>CM052900.1:41232168-41322253 GCA_028534135.1 Potos flavus
CATATACTAACTTTCCTCCTCATGGTGGAATCTCTTGCAAAGCAAAGGGAGTAGCTAAAGACCAGACACGAGGACATAAGCTCCTTCTTGAAGGTATGCCTTTTTTTAAAATGAAGAAACAGGAAGAGAAACAGAAAAGGGAGAAGGGCAGAGGTAGAGATGGGTGGAGGACGTAAGAGAAGTAGGAGATTGGGAGAATGGAGAGGAGAAGAGAGGGGAAGGAAAAGGGAGGGAGGGGAGAAGGGAGAAAAGAATAGGGAGAGGGAAGGAGAGGAAAGAAGAGGCAGGAGAAGGGGAAAAGGGGTGAGGGGAGCTGAAGAAAGCTTGAACATGAGATTTTTCAGTCTCCGTGATGTGGTTACTGGTTAATCTGCCAGTTATGTCATTCAGTGTCACTTCTAAGATACATTTGGTGCAGACAAATGGTACTACTAGTTATCTCCAGTAGAAACTAAACATGCCTGTGTTGCATCATGACTTTTCGTTTATAACTTGTTTTTCAAGAATTATCAAGTAATGCCTCACATCACAAATATTTGCTTACTTTTATTTTACCTTCTTTAGCAGATTAGAGCTGCCAAGCCATGCCTTGTGCTAGATACCACCTTCTTTGTTTTTATCCTCTTCATAAACGATAAGGTCCTTAAAGGCAAAGACTTAGTCTTGTCCACAACTTCTCAATTACTGTAGTGAAGGACCAGCGTTTTACTTTAAAAATTTCCCATTCATCACAGACTGATAATTTCATATAATACCAAATCGTACACTTACATGTCAAAGTGGCATAAAAATGCAAAGTTTCTAAATGCTTTCTCTTCCTTTTTGTACTTCTGTACTCACCCTGGTAAAAAACAGTTCATGGAATTGGCATTGTTTTAGTGAATCCACTATGAGAAACATTGCTCTAGTCCATCTTTGTACCTTGCTTTGCACCTAGCAATATGATTCGAGAATTTTGTACTGAATAAATTAATTCTCATCCAAATATAATTAAATTGATATTCAGAAATAAAGATCCTGGATCTTGATTAGAATGAAATGGAATCATAAAATCCACTTCTTGTTTTTAACCCTTGGTTTGTACTTTGAACGTTTAAATGTTAAGTAATTAGCAATGTCCTCAAAAATAATGTGAATTTCAGAATTTTTTTCAATATATTCAACATTTAAGTCTAAATAATTTGGTGCCACCCTTCATCTGCCATTGTCAAAAGTAAAGTTTTATTTTACTAAATTCCCCAACAATGATAATTTGATGTTGTGATCTTTGTCATATGGAAGGAAAGCTCAATATTGGATCACGGTAATAGTAAACTATTTCTGTCTAGTAGGCTGGTTTTCAAACAGCAGCTGACATTGTTATCACACAATATTTTGCACACACACACTTAGAGTGCCCTTCAAATAATGAATTGATGCACTTAATGAAATTAGACAGCTGTTCATTGTACAAAGGGCAGTGATGCTATCAAATTTTTTCTCATGAGCTTCGAACTAAAAACTGGTAACTGAAGAAAATTAGGAATGAATGCTTTGATTCATTGGGAAGCCCCCTAGTGTTTGACTTGGTGGTCTGACGTGGGAAACTGGAGGAGTCAGCATGCCATGGGCCTCCTGAAATTGGCATTGATAATCAAAGGGATTATCAAGAAACACACTTTAAAAATAACTTCTTTAGAGAGCCTCACTTTTTAAAAGGCTTTCAAGATTTTTAGTATCCAATTGGGCTATAACATACACTTCATTGAAATACCACTTGCAAGACATGATAATTTAACAAGATCTGGGAGAAATGTCTCGTCAAGTGTTTCATCTTTTTTTATGCTTTTCATTGACGCTAAGAGGAAGTTACAGTCAAGGGTTGTCTACTGTTGAGTTAAACCAGAGGCACTGTTATGTTATTTTGAAGTTGTACGTGGCCTGCAGGTTCTAATGGTAAATTCTGAATGTGATCTAATTAAAATTTCACCAAAGAAATAGTTTCTAAAAACATGAAACATTTGGGGGTTGATTTTTCATTTTAATATCTACTTCAGTTGGCATGCCAAAATATAGCTCTTCAATGCATTTCCCTCCCCCGATAAGCTCCTAAAGCATTAAGCGATGCTTGATTTTTGCTAATATTTGGTAGCTATTGATTATACTGTGATAACTGATTTGTTCTGCAGAGTTAAGTAGGGAATCTTTTGAATCAAAACTATTCTGTACTTTGAAAATGTCATTAAGAGTGTTGAAAAGGTCACATTTTGAGATTGATGAAAAAAAGATCAGTCATTCTTGGCTGGATGAACAGAATTTAATTGGGAAGTGAGGCTTTAAAACTTTTGCCAGCATTTTCACAATGCAAGTCTGGGATTCACACTGCCTCTGGAAGCAATAAATAACTTTTTATGTACATGATTATTTTCCTGAATAATTAAAGTTATTATGTGGATGTTCATAATGATTCAGATGAATACGAAACTTAGAAGACACAATGAAAGTGTGAATGAAATTGACAGTTCTTTAAGCAAAAGCCCGAGGCTGGATTCCATTCCAAAATGACTACTAATATGCTGTGTGTCTTTATGGAGATTACATCATGTCTCTGTGTCTTAGTTTTCCAGTATTAAAATAATTATAATATCTATTTTCTCCATATGAGAATCAGTATAGATTCATTGAACAACAGAAAATAAAGGCTAATCAATACTTTGAATCCTTTAGGAAGGGCTAATACTGCCAAGAAATTATTTAGATAAAGCAAGTATAATTCCATTGGAAAGCCCTTTAAGTATATTTAAAAATAGGAAAAATATATGTTTTTTTTTAATTGATTTATTTATTTGAGAGAGAGACAGAGAGCAAGAGCAGGAGGGGTAGAAGGAGAGGAGAGAGAATCTCAAGCATACTCTGTGCTGAGTGTGGAGCCCGATGCAGGGCCTGATCTCACGACCCTGAGATCATGACCTGAGCTGAAACCAAGAGTCAGATGCTTAACTGACTGAGCCACCCAGGCACCCTGGAAAAAGAGTTTATTATGTTCAAGTAAAGTTAATTAGTTTTCTTTCCTAGAAGATGGGTTGATTTTAACTGAGTGAAATTAAACACTTTATTTATTTTGAACATTTATTTCTAGTTAGTGTTTTCAGGACAGATTTTAAAAGTATATGAAACTGAGACCTTATTTCCAACTGAATCTACACTCTCTTCTTGTAGTATTTCTGCATATGACATCTAAATAATCAGAGCCACCATTTCTATTTTATTCATACGTGTATCCAATACACATATCTTTTATTGGTCAGACTATATGCTCACCCTTCCAATGTAGCTTGACACTTTAAAAACTCACATTCCTCAAAAACAGTGCTGGTGGTATTAAGGAAACAGTGGTACTTGTGTAAGTTAATATACCTGTCAGAGCTTTGATTGTTTTAAATGTGATTCCATAACATCATATAAGATTAGTTCTTCTCATGAGTGAGATTTCATGTATGACAAGTTTATTTATTTTCTTATGTATGAGTATTTGATGTCTACAAATTAGTTTGGTTAATTTAAAATTGTATGATATAAAATGATCATAAATCCTTGTAGATTTTAAAGGATTTCTCATTAGACTTACCTTTTAGAATAATTGAGTGGTAAGGATTGATACCACTAAGAGTTTAGAGGCTGCAATATGATTATTTAGCCAATATTATTTAAGCTATAGTTTTAATAGCAGTTTTATCTTAAATAGACATATAACCTGTATGACATCAGATTTGTTACCGTGTTGAATGAATTTAGTATTTAAATCTCTCTCTCTCTCTGTATATATATATCAAATGATAGACTGACTTATAAATACCTTAATTTATTATAATCAAAGATCTCATCCAAATTCTGGGGGGGGGAGGTTGCCTAGGATATATAATAATACCGATTCTCAAAGTAAAACTGATATGAACTATGACATTTGGCTTAATGTGACACTTTATTATATGAATGAATTAGACAGTAGTGGAAGTGCTGATAACACTCTTTTGAAATATCATCAACTATAAAGTCCTGCACCACTGCTTTCTTTATAAGCAGAACTTAAATAAATCTATTTAATGATCTTATGTATTTTCTTCCCTCTAAGTAACACTATACTCCTGCCTGCTATAATCTGCAATTACTTTCTTTTCCCGGAGGAGAACATTTCACTGAAGAAATAAAAGTCGTTTCAGTCACCACGAGTCTCTCTGCTGCCTAAGACATTTTCAAATGGTAAGGACTGAGGAAGACTGTTTTTGATGACTCTACTCTATTTTATTATTGGAGAGTAATGAATTCTTGCTCCTTAAAAATGCGTTCTGGAACCTATGCATTCAAGACACCACTGTCAAAAAATATATATACATGATTGATGACCCAATTTATCGGTGATATTGTATATGCCATCACAGTGCAGTTTAAATGATTTTGACAAGTACATAAGAGTGGCATTGACAGGTACAGAAATAAATAATGGGTTTAAGCTTTCAAATGTTTTTACAGCATTTCCCTGAGTGGCAGGTTGATAAATTAAAATTACAGTTGTAGCATCAGGCCTGAGAGCACAACTGCTTTAGATTACAAAAATAGCGCCGTGGAAACTTTGTGTTCTCTCCAGAGAAGCAGCCTGGAGGGCCTTGGGAAAAAATGAAACAAGTGCAGTTGCTAAAGGAATCATTAATTTCGTGGTAGCACTGTCTCAGTCTAACCAAATAAAAAAACAGATTTTTAGAAGAGGAAAATTGGCTTTATCCCCTTATCCCTTTCTCCCTGGGGACTCACAGAAAAACTGAAGCCACACCATCAAGAGATAAGCATTGAGTTGGCCATGAGCGGCTTCAGGATGTCAGATGGGCATATTTAAGAGATCAGGGACAGTTTCTTGTTAACCTTCACTTAGTTTTGATGCTACACCTGGATTTTAGCTTGTCATGCTCTCACCGTGATCCCACAAAGATCAGCCAAGAAACCCTTAAAGCATCACTCCATGATTCACAGATTCTGATTCTAATGTTCTCAAAAAAATGTTATTTTCATCAGACATTTCCTTCCCATTGTTTTTTCTTTACAGATCTTAGTAAACGAAAATTGTATGTATTTAAATTGTGCAACATGATTTTTTGACATACATACACACTGTGAAATGACTGTCTTAATGAAAGCTAATTAACATATCCATCCCCTCACATAGATACCTTTTTTCCCCCATAACACTTAAGATCTACTTTTTAAAGCAAATTTCAAGTATACATTATAGTATTACTAACTATAGTCATCATGTTCTGATTCCCAGAACTTACTCATTCTACGTAACTGAAACTTTGCCTCCTTAATTCTCCCACTCCCCGGCAACCACCATTCTACTCCCTGTTTCTGAGTTCAGCTAGTTTAGCTTCCATCCATAAGTGAGATCATGCAGTATTTGTCTTTCTATGTCGGGCATCTGACTTATTTCACTTAGCATCATGTCCTCCAGGTTCATCCATGCTGTCATAATTCCAGGATTTCCTTCTTTTTAAAGGCTGGATGATATTCTATTATATGGCACTAAGTAAAATTTCATATATATAACATTTTCTCTATCCATTCATCTGTTAATGGACACTTAGATTGTCTTGGCTACGGTAAATAATGCTACTATGAACATGGGGACACAGGTATCTTTTCAAGTTAGTGTTTTCATTTCCTTTGGATAAATACTCAGGAAAGTGAATTGCTGAATTATATGGTAGTTCTATTTTTATTTTTTGGAGGAACTGCCACACTGTTTTCTATAGTAGCTGCACCAATTTACATTCTCCCCAACAGTGCACAAGGGTTCCCTTTTCTCCACATCATCACCAGCATTTATTAGCTTTGATCTTTTTTTTTTAGCTTTGATCTTTTTGATAAAAGCCATTGTAATAGGTGTGAGGTGATTTCGTTCTGCTCAAGTCATGAGTCTTTGCAAGTCATGCCTGAACTATTGCAGCAGCTTTCTAAATGGCTCTACTATGACCTCACTTTGGATAACATCATTCTTCGGTTAAAAACAAAATAGACAAGCAAAGATACAACATCCAATGACTCCACTGAATCCATAGAATGAAAAGGAAGCTCACCTTCTTCCCTCTCTCAATCTTGTATTGAATTCTTAACCTCACCTTGAGGATTAACTCAGGTCCTACTTTTTGTCTAGAAAAATTTCCTGATAATCTGGCCATTTTCTTCAACTTCTCAGTTCTTAAATTAAGCTAAACTCTTAATTTCTAAATGATTTTACAGCAGTCATATAATTCCGTTTTATGTTTTGATGCTTGACTGAAACCATCCTTAAATTGGTATTGCTTTGCCTTTTTCATGCTCCTACTATTAAAGTTTGTAATATTGTGTGTGATATTTCTATAAATCTAAGTACCTTTTGGAATTGTCTTCCGGTCTTAATACTATTTTACTCTTTCTTGTCTATCTTCCTCAAAGATCTCCTGAGTAAGGCAGGCCTTCATTCCTGTGCTGACTTCACTCTCTTTTGAACTCTATTCCCGGAATTCAACTGCATTACTAGGAATTGGATATTCAGGTATTTGGGATTCAATTAGTTGACATTTCTATCATTTGGTGGAACTTACTCCTTACGAAAAAGCTATTAATATAACTTAATTGTTGCATAGGATATTGATAGTATTTGGTATTTATTTCCTTTTTATTAGGAGTCAGACACTGTTCTAAGCACCTTGCAATATTATCTCACTCAAAACAGCCCTAAGAGTAAGTTATTACCTCAGGTGAGGAGATAAGGCTCAGAAGAGTTAAATTGCCCAAGGCACCTAGCTAGGAAGTAACAAAATGGAATTCAAACCAAGGAAATCGAATTACAGAATTTAAGCTCTTAGGAGCTCCTGGGTGGCTCAGTTGGTTAAGCGTCTGACTGCAGCTCAGGTCATGATCTCAGGGTCCTGAGATTGAACCCCCGAATCAGACTCCCTGCTCAGCAGGAGCCTGCTTCTCCCTCTGCCCCTCCCCCCATCCCCCACTTGTGCTCTCTGTCTCTCTCTCAAATAAATAAATAAAATCTTAAAAAAAAAAGAACTTAAGCTCTTAAGATAGGTAGTTAACAGTATAACAATGTATAGCATCTGTTAGTAAATAGAAGGACTCATACAAAACCTGGAAGAAAGTAAAATAGTGTAAATATTGGACCTAATAAGAGTGTCAAGATTTAATAACGGCTTCATAATAACAGCAGAAGTATACTGAAGATACAAATTCAGTTTCAAGACTGGAAATAAAAAGGGAAAATATCCCCCAAGCAAAATTATTTTAAAAAATATAGCTACTAGCAATGATATGAGGATCAATTTTAGATGTAAGGCTAGCTTCGCTGTCCTGGCAATGCTCATTCCCTCTTGTTTAGACTTAGAATGGGTCCCCTACCTCTCAGGGGATACAGGAGATGCAGGCTTGACTGGGCCATGATTCGCTCACTCACTGAGTCTTGATGGAGGTAAATATAGTAATTTTGCTATTTTTATCCTTGGTGTGTTTTGAATATCTCTCGGACAAACTCGAGGAATAATAATTCTGAGCTTTATCAATTTCATTTTAAAATTATTCGAGTTATTTATTTTTTATTTATCTATTTATTTTAGAGAGAGAGCAAGGAGAGGGACAGAGGGAGGAGAGAGAGAATCTCAAGCAGACTCCCTGCTGAGCATGGAGCCCAACTCAGGCTTCAATCCCCCCCGCACCCCCACCCTGAGTTCGTGATCTGAACTGAAATTGAGAGAGTCAGATGCTTAACTGACTAAGCTACCCAGGCACCCCAGTGTTGTTTAAATTATCCTAATACAGTGAAAGAAGTCTGAACATTTTTTTTACCCATGCAGTAAATAATCCTCATAACAAAGCTACTCATGCAAAAATTCATCAGCTGAAATATCAGTATGAACCAAAATTTCAATTCTAAAATATAAGCAATTCATATTAAAAGGCTTCTTTTAGAAGGTCAGCTTCATGCTGAAGAGGTAAGAAGAAATAATTCACATGGAAAATTTCATTTAGTGCCTTGAGTATATTTTTAAAGTGGCTCAGTGTCTGCAAAGTGTCAACAGTCACTTGTACTTGAAGAGAACTCAGGCATTGTCTTGACATGCCCTTTTACAGTGTGAATCTTAAACGTCAAATGAACAGGAGCTTCCTTTCCCCTCATCTGTATTTTTCATTAAAAAGCTGTAAAAGCTTTTTCAAGGCAAGACTGGTTTTAAACTAAGATTTGTATCTTAGAATCTCAATTGAGATGATCACTTGGTTCTCGTTCACTTTCTTAAATGCAAACTCGATGCCTGTTTTCTCCCAGTTTATTTCCAAAATCAGAATCTATCTGATGCCACATAAAAGGAAAGATTTGCCAGAAGAGTTTTCTTAATTGCTCTAAAATGGAACATTTCGAGAGTGAGTAGAATATCATAGGCTTAGTATTCTTGTAACACTCAAACCTAAGCTCCACACTAAAAAGCAAGTTTGCTTAACTGATGTGTTTTACAGTTGGGTGAGCGAGATAGGAAAGAATTTTAATTTTTAAATCTATTATTTAAATTTATTTTATGTATAACATAAATATTTTGGTATCATTATATTTATAATAAATGTAATATATGTAATGCATACATTATATACACAAAATATTGATAATATAAAATTTTAACCAACATTTAATAACTTTATTAAATATTTAAATTATTTAATAATTATTAAATTATTATATTAAATATATATATAATTATTTAATAATTTAAATATTTAACAGGTTTCCAGCCTTAGGCATGGGATAACATCAGAATGAGTTTTGATGCATCTCAGCATAGGTAGTCTGCTCCTTGTGCACCGCGGAAGCTTCCATGGCATACTATCTGGTCTCTTTACGTGTTATCCTGGTCTCCGATGGGTGAACTACAAGAGAGTTCTAGATCAATGTATTCACCTGCACCATATGAACCCCAAACAGGGAAAGACTGTGGGAAGTTATATTTCAAAGAGTTTCTTAAAAAATTCCAGAGACCGTAGATGTCTGTAAAAACAATCTGTGTATGTCTGTAGGAGAAGGAGCTGGGAGAATGCAACCATGATGTAGACAGTGGTTTCCAGGCTTCACTCGACAGCCTTGGAAAACGCTGCATTTATTGGCCTACCCTGGGTAAACAGAATGAGACTCTGGGATGAACCTTCCTGCCTCACTCTGGGCTAAAGTATTTTTTTTTCCTAACGACATTATTTTATTAATCATTTACCGGTGCATGTGAAAGAAAGCTCCTCTCCTACCAATCTTTAGTTGAAGGTCTGAGATCTGAGATTTCACTTAACTTCCTTTCCGAATTCCCTTATCTTTTTCCATAAGCAAATACTTCCTGTGTTATAACTTTCTTTGACGAATTTTTCCATTGGTATATTCAGATTGAATTTATGTTGTGTTATTTAAAAATTTTATTTCATAATTAATGATTATAGCACATTTATGAAGGGAAGAATTTTGCCCCCTAATTCATATTAAGAAGAGATATACATTTTAAATGTATCAATATTTCTTTCCATTTAAAAAATTTAAATGACAATTAGTTTTTATCATAAAAATTAAAAACAATTATCTGTACTCATCTTGTTTGATAGCTTATTCCATTCATACTTTTTGTTTTTTTCCTCTCCATTATAAAAACATCTTTTGGTTTCCACATGTAACTCAAAGAATGACCTGTTAAAGTGGAGTATTATTCTCTGAACTCCTTCAGAGCTCTTAGATTGACTCTTTGGGGCATTATAAATGAGTATACCTTCTACATCTGTAACAAAAGCTAATGCTTATGAACAATTATATGCCCAAAACAGTGCTAAGTACTTGATCTAAATTATCTTATTTAATCTCCATATCGCAAGTAAGAACCCAAAACTTGGGGGTTCAAATAATTGCCTAAACCAATACACATAGCTTGTAAGTGTCAGACCCTACAAAGACAAAAGCAATTTCTAGAAGTACATATTAACAAGTACTTTAAGACACTGACAGGCGATGGATTGAAGTATGCAATATTTAGCATGGATCTATTCATTAATATGCTTTTTATTGCACATAGAATTAAAGTTAATGTGAGGTGTGCAGGGTCCTAGAAAAACTCAATGTTATGGACTTACAGGTCAACTCATACCAAAGACCATATACCATGCATTAATTCCTTCTGATAAGTGACAGAATGGAAAGTCACAAATTTGAATAATGGTTCTCTATTAGACTACCTTTGCCTGGTAGTCTCATATATGTCCACTATGTTCACAATCATCCTATCCTCTTTACTAAGGGAGACTCATCCAAACTAGACAATTTTATTTAAAATAACTTTCTTGGGAAAAAAATGATGAGGTTCAGCTCTATATTAAAGTATCCAGTCCACGAACCATTTGGGTTGCATGTTTCACCCCACTTTACTTTAAAGACCCATCTAAGGAACAGCAGTATCTTCCTACTGCCATGCCAGTTCTCCCATTTTGGGTATTTGCTGAGTTATATGTCATTCTTTCTTTGGAAACTTTTTTTTATGGCTCTAATACAGAGTTTTAAACTCCTGTTTAAAACAAAGATTACTTAGTGTCTGCCCTTGTAAAATAGAGGTATGAAGTAAAAAATGAATTCCATCTCAAAGAAGTTGGGAGAACAGGAAATGCTGCAGAGAAACTGCATTAAGTGAGGCATGAAGAGAAGCTATTTCAGCCCTCTTGACTTGAGGGCAGGACACATGCATTCAAAATAAAAGATTTCTTCAGGCTTAAAAATTTTTAACAATAGGAGCTGATGATCAATGAAGGAAAGTAGCACGCTCTAACGATTTTTTGGGACCAGATCAACTTGACCTTTCATTTAAAAAAAAAAAAAATCCTCCAGTAAATGCATCTACTACATTTTTTTCTCTCCCAGCACCCCTCACAATTTTTTTGATTCTCATGATTCAACTGGCTTTCTCAAATGCTTTTATGAGGAGTAGAAAGGGGAAAGGGAACCATGTTGTTCAAGGAGTGACAGAAATAGTCAAGGACTGTGAATAAAGTAATAAAAGAAAACTAATGTGATCATTAAAAAATCTACCCCATCCTATGTTTCTGGTCATTAAGCATGAGTATAGTGGCTGACTGTACGTGATTTTTTTTTTTCCCATCAACTATGGCATGATTGTCTTTAAGCTATAATAATATCTTCTGGCACTTTTTGATACTTTACAAGATCAACCATAATGCTGAGCCTGCAAAAGTCTCCTAATGAGACATTTTAATATGTTAGTCAAAGGATTATTATTTGGTAGATCAGTAAAAACAACTTTGCTGATTCTTAATTAGCAAAATGCCTGAAAACAGTACATGTGTATTCTTGTCAACAATATGTTGTTATTAGAACATGTATTGTGACTCAGAATACTACCAGAGGAGGCTAGTGTTGGTTTTACTTCATCTGTTTGATGGTTCCTCAGCTTTGCGTGCAGAGAAGCACTCAGTGTGAGTGGAGAGGAGAAATAAAAGTGAAATGGAGAAAAGGAGAAAAGATAGATACAGATTTTGAAGACAGATTTAGGAAAAAAGGATGAAGATATATTAGGGTAGATTAAGAGAAAACAGTAAAAAAAAAAATGAGTAGACAGACTAGATATCGTGAAGCTGCAGTTCAGAGGAATTTCTAAGACCAACCTGAGCGTTATCTTTCCACGACGAGAAAATAGAAAATTACTGTATATCTCGTTTGAGTTTTTTAGAGGATACAGGCTTTTATATGCATTCATTTGCTGAATTTTCAAGGTTGTAAAATAGCTTTGTGAACATTTTGGTTAAGTCTTTATAAAATGTAGCTAGCAATGTTGCTGGGGATATGACACATCCAATGATATGGAATGACTTTGAATATGGAATTATATGACTGATAATACCATCCCAGAAGACATTGTGAAAAATCGATTAAAGAACTGAGATTTAAAATATTTAGACATATACTCACCCAACAGACAGGAAAGGCTCCTTTGACTCAAGTCTACAAAAAAATATGAAAAATTAATTTTACTATAACAATTTGCTATACACTTAAAATTGCTTTTATAGAAATCTGACAAAATTATTATACTTGTTTGGGTGAAAATGTATACTTTAGCACTAATGAAAAGCTGTAAATAATATATGAAGATCTAATCAGGACTAATTCAAATTCTGGCTGGCTTAATGCAGAAGCTAATGAGAGAGACTTGGAATGGGAATGTAGCATTTAAATGATACATTAAAATAATAATATTGTTATTCTAATTCTGATTTGCACTCCCTGTATCCTCTTTCTTTTTTTTTACAGTAATTTGTAGAAGTTTTGATGTATCTATTTGTAGCTGTTGTAGTAGTAAAGAAATTTAGAATGTATTTAGTTACATATTGGCTGAGTAATTTATTTCCAGTAAATATTCTGTAACAGAGAGAAGCAGCATGACATTCATTGTCCTTTACCAACAGCAGCACATTTGGGGGTGAGTGGCAGTGGCGGGGGTGGGGAGTCAGGTCATAGTTTAGGATCTTAATACCTCCTCTTAATGTCTCTTAAGAAGCATATATTATTTTTTTGTTCCTCCTAATATATTAAAGAAGAATTCTAATTCTGAAGCCTCTGATTAGGTATGGCATTTTGAGCAAGCAACTTAACAAACTTCCTGGGAATTATTTTTCTCATTGTAAAATAGGCTAGGAGTCTTCCAGTTAATTTTCCTTTTTCATAAATTAATTTCTTTGCAAAAAACAAATCAATGAGGAAACTTTCCACTTCTAAATATTTCCTAATTAATAGTTAAGGAGACCAGTTGGTATAGGTGTGTACTGGCCACTTCATTTTTATATGTTTCTTTTTTTGGGGGGGGGCTTTATTTATTTATATGAGAGAGTAAGAGAGAGAGCCAGAGAGAACGAGCAGGAAGCCCAACGCAGGGCCGATTCGGGGACTCCAGGATCATGACCTGAGTTGAAGACAGATGCTCAAATGACTGAGCCAACCAATTGCCCCTTTATATAAGTCTCTTAACATATGATTATGGGTTAAATGTAAGCAAATATTAAGGACATTTTTATCTGAATCATGGTGTTTAAGAGGATGTAATGAGCACTGCACGTTCTATGCAACTGATGGATCACTAAATTCTACCTCTGAAACTAAAAAAAAAAACAAACCAACAAAACTCAGAGTTTGGAGATGTACATTTATGCAATCTTTTCCTTTTCTGAATTCCAGTTTTATTTGCACCTCCCTGTAAATTTTTTGTCATATTGTGTGTTTGTTGTACCCACAGATTTATGATGTGAATAAGTAAACAGAACTAAGGGGAAAAAAGATGAAGGTAAATGGTGAAATATACGTGGATATGCTTGTGTTGTAAGATATGACCAGTGCTAAGGGATCAAAAGAAGTTACCTTGAAGAAATGAGAAGGAGTCTATATAATGTGATTCAAGCGACCCTTGACTTATTTGGATCATCAGCATCGTGACAATATCACTTCTCCCTTACTTTCTACTCAGCAACACTTAATAAACCATTTCCTGCTGCCTATAGTGTCCTCTTAGCCTCTCACTGCTGCCTGTTTCTTAGTGGCACCGACTAATCCAGTAAAAGAAAACTGAGTTATCTTGACTCCTCTCTCTTTTTCATTTTCCACATCTCAATTAGTGATGTCCTGTCAATTTCTCCTTTATGTGACTTTCACATCTCTCTCTTCACTCTATTTCCAGGCACATTCTCATAAATTACCCCAGCCTAGCTGGGCTCTCCAAATGTAAATTCTTTGTTCACAGTTGCTCCAACTTCACAGGGTTTCACACTACAGCTTCCTTCAATGCCCCCACTCATATCATTGGTTTAAGGACTGCACGGTGCTGCTTTCATTCAAGGTATCATAAACAACATGAATAAAAGAAAGACCCACAATCTTGCCTTTCCATGTTCAATTACTAAAACACTGAGTTCAGAATGTATTTGGTAGTATTTACTTATTGATTTTTTTTTCCCCTGAAGGCTTCAGACATGACGTTGTTGGATTGGAGCACATAGGGACATATGTTGCCCCACGGATACCAGTGGTTAATATGGTTAGCCCCACTAACTAGTTAATTGTCTCCTTCCACTTCTACCACTTCACTCCCTTCAACTATTTCCTCCCAAATGTTCAATAGAAGAATTCAGGGGAAAATTCAAAATTTTCAAAATGATACTGGATTGAGATTCTGATTGATGTTCTATAAACCAGGGGTTGGCAAACCCTCATCTACAGGCCAATTCTTGCTCACCCCCTGATTTTATGTAACCCACAAACTAAGAACTGCTTTTACATTTTGTTTTTTATTTGAGTCTAGTTGACACATAATGTTACATTAATTTCAGGTGTACAGCACAGTGATTGACTTAACATCTCTGTGGTTATGCTACACTCATAAGTGGACATTTTTTTAAATGGTTGAAAATTATTGCAAAAGAATAATGTTTTGTGACATGTGAAAATTATATGAAATTCAAATTTCAGAGCCCATAAATGAAGTTTGCTGGGACACAGTCATATTTATTCATTTACATATTGTTTCAAGCTGATTTTGTGCTACAGCAGCAAGATGAGTAGTTGGAATAGGGACCGCATGTCCACAATTTGGAAATATTTACTATATGGCCTTTACAGAAAAACTATGCCAATGTATGACCTATGATATGTTGTTGGAAGGAACTGGAAACAACTTTTCAAAATAGACGCTGTTTATTTTAATACATATCAAGATATTGTTTCAGAATCAGAAGTTCAGAATAATTTGAATTCCTTCTCTATGTCCCCAATTCTCTGCACCTACTACTGACAGATCAACTCCCCTACAATGCTCTTTTCATGTCACCATCATTCTTGACAATTTTGATAACCATAGGATGATGCCCAAACCTTTTAGTGTGTCATTTGAAAGCTTGTCACAAACATGCCTCACGCTCACTTTCCATGTTGCGCTTTATCACTTCTCTTACCAATCACTTTACTCTGGGAAATTTGTCTATTTACTACCTAAACAAATCTCTTTTGCCTTAGTGTCTTGAAGCATTCTATTTCTATACCAGAATGCTATTTTTTTCTTCCTTTATGTATGATCTACTTATCTAATTTAAGATCTTATGATCTTATTTATCTATTTATCTTAGTTTATCTAACTTCTTCATAATCCTAATCCTGACACCTTCCTCTTACAGGGACAGTCCTGTCACTAAGCTTCTATTACTTATTATCTCCATTATGATGACATATTCTTAGGACAAGAGTCTTGCGTCATATGGCTAGCTTCAAGTTTTAAGACTGGTAAGAATGTTAAACTTGCAAGTCTACTTAAACAAGAAGCTCCTGAAAATTCTGTGTTAAATCTTCTAATAGCCAAGGGAAGGTGCTGGTTGATGCTCTATGAGCTCAACAAAAAAGAAAGATCATTGTCCATTAGTCATCCTAAGCCACTGAAGATGAGCCCTAGGTACCTGGACCCCCCCCAGACATTTTCAGTGGTGACGCAGAGCAGGAAATCTGTGAGGAGCCACCATCAGGCAATCCTGTCTCATGTTTCACCTTCAAAACGATGACACATTGTAGAGGGAAGTGATAACTGGCCCACATTGAACGATGCTCTGTTTTGTAACCAACTGCCCAGTCATGGTTTCATTACACAGACCTAACTTCCCTAGCCTTGGGTTGATTCAGAGATTTTTACATCTTTTCTCATTAATTATACAGCCAACATCATAGCTAACTCAAGAGGCTGTTGTGAAGAACATGAGATTATGTACTTAGGGCAACTAACACAGTTCCTAGTAGAGAGCAGACTGTGATGGTCAAGACTATGCCAAAGATAGGTTGTTAGTTCTAAGGGCTGAAACTGCCTGAATACGTGAAAAGCTCACTTTTGCAATTTTAGTCCTGAAAAGTGAAAAAAATGTAAAAGAAGAAAAACTACCAAGAGAAGCATCCCTTTGGAGAAAAATTGTTTATCAATGTAATCCTTAGAAACAGATGATTACATTGTGATATGCCCAATAGAACTTTTTCTGAGGAGTTTGTTTTTTTTAAACAAGGTAATTGTTTTGCGAAAAAAAGGATTGATTTTATCTTTCCTAAGTTTTACTTTTAACATGAACTGGGTAGTGAATTTAATAACACTTCATTTAGGATCCACTAGAATGAGGAGTAGAATAAGATAAACAAACCATAGCCTTCAGAAAAATAGGCACAGTAAAGAAATAAAATAGAATGCAAAATTAAGATCAATATTTGGAGCTAATAGATTTATACCATTTTGTATTTAACAACAAAAAAATCTAAGCTATATTTACTAAAGACCAGGCATTATTAAAAATGCTTTATAATCACTTATTTATTTAAGGATCACGATAGCCTCTGAGATAGATCTCATTTTACAGATGACGAAATTGATACCCTAAAATGCCAAGTGTATAAAGTGGCTGAGCTAGGATGTGAACTTAGGCATGCTGGCTCTAAAGTCCACGTATTCATGTCTTGCCTCGTATATTGCCTTTCATCGGTTTATTTTGTTTCTAAGTGCCTTCTGGCGCTGTCACATTTCCTTTCTTTATAATTTCTGTACTTTACTGAGAAATCTAATCTGGCCTCTCATGTTGTCCACATGCTGGATACTTCCAAACTTTTGTTTAGTATCACTCTATATATGACGTATGGTTGTATCTGTCCAACCATACTTCTCCAATTGTAGGTGCCTTCAATTTATCATGTCCCAAACTAAATTCATTGCCTGCCTCCCTCATTCTGTTCTTCTTTATCCCTAACTCGATGGCCCAATCAGCCACTCAGGTGACCAAACTATTAGAAAGATCATAATCTTTCTCTTGGACTTCTTTCCAATGACATTCACTTTCAATAGATCCTCCTAGTTCTGTTTTCTATTGCCAAAAGTCCTTTTAGTTCTTTACTTACCTCTCGATTCTTATTATTATATATCTTATTATTCTATATTCTTATTATCAGTTCAAGTGATCATCAACCTTTAGGTGGGCTATTAGAATGATCTCCTTAATGAGCTTCCTTCCTCAATATTTCTTTAGAATAGCCACGTCTACTAGCAGAATCATCTTTTTAAAATATCTATCATACAAATATGGTCCTGTAATTCCCCTCATTATGCATCTCTGAGTGCTTCTAGGAAGTATTTTTTCATAAGGCACCATAAGTAGATTAGGAGAGCTTCATAACACTTCATCATGATGTATGAAAAATTCCCGGTGTATTTTCCAAGCTCCCTATTAAGACACTACACTCCTTGAAGGTCAGAACTCACTTTATTTCAGGTACCTAGAATTATGCCTACTTCATTAGGAGGCTCTCAGTAATGATTCTGTCAAATGACCTTCCCCTGCACCTCACTCCTCTACCCCTGCTTCCATCATTTACCTACAGAGTATAGTCCAAGCCCTCCAATATAACTAATAGTTCATTCAAAATCTTGTTCTAGTACCTTCCCAGCCCTTGTCTTCTACCACTTCAGCCTACAATTCTATGCTCCAGCCAAGCTGAGCCAAATTCTCACTGTTGGGGTGGCATCCTGCTTTCTCACTCTCTGTGTTCGGGCATATACTGTGCTTTGCAGAAAGACTTCAACTACCTTGTTTTCTGTAAAACTAGTCGGTTTTTTATGACTCCAAAGTGACTTATAAGTATGTTCTCCTAAGATATTTATATGATTTTGCAGTAAAAATTGCAGCAACACCATTTACTACCATCGGATCTACTCTCTTTAGCAATAACAGCCTAAGCCTGACCTACATTCAGGGTAGCTGTTACAAAGGGCTTAAGGATACAGTTTCTAGAATCAGACAGCCTGATTCTAGTTCTGACTCTCACATCTTCTGGCTGTGCGACCTTGAAAAAGTAAGGCATTTTTCTTTGTGCCTCAATTATCTCATCTGCGAAATGGGGTAATAATAGACCTAACTCTTACAGCTGTTGTGAGAATTGGATAAGTAAATAACTAAATAGATAACTAAATTAATTAGATAAATAAATAAATGGATAAATACTTGATAAATTTCTGTCATCACTGTTATTATTATTTTTTATCCATGAGTGCTCTGATTGTTCTTGCATTCATGGCCAGGTAACAGATCTAGGGAGTCCAGGTTGGGGAACAGATTGGCGTAGCTGTTCTTTAACAGTGAACCATGCGGGGCTATGTTGGTGAAGGTGCAATAGATGGAAACGTATGCCTGGAACTTAGACAAGATATTAGGGCTGGAAATACAGATTTGGGTGTCATGTCATCAAAGCAGAGTTAGTATATGCCATCAAAAGAGAGAATGGGGGCTCCCCGAGAGAATGTATAGAATAGGAAGAAAAGGATCAAGGAGAGATATCTAGGTTCACTAACAGGCCTCTAGGTGTGCAGATGCAAAGTTCAGAAAGAGCCATGATGGTGACCCGTGTCCTTGTGAGTTAACGCTTAGCTAACTGGTTGTGTATTATTTATGGAATAATGGGACATGCTATTTTACAAATAGCTTAATAGCTTTTTTTGAATTATAGGAATCTTTTTTTTTTAAGATTTTATTTATTTATTTGACAGAGAGAGAGAGATCACAAGTAGGCAGAAAGGCACACAGAGAGAGAGGGGGAAGCAGGCTCCCCGCCGAGCAGAGAGCCCGATGCGGGGCTCGATCCCAGGACCCCGAGATCATGACCTGAGCCGAAGGCAGAGGCTTAACCCACTGAGCCACCCAGGCGCCCCTGAATTATAGGAATCTTATTTTGATGTTTAAAATTTAGTCTACACTTTATCATTAATCATTTGTAATCTAAACACGTCCACATGACATTTTCATCATTCCAAGGCCTTCTGATTTAAACAGGCTTTTTTTTTTTTCAAGGTAAGTGATTAAATGTGAGTGAAAGATGATGATTTTGATCAGAGCTAAGCACTTGTAAAGCGATTCTTAGACATCTTCCTTTACTGACCATTTTGCATACTAAAATATAACACGATTCTATCAGTATTCTTAAAAATTCATCCATTGCCAGAAAATTAAAAAGCAAATAAAAGTCTTCCTTATATAATAGGGGCAGGCTATTCATCGGTAATCACATATGAATCCTCTGACATTCAGTAAAAATCATAATCTGTCTCTAGTAGTCTCCTCTACTCCCTTAAAGAGAAAAACAGAAGCAAAAGCGGCCCAGGATTACTGTGCTGGCCCAGCAGGGCCTAGATGCCTAGAAGCTCTTGCTTGGAAAGCAAGAGGCTTTGGGAAGAACACACTATGTTGGTGCATAGCACGGGAGAAAG
This sequence comes from Potos flavus, assembly GCA_028534135.1. Taxonomy (NCBI): domain Eukaryota; kingdom Metazoa; phylum Chordata; class Mammalia; order Carnivora; family Procyonidae; genus Potos; species Potos flavus. The sequence goes on from CM052900.1 coordinate 41,251,530, forward strand.
CACTGGCCTGCGCAGACACAAACCTCCTGACCTCCATCTGCCTAAGGAAGTGTGAGTACGACTCATCACTTATTGTCTTTGGTCGAATGAGAGCTCAAGATATTTTTGTCTCCTGACCATGAGTAGGCACTCATAGGGCATTGACCACAACCCTTTCCCAGGTGTGGCTCCTACAAGGGTGTAGGGTTACTGCAGAGGCACAAGGATTATCCCAAATATAGCATCTTATGGTGTCCTGTCAATCACATTGAGAACCTTGTGGCAAAGCAGGGCTCTGGGTGAGACTGTGATGGGACAGTCTGAGATGGCTAAGAGTGGAAGCAATCATTTCCTTAAAAGCTTATACGCTCTAAAGCTGAGAGGTCAAATAGGTCTTCATTTTTGTGTCAGTTCTGACTAATTGATGGTGACTGATGGGAAGAAAGTGTTGATAAGAATTCTAAAACCTATTCGGGCCTCAGGGTGTAAGATGGTTGTAATTAACCTATGTCTGCCACAGAAATATAAAGGGAAAGGAAAGAATGTTGTGCAAATATGTATTTACCAACTCTGTGCTAATAGAAGGTACAGAAATTTGCTCAAACTTATGAAAGGAATACAGAGGTGCAAAGTCTGCAACGGAACCCAGATTTCTAGACATATAGTCCATATGCCAATGTGTGCAAATAATCGTGTGCTCCTAATGCCTCATATATGATAATAGCCAGTACTTCTAATTTTTTTCATGCTATTTAAGCATTTTAACACATTTAATCTTGATAACTTCCCTGTGAAGTTGGTACAATTATCTTCTCTATTTTATACGTAGGAAATTGAGCCAGAGAGGGATTGAGTAACTTTCCCAAGATCTTCAAAAGCTAAAAAAGTCATTCAGCAGGATAATTCGGACAGTCTGATGAAGACCTTACAGTATATATGTATCACTTTCCAGTATATCATTTGTTGGCCATTAGAAGAGCGTCGAATTCACCTCAAAGCCGAGGAAAGCCAGGCTCCTTCGCTCCTATTCTGAGATCTGTCTACAATGGATTCCATTTCTCTGGAGTAAAAAGCAGCTTTCCCCTCAATTTCCTGTGATATCTTTTTGCAAGGGCTTTCATGCTCAATGGAAATTTCTGCTTAAAGCTATCATCAGACCTTTTGGTAAATTCCATTTGCAGTTACCACCATCTGTGCTCCTAACTCCAGGGAGGGCTTAATGGATGGCTGTGGGATCCACCAAGAATCTCAGTGGCAGTTTGGGCACTCACAGTCATGACTTTTGCCACATTGGAAATTGAGGCTGCAGGGCTCATCTCCCTCACACAGGCTGTAATGTATCTTCACAACTCTGTCAGGAGGATCGAGCTGCAGTGAGAGGAAGGGACATGAAGTATAAAGAAGAACCTCATGGCAAGAAAGATTATTAACCATCAGCAGATTCTCCTGGGAGACTGGAAATGCTTACTCCAATTGCCCCTGGAGGTAGGAGTAGTAGATATTTGGCCCAGGCAGATTATAGAGTCTTACCCTCCCTCCACTCTGACTACAGAATCAACCTCCCCACATCTCACATGGGAAGGGAGTGCACACAACTGTGTGGATCTTTCCATTCAAATGAGAAAAATGATTTTCTGAAAGGAGATACTTTCAAACCCCATTATTTTCATGTTGGAAGACTTACTCATCTCCGTTCCAAACCTGTGTAGTGAAAGGAAGGAGATTTCAGAAAAACTAGCGAATGCCTACTCATCTGTCTGTTTCAATTGTTTTATTTAGTTACTTGCTAATAACTGTTAAATCCTACAGAGAAACGGTGTGTCTGCCAAGAGCACAGGCTGGGAAAGCTGGTCATCAGTCACAGAGCTATCCAGTTTCAAATCTCAATCCTCAGTCCCACTTTCTGCAGCTTTATGATGTCATTTATCTTTTTCCACCATTGGAAACGAAGAGATCAGACGCAATACAATGCTGCACAGTCTTTCGATTGCCAGTCACAGTAAGTTGTACAGAGTGTGAATGGCGCTCAAAAGACATAAAGCACGTATGCACAGGCCAGCCCCAGGAGGCTGAGAGGAGCAGTCGGCTCTTGTCCTCACGTGCCTCCCCCACCCCCTCCAGTCCACATGCTGCATCTGGACCCCACGCTCTCAGACCCACTCAGTTCCCAGGGGCAGCCTCACTCCCTCCTCTGCCTTCTCTTCGTAAAATGCTTAAAACTCATTCGGCCCAAGCGAGAGCTGAAGATGGATACGGGCTGGGAAGACAACAGTTCATCTGTGCATATTTTGCTTAACTGCCTTGCTGCCCTCTTCCCCAGGACAAACTTATCTGGCAGATTAACCTCCCGTCTCGGTAACCTCAACCTCTCACCCAGAGTTTCTCCCCTCAGGTCTTTGAAAACATTAAATCCTGGCACCAAATGTCAGAATTTAATGACCTCAACTGCCACATGCCAACAAAATTGTGTGAGGCCCATCATCTGCCTGGAGTCCTCCATACGACCTCTTCCGGGATTGTGTTGAAAGTTCCACTTGACTGGCAGGGCTGCATCTCATGTTAACTAACTTCATGTTAGCGTCGCCTTCTAACCCTGCTGGGGGAGCTATTTCACCAGAGCTTGGGTTTATAATTCCAAGTCCCATCCATTTCTGGGCTGTTCCCTGAGTTAATTATACAGGATTGAGCCAGGACCCTAACTGGAGGTTGTCGTCTTGTTGAAGTCTCCAGCAGTCTCCAGTGCTGAGACTGCTGGTAAATCATTAGTTACCAGGAACTTTGAAGAACCCTTCACTCAACTGACCACTTCTTCCGGAAAACATTTTTATCATTGAGTTTCATACCACTTAGTCTACCTCACTAGTCGTTTCTTTTGAGTCCCCTTTGCTAGATCCTGACTTCAAATACTGGTATGTTCTTGAGCTCCGTCCTTGGAATTCTTCTCTTTCCTATCTTTAAGTACCCCTTTCGTGTTTGTTCTCATCCAGTCTCATGGTTTTGAACGCCATCTACACAGTGATGACTCACACATGGGCACATCCAGTTCGAACCTCTTCCTAAACTCCAGATTAAGTATCTGACTGTCCACTTGACATTTTCACTTAGGTATCTCCATTTTAACAAAACCAAACTCCTAATCTCTACTGCCCACCTTGGCCCACTCCAATCTCTGCCATGAGTATTGCTCATCTTGCTTAACTGCAACTTCGTATGTTTAGATGCTCAGTCCAGAAACCTTGGAGATTTCTATGGGAGACAGTCTGCTCATTACCAATTCCTTCCTTCTGTGCATTAAAATCTGGAGCCTCTGTCCCTCATCTTGTACATGAACTGGCCTTATACCTTGCTCTCATAAGTATAATGTGGAAGATGTGACACTGCAGAATTTTCAACCTACATTTTAAGAGGACAGGTAGCTTCTTCCTCCTTCTTGAACTTGGTCACTATGAGGAGCTGATTAGTCTGAGACCACTGTGTCATAAGGAAGTCCAAGCTAACCACATGGAAAGACCATGTGGAGAAAGATGCTCAGTCATGACGGCTGTTCTCGCTGGCCCCCGCTGAAGTGCAGATAGGTAAGCACAGAAGCCATTTGGACACCACAAAGAGCACACCAGCTCCGCCAAACCCACCCCAGATTGCTGAATATGACAAATAATAAATGTTTTTTAAAGTCAGTACACGTTATCTAGCAGTAGATAATAATATCCTTGACTTTGTTCCTTCTTTCATGGTCCACACCCAAGTTGTACTTTTGTTGACTCTACTTTCAAAATATATCCATGACATAACCACTCTTTTCATCTCCGCTGTTAACACTTGGTTTGAGTCATAATCTTTTGTGGGTTTTCCCATGTTCCTTCTTTGCACTTTCATAGCCTATTCTCAACCATTCAAAATTTAGGTGTTGTCATGGTACTCCTTCTTCTAAAATCTTCCAAAGGCTCTTGATTTCATTGCGAGTAAAAGCCAAAGTATTTCAATGGTCTGCAAGGCTCTACACGATCTGGCACCCTCATTGTATCTCTGCCTTAGTCTATCACCTCCTCCCAGCCTTCAGCTTTGCTTGATTCCACTCCAGAAACATTGGCCTTCTTGCTTTTGATCAACACTTGGGTGTGCTTCTGCTTTGAGGATTTTATGCTGCTCGTCCCTCTGCCCAGAATGCTTTTCCCCAGATGAAACCTCACCTGTTCATCACCTCCTTCAAGTCTTTGCTCAAATATCACCTTCTCAGCTAGGTCTTCACTCACCACCTACTCAAAGTTGCATCACTTCTCACCTTCCTGCTCCCCATCCCTCTTGCATTGTTTTACTTTTTCTATAACACATCCTGCCTTCTAATGTATGACAAATTTAATTATTTACTTTTATTTGTTATCATTTACCCTACACCTGAAGGTGAGGTCAAGGATTTTTGTCCATTTTGTTAACTGATGCATCCTCAGTGCCCAGAACAATGTCCAGTAGCTGCTCAATAGTTGATAAACAACTGAATTAGTGATTCTGTGTTTCCTTCTCCTCTACTAGATCCAGTGAGAATCTCTACTATAGGCAGAATTTGGTAAATCCATGAGCCAGGTCTGTTAATAGAGGCTTAGAGGTAAGCTATTCTTCCAGGCTCGAGATGGTGTGGTTCATTCAAAATTGCTGAGATCAGAGATTCTTCTCCAAGTCTCTAGCACTCCTCAGAATACTCTCAGGGCTGACCCCATGTGAAGTCCTTCATTTCTCTTTACCAATTCATGTTATCTCTAAACGCTATCAAATAACTTCTTGCCTGCATTATGCTTCACCTACACATAAAGCTGTTCTTTCTTGTTTATTCTTCAGCATTATGTTTTTAAAATAAGATATTTGATTTTTCAGTTAAAATGGATGCCTAATATTTCTTATTCCTTTCATAGTATCTTTATGTTTTCTTACACCACTTTTTTTATACTTAATTTAGTCCATATTTTCAAATGCTGATTATATAGTTTTTCTTCCTAAACGTTCTAAACATTAGATTTACTATCCTGAGTTTAGGTAATACGGAGTAAAAAAAATGAGAAAAAAACAATCTCCAGCAAATCAAGAAATTAGAAGTTACAATTTGACTTCAATTCTTCCAGAATTCTCATAATATCACAATAATGTCTACACCCTGATGTTGTGGATAGTTTCATTAAGAGTTGCTAAGCAATCCAACTCCAAATGCAATTTTGCACATGATTATTTGTGGGTCATGCTCTATTTCTTTTCCCTTTCTTCATAAATATATTCTGATACGTTTACTGTACTCAGACTCATTACCATTGGTTTTCCTGTATTGATTGAATCTCTCCGTTAAGAGTTTGCAACACAGGACCTATCCCCTCTTTCTCTGCCATGTCTCATGCTCTGTATACTAAGGACATAACCTGGGCTTTATTCCAAACTATTCTGTTACTATTTGTAGCTCATGTACACTATGCCCTTTTGCAAAGCATCGATAGCAGCAAAGCGACTAGATTACAGCTTTAAATACAAAGAGGGACAGTTATTGTCAGGCAAGCTCCATTGTCTTACTACCGGTTCACTAATCTGTAGTCAGAACTGCCATCACTACACATTCCTGGTACTTATTTTATGGCATCACTTAAGGGCTCATAAATTTTGAGTTTTTCATATTTGAAGATTAGATGACTTCAGCTGCTCCCCCCTGCACTCTGTCCCTCACTCTCCCCTCTGCACACCGAGCTCCTCATCCCATGGTGGCACAGGCTGACTGACAGGCCACTTCGGGCAGTTAGCCCAGAGAGTTCACTGCTTGGCCACACAAGGCTGTTGGCCTGCGCTGAATGTTAATGAAGTTGCCCCTTTTAGAACACTAACTTTTCGAATAACCACGGTAACTAAAGAAGTGCAGTTCCAAAGATGAAGGGGTGTATCTATTGAATTGATTTTGCACAACACTGAGCATAAAAAATCCTCATTGTTGCCTGTTCTGAGTGCTTTTGTGTGATGTTTGTCATCTACCACTGGAAAAATCTGGCTTTTAAATCTCTCTCTCTCTTCCCCTCTCTCTTGCCCTTTGGTTATAAAATTCTCATTAGAGAATATTTGCATTAAATATTAAAGTTACAAGAAAAAAACCACCCATATCCTCACTGTCCAAAGAATTGCAGCTAATATTTTGATCTCTATTTTTTTCTCTGCATATATTTGTTTCATTGATTAAATGGTTTTGGTTGTGTGTTTATATAATATACAATATTTATATAATTATATACTGTTATAAATACTGTTTAAATAATTTCGCTTCTTTGTTTGCTCAAACCTTAAAGTTTTTCCATGTCATTATGAACACATCATGAACTTTCCATCTAGTGAATGTGCCCATACCCATTATTGCATAATATTTTGGCTGGCTCAGATTGTTCAATGTTTTAAATAAAACTCAAAGAACATCTTAAGAATAATTTCATATATTTTTACATCGTTTAAATATTTAGAATTATTTTCTCAGATACACTTTTGGAAATGGAATTGCTTAGTCAAAAGATATGAGCATTTTAAGATACTGGATCAAGTTTGAAGGAAAAATAGGAATAAACTTGATAATAAAGCACCTTTGCTTTTCTTTTGTTTTTGGATTACAAAATAAACAACAGAATATCAGAGCGTTAGAAGTGGGAATCAAGTAAGAAATGGCTTAACTCAATTCTTTCATGTTCCAAGAAAGCTGAACTTAAAAGAGATTTTATTGCTTATAATCACCTAGCTAGCATGGGGTGACAGAAGCAGATACATGATGTGGTTGTAGGTTTCCTCAATTCTAATCCTATGCTCCTTCTAATGGCCACAGACAGCCTTTCTGGACTGAGCGACTCTGACACATAAGCAGAAATTTTGCCAGAGAGAAGATATTTCAAACAAATATTAAAGGATAAACTATGTAACACCTCAGTTTCATTTGCAATGTAATATGCTTAACTCAAAACAAGCCCCTTGTCTTTTTATTCCACTATATAGTAAACATAAATGAAATATACATCACTGCTTGTATTTGGAAGAAGATCCACTAGTACTCTGAGTATTCCGCTATTTAAAAATACTGATAAGGTTGAATTATCAATCATGTTATCATTCCACTAGAAAGAAACTTTGAAAGTTTAATAGAGTTAATTAATATCCAAAAGAACAAATTTTGTGAGAAACATTCATCATATATGGCTGACTAATAATCTAGTGAGACTAGGCTGTCATTTTTGCCCTCATCTTTCTAGACATCAAAAAAAGAGGCATTTCAAGCTTTGCTTTTAGCACTTATAACTCAACTGGAAGAACCATTCTTGCATTTAGTTTATATAATTTTTATAAGAAAATTTGTGGACCGTTTTCTAATTAATATATTTAAAGCTAACCAAAGCTAACAAACTTCACCTTTTGACTGTGCAAACTTGCTCATAATTAAAATCTCAAAAAATCGTTCTATTACTCAGCATTTTCTATTAGTTTATAATTTGTGGTAAGTTTTTTCAAACTTTAATTGACTAGGAGAAAATACATTTTTATGAAGATAACAAAATTAGATACTTTTATAAAATACTTAAAAATCATTCACATTGTAAAAGTGAGAAAAGATGACAGAAGAAAAAAAAGCCATTTGGCTTCTCATTAATCCAGTTATGTCTATCTAGATTGTGAACATTTATTTCATCTTTTCTCTTCTCCCCATTTTTTGGTACTCAGATATTCCTCTACCTCATGACACTTCTCTTATTACTATTTTTTTTTTCTTATTTAGAAGACTAGCAGTCGGTATGGTCACAAAGCATCCTTGTAAGTGGGCTGGGAATGTTATAGAAAAGCTCTGGGACTTCAGAGGAGCAATCAGTGAGGTGGTAAAAACACATTAACCGCTCAGGAAGGGAAATAATATAAGGAATATCTCATCAGTCTTACGCAAGCAAGTCTGTAAATTATCGCTCTCTCTTGTACTTTAAAAAAATGGGACAGCACCCTGGAAATTTAAAACTCCCTCTTGAAAATTAGGAAAAATATTTCCCCTCCCTCCTTCTTCCTTGATCATTTACACTAGGATATTTGTCATTGTAAAGACTTTCCTCCCGCTTTGAAATGTACGTAAATCTCTTTAAAAACTAGGTAGGTCTTGATGACCTAGTCCTGTCTTTTTTTGAGAATGTGGGAACCATGTTTTGAGATGTTTTGAGGACATCTCTATGAAATGTAAGCATCAAAGGAGATAGCACCCCATCTCCCAGGTTCTGTGGGACGGTAGCAGTCTAACATAGGTGTTCCAGGTTGCAAAACTACCTGTCATAAAGATAGGAGAAGCTTAATTTTCATCTGGATAAAGAAACTGCCAATTAGTTAACACAGATGGTCACCCCGAACACCAGGTGAATTTACAATGAACTATGGATGACAAATGGTGCTTTCAAGTCCTCTTACTCAAGGATTAGTTATTATTTATCTTGAGAACATGTATAGAATGGGTTATATCTGCTTTGCTATGTTAAAGGGTGAGATTTCTTTCTGTCTTTGTGAACTCTTTGCAGATTACCTGTGATGTGCATCACATTCTGGGTGCTTATTCAAGAAGAAGAGTGTTTTCCTTCTTTACTACCTTTGTGGAAAGCAGTTCTGGGTTAAGAATGGGAAAAGATCTTGGTTTTCATTATATTAATAACAGCTAAAGAGAGAGTACCACTCCCACACCAAAGATTTTTTAGTCTTTAATCTTATTTGTTTTAAAATAGGACTTTAGACACATTTCAGTTTCTTTTATGATCCTTCATGTAGTCTTGTGGAAGAGGAAACATACCTGGAATTTTGGACTTAATGTGTAGATTGAGAAGACAGATGAGATATGAGCCCTTGGGACAACGAAGGAATGAAATAACTCTTTGAAATGAAAAACAACCAACCTAAATTAGCTTAGGTTGGAAACTCAGGGCCCAAAGTTCTCTACCAAGGGCTTTTCTAAAAAACAGGTCATTAGATCTAAAGTTAATGACCAAATAAATAAAATGATGAAAACAACTGAAATCAGCACTGAGAGTGGAGACACTCCATCTTGTGAACAAGAAGGACATTGTCTTTTGGAAGACAAAAATCCAGAAAGCACCTTCCTCCCAGGCAGGGAGCCCTTACATATTGACACAGTGTGATATGACTATCATCCTCCTACACTTTGTGGGGACTAGTGGTGTTTCTGTTGGTGCTCCAACCTTAATACCCTATGCAAAGCAAGAAGAACAAAAACATAGTGAGACACAAAGAGCATATAGCATAAAAGGCCGTAACACTTGAGTCCTGCTGATAAGGACGCTTTGGTTCAACAGAAAACCCTGTTTTCACAAATGAAAGAAAGTAACTATTTCAGGACAGGCTGCAGCTTCTAAACTAAAGTTGCCAGCTAGAAGAAAAAACTTGCCTGTTTTCATCTGCCCCTGCCGGCTGTGACGAAGAGCAGAAATTTCAGCCCCTTCTATCCCATGCTGGGTTTACTGTTCCTTTTCCATCTCTCCCCATCCTAGAGGAGGATTAAGTAACAAGTCAAGAGCCCCCTGTGTGAAAGGTCATAAAGAACCAAGCATGGCCTTTTTCTTCCAGTCCTTGGGGCTACGTAGATAAACCAGCCGGGGGGTCAACCCACTCCTGCTTTCAGTCTCCTCCTCTTACGCAGCTAATGTGGATAATTTGTCTGGAGATCCAGCTATCCTGCAATGTCACTCTTTTTTAGTTTTATGCAATTCGTTACAAGATGGTAAACTGTCTTGGGAGAAGCAGAAAAAAGTCTATGTGGCTCACTATTGGTATTTATTGAGATACTCCATGAGGAAAGTTCCATTAGTTTAAAAATATTTTGTGTGTATGAGAGAGAGTGTGTGTGTGTGTGTGTGTGTGTGTGTGTGTGTGTGTGTGTTTATTTTATAGCTAGTACTGACGGTACCATCTACCATGTTGTTTAGATATTTTTATATGTGATAAGTTTCTCGGAGAAGAGAGAGTTAGGGAAAAATAGTTTCTTTTTTTAAAAAAGATTTTACTTATTTATTTGAGAGAGATAGAGCATGAGCAGGGGGAGGGGCAAAGGGCGAGGGACGAGCAGACTCCCTGCTGAGCAGGAAGTCCGATGCAGGGCTCCATCCCAGGACCCTGAGATCATGACCTGAGCCGAAAGCAGACACTTAACTGACTGAGCCACCCAGCCGTCCCAGGGAAAAACAATTTCTTATCACAAATTGGAGTACTTGCTTTTAATAGATGGCTACGTACATTACCATGCATCCCCTTTTTGCTCTGACTGTTGGGTATCTCACAGCTAAGTTCAGTGCTCACTTTTTATTATTGTGTAAGTTTTCTAAATATAATCTGCTTGATCCTATCTGCCACATCCCACACCCAACACCCACCTAATTCTTGATTCTTACTATTTACCTCTTTTTAAAATTGGTTGCATGGTTTTGCTTCCTTTGATTTTATCATAAATTATCTCAAATCAAACAAATAGGACTGTACTCTTTCAAAAAGGATGGATTCTCTGTTTTAAGAAATTGTACCATCCAGTCTCCCTTTACTGTTACCACATTCTTTCCATACGCAAGAAGATATTTATTCATGGATATTTATGCATCAAAACCATCACACAAGACTGCAACTAGGCCATTCCTTAACCTAGCAGAGAACTGCCAGCAGCAGAACTATTTTAATGGGGATAGTGTCAGCATTTCTGCAAACATTTTGAATTAAAAAGTTTATAAATTACATTTGCTTGGTGTCGAAATATGAGGGACGTACTTTAAGTAAATGTAATCTTTTTCCCCCCAAAATATCCTTTTAGCCAGTTATAGAAAATGTTAACCTGTTTGGTTGACTGAATTTTAGCAACGTTATCATAGCTCAAGGCTCATTTAAAATAACTTCTTAAAATACTTTATTATAGACCATTTTCTTTGACTAACCATAATAACGAGAATAAATACAATTTATAGAGCATCTATAACAGTTCCAGACTCCTTAAATATATCGTCTTTCAGGAAACTTTTATTCTTCCTTCAAGCAGCTGAAGAAGCTAATGAATTAGAGATGAAGTTCAAATCACTGATAATGCTAAGCCAATTTTAGGATACAGCCTCGTCTGACACTCTTTTCACCAAACGTACTCACATAAAACATCTGCACAATTTTAAACCATCCTCAAAGTGCATGCTTGGGACCTTTTTCTGGTTCAACAGCATTTCATGTTCACTTGAGAAGTGAATTAAAGAGAAGTCACCCTCAATTACGCAGATGTATGGATATTCAGGTTGGAGTTTTAGAAGTGGACTTTTTTTTTTAATTTTCTCTTGTGGATATTGGCGACCACATTTTTCCATGCCAGTAATCTGAATGCCCAAGATTGAATCCGGAGCTAAAAGAGACTGTGATTGCTACATAGACCCAGCAACAATTTACTTTCAAACTGAACACTGCAGACGTGTCAGTGCTGGGGCTTGTGCCCATTCCAGAAGGACGGGGCGCATCAGCACAGGGGGTGGGAGTAACAATTCTCTGTCCTCCTCACATTCCACTTAAAAACCACAGAGTCCATTCCAGGTGGCTTTCTGAGTGGGCCCACCTGACTAGGTAAGTGAAATGGAAGCCTTTACCAGTGCAAAGGGAGCACTGATACTGGGTGTACTAAGCTTCTGAAAATGAAAATGTTTATGTGTATTATCCTTGACATTATAAAAGGAGACAGAAAATAAATAAAATAATCAATAGCTAATTGGTAAACATTCCTCAGCAAACAGAGCAAGTCAATGAAGCAGAGATGTCCAGGATGCTTTTCCTCCATATTGATTTTTGCTATTTAGCATTAGCTGAAATTAGCCTCTATTGCTTTCGTTTCAATTGTCAAGGTCCTAGGGGACATTGTGGGTCACTTGCGGGTCCCATGATGTGCCAGAGTCACCATGAAGGATGATAACAGCACTCACGTAGGTCAAGTGGTAAACAAATCACCAGAGATATTTTGCTGCAGAGTCATTATACTTGGTCCAGGCGCTGAAAGTGTTTTGGTCGCTGAAGTTCCTATAATATAACCTGCTTTCATGGTTATCGCCATTAATTGCAGTGATCTTCAAAGAGTGATACTATAGGTCATCCTGTGACAATCTTAAGGAGCCTTAAAGTTACTTGCGGTGACAATCTTGATTTCCACGCTCATCTCTGTGAGGTGGGAATGTTGCTATAAAAGACATTTGTATAACCATATTTGGCATAAAACCATATTTGGGAATGATACCTAGTAAGATCTATGCAATGAGTGGGATGAAGCTTCATTTCATGTGTCTTACTGCGCTGTGCTCCCTGTGACTGGGAGGGCCGCCCCTAGGTGAGTGAAAACCTGTGCTTGGTCAGCTCTGATAAATAGTGTCTTTGTTCTCTGGTTGTCAGCTTTACTCACATCAGAGAGGAAAGGTCTGTCTCCTTTACAAGCAGAAACAAAACCATCATACAATTATTCTCATTTAGGTATTATTTAGTGTTAATTGGAACTTGGCATGCTGGGAAACTCACTTCCTGGGGGAGAATTTTAGTTTAGACCCTCATAGACACTGTGTAATGTACACAGCATATTTGAAGCAACGATTTATTAAAAGTTACAATATTTTCCCTAGAGAATACATTTGCTATTCACCATTAGGACTAGGTCCAATATTTATGGAATGTTCACAAATGATTAATTATGTTTCATTTACAAATAGCCTCTAATGGGAGACATTTTTATTACAAGTGCTATTCTAATGAATTGTCTGTCTTTATGAATTCATGTCTAAGACTGAAATAATTTCTTTTGCTTCCTTTCCCCAACTCTATACTTGAGCCTGCCGTTGCTTGTCATGTCTTTCTTATTTCTTCTAACAGACTCCTGTGATCATCCCCTCAGTTGCCTAAGCTGGACACCTTGGACATATCTATAACTCTCACTCATCCTTCCATTCTATTTCCAATTCTCACCATATTCAAATGGCTCTTTGTTGCCCGTAGAATAAAAGCCAAATCTCCTTAATCTGATAAGCAGGCATATTAAAATCCTGATAGCCTGAGCCACCACAGCATTCCAGTTATCTGTTCTTCACCAAGTGAACTATATTAGTTCTCTCTGTGAGATGCTCTTCTTTATTTCTGTGCCTATGACCCTATTCACGTTCTCTTTGCCCAGCATGCCCTTCTCTTTGTCTACTTACTGAGTGAATGCCTGCCTGTTTGGAAGCCGACTCAAGTGTCACCCAGACTTTTCACTCCCCTTCCCCTTGGCAGGATCAGTAACTCTCTCATTTATTTTCTTACAGAACTGAATGTATACTTTATTTATGTTCCTTATTTATATGTACATCTAACTCATGTATATCAGTAAATATTTTAAAGCTTCAGTATGTTTTTAAAATTCTCTGTGTCTTTTACGTATACCATGTTAATTTAGCACATGATAAATGCTTGGTGAAGGTTGCTTGGCTAAACTGAAAATCCTCTTAAAAGAAGTAACAGAGTGAAGTAATGCCTCAGTGTGTATTCCATGTAAATACTTCTTTGTGGTTGATGATGGAGAAGAAATGGATATAGATGAAGGAGAAAGTCTGAGAGTACAGCATACACATCCCCAACAGAGTAAATAGATATAGAGACATAGCAGTTTAGAGCACAAAGGTATATCAGAGGTTACCAATAACCACAAAAATAATCTACTTTTATTTCATTTGCTCTCTCCTTGCCCTGCAGCCTTGGCATTTTCCATGTCATTTGCCTCGAAAAACAGCTACCACAGTGCCTAAACCATAGTAGACACACAATAAACATGTCTTGTATGAATGAATGAATAAATGGATGGAGAAATGAAATTATTCCAGCTCTTTCATTTCACAGATAAGAAAAACAGACCCAAGATACAAAAAATAGGAAAGCATAAACGACCTCTTTTCAAGCTGCTACCATATGCCCTACACTAAGCTAGGTGCTTTCGCCTCAATTATTTAATTTTATTCTATGAAGAAAATTACACAACCATTATGCGAAATAAAGAACTTGAAGCTCACAATCTGTGTGCCCTATAATCACAGAAATCGTTTGTAACTCTTGTTCTTATGCTATGTCTAGTGTAGAGTCTTTCCTTTGCCACCTGCTGGCATGATATTCATGGACAGAAATATAACTGATTATTGGTTTTGGGGGGCAGGAATCTCTGCTTTTTAGAATCTGTATTGTTTAGATAGTAGCAGGTGAGTAAATATGGGGAGCCGAGATCTAGTGACAAGATCACTAGAATTGAAGGCTGAAAATCAGTTCAGTTCCTAATCTTGATACCTTAGTTGGGGCGAGTCCTTTATTGTCTTGGAAATGTAGTTTTCTCATTTATAATGCAAGGCACATAATACCAACCTTGTGGTGTTCTGTGGTGAACAGATGAATACTGCCTATGAAAACACAGTTTGCCCACATAAAAAGAAGGTATTACTATTATGAAGCTTATGTAAGAATGAGAAAGTGTGTATAAAAAGCCTTTCTCAGCTGCACATTCACTCTCTTTTGTTCCCTTTGTTACCACTTTGTAATTTCACAACATCCTAGCCTTCATTTGTGTAAACAGATGAGAACAGGATAAATAAGCATTTCTCCACTAATGTGATTTGTATGCAATATATCAGATTAAATGAGCTTCTGCTTCCGATTTGTTTGAATTCGCAATTCAACATAATTTGGTAATAGAGAAATAATAGTTAAAAAGACATCTGTTTCTTATCATAAGCTTCTATTTTCATAAGAAAATCAAAGCAGTCCAAGAACAGGGAAAATATGAAAACTAACATTACTGCACCGTATTAACTCCCTGATGAGGAAAAAAAGCCACGGACAGTTTGTTTTGTTAATTATTGAAAATTCGACTTTTCAAATGTTTTGCATTAGTGGCAGTTCTAGGCATACATTTAAAAATTAATCTGATCAAAAAAGAACTTGCATTTTTCAGTTTTATTAATATTATCCTTTACCTCAAACAAGGTAAGGAAGTATCACTTGCCTTTGGTTGGTGACTTCATTTCTGACCTTTAACATCAATACTACCTTATGATCATTTATCAAATTAGTTAAGACCTGCACTTTTCCATTTTTATATAAATTTTAAGTTAAAATTAAATAAATCCACACAGTCAAAATAATAAGAGTAATTAAGACATATTTTCAATATATCCTTTAGGATCTCTGATGGTCATACATTAGAGATCTCTGTGGTGTTAGGAATAAATAGGACCTTGAAACTCATCTAATTCTAACCTTTTCTTTCATAGTTTGGGAAATGAGGCTGTGAGTGGCTGAAAAAAGGAGATACGCCAGTTCTTAGAGAACAAAGACAAAAAACAGCTCCAAGCTATCTTTTGAGTGCTCTTCCTTGAGTACTAGATCAGAATATAATCGGTTTTGACAAGTATAACTCAATTTTCCTTTATCCAAAAGGTATCAGGGAAAACCTTGCTCAACACTTACATTAGCTCTTTGGATGTGGACACTGATGGGATGAAGATACGTATCTGGGAGAAGACGAAATAAATTGGATAATAGGAGACCGCAATAGCTTGGAATAATTGGCTAAGTCTAACAAAAGGGAATTTAACAGAGAGAGAAATACAAAATCTGCACTTTATGGCAAAAGTTCATCAAGTGGGACATATGGCTTAGCAGCAGGACATTTTTTTTTCAAAAGTGACTGTTTTTAAAGAACTAAAAGTTCAATGAGTTTACTCTTGTCTTCTTCCCAAAAGGAACTGAATTTTACTTAATGTGATAGAAGTTTACATAGAATGATAAAGATGCTCAATACCATCTACTTATCCACCTACAATTGAAATTATGGGTGTGGACACTGATAAACTGGGGCATGTAGAAGGGAAAGACCGGAATGTTAAGTGGACTCAGACCCAAGTATATTGGGAAAAGTTAAAGGTAGTTAGGTATGTCTCTCTGGAGAAGGGATGGACTGCATCTGCTGTTTAAGAGAAATAAGGGCAAAATGAACATGTAGTTTGCGACTAAAGAGGCTGAATGATCCGGTGGAAAGAATTCAAGATACAGAATCAGAAAACATAAGTCTGAATTTTGGTGCCATCATTTACGAGTGGTGTGACCTAGGGAAAATCTCTAAGAAAATGCATATCAGGTTCTTGATCTGTAAGATGAGGGTAGCAATATCTACAATGCAGGATGTTATGAAAATTAAGTTAAATTAAACAACATCAGAAAAATACCTACAGCACACAGCATGCAGTACTCAAAAGATATTGACTTTTCCACCGATTTGTCAGTAGAGTCATGAGAGATTTTTATTAGATTTTATTAGAGGAGTATCTTATATAGGGTTAAGTGGAGATAGGAAAGGTAAGTGTACAAGATCCCTGCCAATGCTGTGTGGTATATTTATATGTTGATCACAAGCATTTTGTTGTACTTTATGCCAGGAAAGATTGTTCTTTAAAACATTTGATTCCTTATAGGTTATACTGCCTTTTAAAGTCATGACAAGTTTCCATTACTGTATCTCGCAAAATTGCTTACTTACCTATAAAGTGCAGAAAGGGGCCTCTTGTTTCCAGGTTTTGGTCTATATGGTTTGGGTTCTCCTGCCATATTGATATCTAAAAGCAAAAAATAATATAGCACTGATTAGGAAGAATGAATCCATTTGAGAAAGTAAATCATGAGGTTTTCTTTTTCCTTTTGCCATTTGCCTCTACAAAAAGATAAAATACATTTATTTTTTCAATGGTTATTTTTTTTTAAAGATTTTATTTATTTATTTGACAGAGAGAGGCAGCAAGAGAGGGAGCATAAGCAGGGGGAGGGGGAAAGGGAGAAGCAGGCTTCCAGCGGAGCAGGGAGCCTGACGTGGGGCTCGATCCCAGGACTCTGGGATCATTACCTGAGCCGAAGGCAGACGCTTAATGACTGAGCCACCCAGGTGCCCCTCAGTGGTTATTTTTATTCAACCTACGCTAGCCCAGCCACTGTTTAAGCTATGTCATGTACCAAACAGGTTAGCTCCATGCCCTTGTAAAACTTACTTTTACTGGGGGAAAAATAGATAGCAAACAACAAACAAAATAAATAAGAAAAATATATAACATATTAGAAAGTGATA
The DNA here is from genome assembly GCA_028534135.1 of Potos flavus. Taxonomy (NCBI): domain Eukaryota; kingdom Metazoa; phylum Chordata; class Mammalia; order Carnivora; family Procyonidae; genus Potos; species Potos flavus. The sequence goes on from CM052900.1 coordinate 41,268,673, forward strand.
ACAACTATGAAAAAAAGATAATGTTGAATAAGATAGGGAAATGAGGAATGCTTAGTAAAAAAGAGAGAGGTGAGAGAGAGAATAAGATACCCTTCTAAATTGGATTTTTGCCAGAAATTACTCACTTTGCATAGACATTTGCTTGGAATAGAGCTTTGTTCATAAGAGGAATTATTAATTTCCCATGACAGTATCTTTCCACCTATATAGAAAAGGAATGTAGAAGGCTGGAATTGAAAAAAAAAAAAAAAAGAAGGCTGGAATTGTAGAGCATACCGTTTTACTGAGGGAATAACACAATGCACTCAGCAACTAGAATGTGTAGTTATAGTTCTGGGGTGGTCAGAAGACGAGAGCACATCCTTGGACTTTGTGAACTAAAGCTGTGATAAAATCTCTAAGATAAGACAGTAAGATACTTGAATACATGACAAGAGTATTTACATACAGTTGACCAACTTCTGTTTTCAAGAAATGTGTAAAACTGTTAGGGGGTTAGAAAGTTGGGTGACAAAGATTTGGAAAATTACATAAAAAACAAGATTTAATAAAGTTAAAACTTCTAAAACATGATAAGAAGGAAAATTTTAAAAAGGGCAAACTTCAAGAAAAGCTTTGAAAGAAGTGAGGGACATTATTTTGACAGAAAAGAAAAGGAATGCTTCTCTTCCTTTCAGTGGACTAAATACACTGGATTAGGGATGGGTGAGCCATCCAGCAGTGAAAACAACCAAAATTTCGACATAAAATATAGCTGACCCTTGAACACTGGTGTGAACTGCACTGTCCATTTATATGCAGATTTTAAAAATACAGTACAGTGCTGTAAATGTATTTTATGATTTTCTTAACATTTTCTTTTCCCTAGCTTACTTCTATACAGTGTATATACATTGTATATACATATAATGTATATATACACGTATACATATAATACAGTGTATAATACAGGTAACATACAAAATATGTTTACTATGTTATCGGTATGATTTCCAGCCAACAGTAGGCTATTAGTAACTGAGTTTTGGGGAAGTCAAACATTATATGTGAATTTTTTAAAAAGATTTATTTATTTATTTATTTTAGAGAGAGAGAGTTGGGGAGGGGCAGAAGGAGAGGGAGAAAGAATCCCAAGCAGACTCCCTACTGAGCGTGGAGCCCTACACAGGAGCTGGATCTCAGGACCCTGAGATCTTGACCTAAGCCAAATCAAGAGCTGGTTCCCTAACCGGCAACTGAGTTAGCTACCCAGGCACCCCCTATACGTGAATTTTTGACTGCACAAAGGCTCAGTGCCCCTAACTCCCATGTTGTTCAAGGGTCAACGGTAGAATGTATCTCTTTTTAAAATATACAACATCGAGCTAGTAAAAAAGTAAGGCGTTCATAGAAGCCTACACCTGAGTGAAAGCAGGAACTCAGATGGAAGTGGAAGACTGCCTCTACCTTATACCTTGAAGACATTTGTTGAAACCAGAACTTGAGCTTTAGCTTTCAGGTCCTTGTGAACTATAGTGGGCAGGAGACAGTGCCCACCTTAAAGAATATGAAGCATATAATCACTAAATTCAACATCCATATGCATTAAAATCCTTAATTAGGAAGAGATGGAAACTTCCTCCTTCTTGATAAAGGATATCTAAAAAAAAAAAAGTCTCCAGAAAATGTCGTACTTAATAGTGAAATAGTGGCCATATTTTCTTTAATATCAAGGAATTTATTTTATTTTATTTTACTTATTTTAAAGTTTATTTATTTATTTTTAAGTACTCTCTACACCCAACATGGGGCTCGAACTGATGACCCTGAGATCAAGAGTTGCACGCTCTTCCAACAGAGCCAGCCCCTGATATCAAGGAATTTAAAAGGGCATTCCCTATTAACAATTCTGTATAATGCTGTACTGAATTTCATAGTCAGTGAAGGAAGACGGGAAAACAATGTCAGAAATGGGAAGGAAGAAATGAAACTGTCATAATTGCTGACAATAAGTAGATCCACATAAACACCCCAAAGCATCCACAAATTGGTATAATTAATAAGAGTTTAATAGATTTGTTGGATTCAAAGCCAATATACAAAATTCTACTCCATGTGTCTGCACAGCAATAAATGTTTTTAAAATATAATTCTGAAAGATGTAATTTATATAGTATAAAAGTAAAGTACCTAAGAATAAATACATTATAAAATTTTAAAGATGTTTATAAGGAAAATTATAAAATTATTTTGGAAGATTTTACAGTTACATAAACAGAGAAATTGGAAACCTTGATATAACAAACATTTCAATTCTTCCAAAGTTGATTTATTGATCCCATATAATTTCAATAAAATTCAATAAAATTATGTCTCTGCAGAGTTGGATAAGTTGATTCTGAAATTTATATGATAGAGCAAAAGGTCAAAATAACCCTCGGAAAAAAAAAACAAAGGTAGCAAAAGTTGCCTTATCAAGATTTATTTTAAACTGCAGTAATTAAGACTACAGTATTGGTACAGATAGAAAATGAACCACTGCAACATAGTAGAGGACTTCCAAACTGACACACACAGATGTGGATGTCTGAATTAGAACAGAAATAGCATAACCGATCAGTGAGTAAGGATAGGCTTCTGAAGCTGTAGTAATTGGTTACCAGTTACTGCGAGGACAAATATGAAGTTGTCTTACACTATACAGAAAAATTAATTACTATTGGATTAAGAACCTAAATGTGAGAAGCAAAAATACATAAATTTTAGGAGGAATATAGTAGAATATCTTTATGAGATCAGAGTATGTAAGTATAATCTTAAACCAGACATAAAAAGCACTAGCCTTAAAATATAAGGTTGATAAATTCTACTACATTGCAATAAAATAAAAAGAATTTCTGCTCATCAAAAGTCACATAAAGACAATGAAAAGAAGGGCCACAAACTAGATGGAAGACATTCTTGAGAAAACATTTGTTTCTGGAATGTATAAAGAACTCATTTACCTAATAGGAAAAAAAAAGACAAGCCACCAAAACACACAGGAGAGGCACTTTACAGAAAAGATGAATGCTGCATAAACACATGAAAAGACTCTCAACCTCACTAGTAATGGAGAATTCAATTTTAGTATATGTGCTGCTGAAGTGAGCATAGTAATGGAGAATGCAAATTAAAACACTATGGGATATAATTGATACCCACTGAATTTACAACAATTTACAAAGTCTGATAATGTCAAGAGTTGGTGAGGTTTGGGAGCAACTAGAATATGTGTACCTTGCAAGTATAAGCATAAATTGGTACAATTACTTCAGAAGATAATTTAGCAGTTTATAGTGAACTTAAAATGCCCAAGCCCTATGTCCCAGGAGGATACCTGAAGAAACTCTTGCATATGTGTACCATAAGATATATACAAGATATATACAATATATATATAAGATATATACAAGAATGTTCACTGTAGTACACCAAGATAGAATAAGTTTCCAGAAAAACACAAATATCCATTGGAAAAATGAATTGTGATATATTTACAAAATGAAACACTATGCAACAGGGGAAAGAGAGACAGACAGACAGAGAGAGAGACTTAGAGCCATAAGGCAATAACACTGAATCTCAGGAACATAACACTGACCAAAAAATGATGTCATGGAAAGACAAAAGAAATGAATCCTTTTATGTTAATAAAAATACAAATCTAAACAAATGTTACACAGGAATCAAATACATGTAATAAGATAAAAGAAGAGTAAGCAGAGATAAACAAGAAATTTAGGATGAAGTTTACCTTTAAAGGGCAGAAAAGAATGTGGAACTTGGGTAGGACATCTCGGAGACTTGAACATTAGTTACAATGTACTATTAAGGGTGCATGTGTAGTGGGAACATGAGTTTTTAATATAGCATCATTCTTTATAACTCTAATATAGTATAAATTTTATTTTGTATATACTTAATAACTAATAAAGAATTAAAAAAGAAAATGGGTCCAATGATGGTAAGTTGTGAATTGATAAATATTCAGGTCAGGGGTGGTGAGTTTGGGTGAACAAGTGGTATCAGCAAAGATTGTGAACAAGGAAATAGCAGGAAAGAAGAGCATTTGGGTGGGTGGGTGGATTACTGGATATGAGTAGATTAGTAGAGACCCCAATTAGAACTTTACATCTAATCTGCCTGGGATATAATTTTCGGTTCTGGGTAGAGGATAGTTGTGAGAATGAATCATGAAGACAGTGACTCTTGTATGATTTGGGATAAAGCACAACCAAAGATCAAGGCTGTCTGAATCTTTCAGATATGACAGAGTTGGAACAAAAAAATGAGTGAAACAAAAGCAGATTTCTATTATTTTTATAAGCTTTGTAATGATGGTAGAGGACACATGTCCATGAAACATAATAAGACACAATGTGTGTGTCTCTAGCTCAGACTCCGTGAGTCTCCATTATGAATTGAAAATGTAAAACTATTCTCATAAATAAATAAAAAGCTTGAGTCTTAAATCTGTCAACACAAATATTGTAACACCTTTTTTAAAAAAAATAATATGGTGCTAGTGGTTCTGAGGATAAACTTAGGAGTTTGACAGCATACACATACAATGGAAAGCCTTTCATTAAAGGATGTTAAACTCGGTATTTCCAGACATGGGACTCTGTTCAAAAGTTTTTAAAAAATGGAGAAGAAAATCTCTTGTTTCTTATAGACATAAAATGGTGTTCAAAGGCATAATTTTCCTTTGAATTTATTAAAGGAAATATTTATATTTTATAGATTTCATATTGCTATAGTGGAGGTCTTCCATAACTTGGTGTTAATGGAAAGGATGAGGGTGAAAGGGGTTGGATGTGGTCCAGGGAGAAGGGACGGAGGGCAGTGAGCTCAACTAGTCAGTGAACATAAAGTCTTGCCAAGCTTGCAATGAATGAGCATTCCCATTGTACTGAACTTTATAAATACAAGATTTAATTGTGTCTTTAGAACAACATGGCTTATTTTAAGCCAAGGCTCAGGTTTTCATGTCTCAAGAGCTGTTGGCACTGAAGGGACCATGCAAACAGGGCAAACGACATCTGAACAGTAAACTCTATGGTCAACACTGGAGAGACATCCTGAGGTTTCCTTCCCTGATTGTCAGGCACTGTGTAAGTTTCCCACAAGTATGGTAAGACAACATTGACCAAGGTTCACTTTTCTGCCCCTCTTATAAGATAGGGGCTTTGGAGTAAAACACTGAGATACAGAAAATAAAGGGTTATTTCTAAACTTCCCAAATTTGGAAATGGAGTCATATCAAATACTAATATTTAGAAATCGGATACTATCCTCAAGAAAGCTGTGGGTTTAATTGTTCTCAACAATTTTTTTTTTTTTGAGATCATCCAAAAAATCCTAGTTAAATTCCTACTTGTTTCGCATAAGTACCTATAAAGGTAACTATATATCAAGAAGGTGGACTCTATTATCTGAGTATTAGAATTACATTCTTGTAGAGAGAGTCAGTAAATTTAGGTAGACATCATTAAAAAGAAGTCTCTTGAAGTTTTTCTGTTTGGATACAATACACATCATACCTGTGTGGAAGAACTCCCCCAACCCCTTTTTGGTCTTAGGGACAAAACAAGGGAGCTAAACTTTTACCCACAGATAGGAGATGACTGAGACAGCAGACCTCCACAAGGAGGGAGGAGGAGCATCTGCATTTTGTCCTATTACATTGTGAGCCTCAGTAAGGACCAATTAAGAGACTTATGGAACACACCCCCTATCTGTTTTGAAGTTTTGATATTTCAAGTTAGCATGAAAAAAATAGGTTGAAAAATAAAAGTTTAGTCCAAAATTATTCTTCTAATATTAAATCTCAGAATCAAACAACTGAAAAGTATCCTATTGGGCTTCTAACTACATTGCTTCATAGTAAACTACTTAAAAAATATATATGGTCTAGGGGCGCCTGGGTGGCTTAGTCGTTAAGTGTCTGCCTTTGGCTTATGTCATGATCCCAGGATCCTGGGATTGAGCCCCGCATCAGGCTCCCTGCTCAGGGAGAAGCCTGCTTCTCCCTCTCCCACTCCCCCTGTTTGTGTTCCCTTTCTTGCTGTGTCTCTTTCTGTCAAATAAATAAATAAAAATTTAAAAATTACATATATATTACATATTCTAAAAATTTAATCAGTTTTCCTTTCTTCTTTATATCTAAGCTAAGTAAGCAATACCAATATACCATGACAGAAATAACTATAAAGTTAGAGAGCTGGAAAAAGTCAATGAGCTGAACCTATTTTGGTTTGAGGTAAATGAGATGAGGCAAACAGAGACAGGTTCTGCTCCAAAGTGTCATTCTCAGAAATGATATCCAACACACATTAATGTATTTATTTGACCGATTCTCATTAGCATGCTTTGACCATGGTAACAGCATTCTATTAGTTCATGCTTTATGACTCTTGGGAAGATACCTCCAATTCGACACCCAAACACTGTGATTCTCTTTGTTAGCACCCCCATTTTACGTTATGACACGGCTTCAATTGCACAAACTACTGAGTGCTTGCCTTTAATCTTGGACTTTTATTCTGCACAGTGTTGTTCATCCGATAGGTGTTCAGTGAGGCTATTGGTTGATTAAATTCATATGGACCAGAAGGTACATCCTTGCACAGGTTATAGTGTGTCTAGGCAAACACACTTTGTCAGCACCTTTCCTAAAGTGGTATTTATCTGCTCTGTTTTGGAAGATGTTAATAGGTATATTGCCAAACAAATAAATCATGGTAAAATAAGTTTGGTCAAAATTCTATAATACATCTCTTTCTTGAATATTTGTAATACATATTAAAGGATAAGATTCTGGAAAAAAGAAACATTCAAGCGTGTTTAACTCATATGTGTGTGTACATATATATATATGTATATACATATATATATATATGAACATAGAGTATGCTTTGGATGGCATATCTGTGAACATCCAACAAAATAGTGTGCTCCCAGAACACTGGTTTATGAGATACCCTGAAATATTTAGAAAAATATTTTACATTTATTTCTTTGCCATGTTTCAATTTGGAATATCCTCATGCAAAAAGATAATTTGATCTCTCAATTACATGCTATTTACGCTACTACAATAAACGGACACTTGCTACTTACCTCTCCCACTAGTGATCCCTGCTGGTATCTGTCATTTCTACAGGAATTTCACCTTATAGGTTTTTTTTTTTTAATTTTTATTTATTTATTTGACAGAGAGAGAGATTACAAGTAGGCAGAGAGGCAGGCAGAGAGAGAGGGGAAAGCAGGCTCCCTGCTGAGCAGAGAGCCCGATGCGGGGCTTGATCCCAAGGCCCTGAGATCATGACCTGAGCCGAAGGCAGAGGCTTTAACCCACTGAGCCACCCAGGCGCCCCAACAGGAATTTCACTTTGACATCAAAGTGGTGTCTAACTTATAGTACAAGAAGGCATCTACATTATCAATATCATTTTTCAGATGGAGGAAAAAAACTAAAAGAAATATTTTTCAAAAAGAATTAGCTCAAAGTATTATCTTGATCCTTGAGATTTGTTTGTTTTGTTTCCTTCCCCAGGTTTAAATAAAAGTTTAAATAATTCAGCCATGGCATATAGACTGCCAGGAAAATTCATCCAGAGCCTTTTATTGCTCACATTTAAAAGATTTAGGGATTCATTACTATTCCATTGAATAGAAATTTAGGAGGAAAAGAAAAGAGTCAGTTATGTTTGATAAGGGAATGCATGAACCATACATTTCCTTAGTATAAGTACCCTCCGTTAGAGAGTGTTCATGCATTTATTAGTTTAGACCCTCAAACCAATCCCGTTAATTAAGCAGAGCAGGAATCATTATTCCCACGTCATGTACATAGATGTTTGAGGAACTGAGAAACGAAAGGGCATTCATAACATCGTTAACTCAGTTCACTACAACTGTCTCTATAATTGAGCAAGGCCCATGTACCAGGCACTGACTGATACGTGCCCCCGTTCTGAGAGACAGGACTGTCGGAGAGTCTGCAGCAGCCTCCAACTAGAGCTGCGAGACTCACGGTCTAGAACTTTTCCTACTCTTTCATGGCTCTTAACCAGATTTTGGATGTCACATTTGCTATGCCACTCAATCCTAGTCTGGCTGCGGAAAGTAGCATATAAAGTAATACACTCTGAGTCTTCAAGAGTCTTGGCATCATGGGGGGAGGATGTATGATTAAAAGAATGCTGTAAGGAGATGTGTCTGGCGGCAGCGGGGGAAATACATTTGAACCAATTGATGGCTGGAGATGTCTTGGCCAGGTTGGTTCACAACACTGTGTTTTGATGGAGCTGCCCGGAAATGTTTTTACGCTAAGGAAAAAAAAAAAACCAAAAACGCGCCAGACTTGCAAATGCAAGTAGCCTACCATGTGCTCTAAAATACGGACGTTCGAAGTATTTTAAGCCTAAACTGAAAGTGGAGCTAATTTGGTACAAAAGTAAATGGCTTCCTAATCTTGTTGTTTTCCCCTTCACGGAATCAAAGCTAGTTTTAACACTTGAGATATGTCCTTAATAGTATGTTAAAATATTCACTGTTATGGGAATGAAACTGTAGTCTAATTTTACTGGGCAGTCACTGAATTGTGACCATTTTAATGAGCCTTTGGACCTGGTTTCATAAATTAGTTCTGACACAACACTATGGCACGTTGGCCTCCGGTTATTAGAATGCTAATGCAAAGATCACTGGTTGGCCAGATTCCCATTTGTTACCAGAAAATGCTCTATGCTCCCAGGCTCTGTCTGCAAGGGCAAATAAAAGTGGAAGCTTAAACTTATTACTAATTACTTGGTAAGCCCCATTCTGTGACTTATTTAGATTCAAATTGGTTTTTCCCCAGCAGAAACTGAAGTGAAAAAAGTGGGCATGGATAGTTGATGCCCTTTTTAATTTACTGTCTATTGCTTTCAGTAGTTATATTAAGAAGAAAATAAAAATGCTACAAATCATTCATTTTCATTGATCAAATAATTATTGAACCTAGAGAACGTGCCAGGTACCGTGCTCAGTATTGGGGAAATGTACGTGAGCATGGTGTTCTCTGGGATGTCACAGAGAGAGATGAACCTGCCGCTGACCACAGCTAGTCTGATCAACATCACAATCAAGATGACTACATTGTGCTTTAGGAACGTGGCGGCCCACGCTCTGGGGCTGAGAATGCTCTCAAGACTCCATTCTTGGGACCTGATGTGGTTTCCTCCCAGGACACCGCTTACAACGTTAGCAGTTTCACAGATTTACATCTATCAGCAAACTCCGCAAAAAGCCTCAGCTCTATCCATTAAGCTGTAGAGATCTGTTTCTGTCCTTTTGTTTATTTTGCTTTTCTGATCAAAACTCCCATTAGCTAATTGTTAAAATACTTTTGTTTTGCCCTAAGTGGCCACGAAACTTGTGGAAACTTTGCGGCCTTGGTGCATGGTTACTCAATGTCTAGTTTATAGTTTTTTAACAGTGAATACAAACACACTGTCACACAGGTACAAAGCAATTTTTTAAATCAAATCTGAATTTCTTTAATTCCTCAAACTTTCAACTTGCATCATTTTTTCTCTATCACTTTATCTCTTATATTACCTTGGGTAAATTTTTTGAAGAATGCTTTTCTATATTCTATGAACATCTCTAAAAATCTCTACAAAGGTAAAAATGAAGGGCTGTATGTTTTATTAAGAGATAAAGCCTCCAGAAACCAAATGAATCAAATCTAAAATTTGGATAAACGTTCACCAGTGGCACCGTGAATTTATTTAGGACCTTGCTTCACAGTTTTACAAATATACTTAATGACTTATTGACATTAAAAGTAGAGACAACTGTTGTGATAATTAAGACCAAAACTACCCGGTAAAAAATAATCTTAGCCATATATTCATTATCAGTGCATGGACTTAATGGTATTAGTTTCTTTGCATCTCAAGAGTTTATTAGTTTCATACTTGAGGACAAAATATTCCTTAAGGAAAGTAAAGTTCAAACACAGAATCTGGATTAAGAGTTTCCTTGAGAACTCTCAGATTTCCATCAGTGAAGTAAAGTAAATCCCAAACTGGGTATTGCTTCCCTATGTTCCCTTTCTTCTCTAATCTCTCTCTTTTCATATATGTATAGATAAATTTATTTTCTCAGGTCCTTTCTTTGATGACTTTGCATTCAGTATTTACAAAGCTACTATGTTTAGAGTATTTTATAATTCATAAATATAATGAAACCCCAAAACTAGCGTTAAATAGCTAAACACATTTTTATATTGAGATTAGTTTATAGCTCTGATACGCAAAGTTTGGTTGGCAAACAGACAGTATCTGTATCCTGTTAGAACAGAATCCAGGTTCTATGTCAGAACTAACGTTCCTGTTAGAATTGCAGAATCCAGGTTCTATCTCAGAACTAACGAATTAGACTACATTTTAACAAGACATCCGGGTAACTGCTATGCACATTCAAGTTTGAGAAGCAATGGAATTTAACATATTTAGCTGAAATCCCTTCCTTTAATTATTCCTTAAGGATTTTACTTTTTTAAAACTGTTTTGAAAGGGAAGCATTAAGAATTCGGAGCAGATGACATCACTCACCATCAGAGAAATGCAAATCAAAACCACAATGAGCTATCACCCCACCCCTGTCAGAATGGCTAACAACAAAAACAGAAGAAACAAGTGTTGGTGAGGATGTGGGGAAAAAAGAAACCCTTGTGCACTGTGGGTGGGAACGCAAACTGGTGTAGCCACTATGGAAGACAGTACGGAGGTTCTTCAAAAAATTAAAAATAAAACTACCCTAAGATCTAGTAATCATACTACTGGGTATTTACCCAAAGAATACAAAAACACTAATTTGAAAGGATATATGCTGCCCTATGTTACATTATTCACAACAACCAGAATACGGAAGTAGCCCAAGTGCCCATCTATAAGATGAATGGATAAAGAGGTGGTATACACACACACACACACACACACACACACACACACACAGGAATATTACTCAGCCATAAAAAAAGAATGTGCGATCTTGTCATTTGCAATAACATGAATGGATCTAGAGAGTATAATGCTAAGTGAATAAGCTAGTCAGAGAGACAAATACCATATGATTTCATTCATAATGGAATTTAAGAAACAAAACAAATGAACAACAACAACAAAAAAGAAACAAACCAAAAAAGAGACTCTTAACTATAGAGAACAATCTGATGGTTACCAGAGGGAGGTAGGTGGGGGGACGGGTGAAATCGGTAAAAGGGATTAAGAGTACATTTAATCCTGATGAGCACTGAGCAATACATGGAATTGTTGAATCACTATATTGTACACCTGAAATTAATATAATACTGTATGATAACTACACTGGAATTAAAAATTCTGAGCAGAAAAATAAAGCATTTAGGGAAGAAACTTGAAAAATGCTTTTTTAAAGGCTTGGAATGGCCTCATGGTATCTTAATGTCATCTTTGATGATAATTATACTAGCTAGCATTTGCATATCACTTAACATTTGATCACATTTTCACACATCTTAAAAAATTTTCACAATAATCTTGTGATATGGGTCTTATTGCAGATTCCCATTGATACAAATTGAAGTTGAGAAAGTATAAGTTATTTGCACAAGATAACATAGCTAATTAGTAGGGGTGCCAAGACTCTGAGTTCAGGAGTTCTCATTCTAAATAAACATCATGTTTTATAGATGAAGTTCAACTTTTCAATTAAAAATAGATGTATCACTTTTGGCAAGGCTTATATGATTTATTGGCAAATTACTAAAATATTTCATAATCTCATTTATTAAAAAGATAAATTTTTCACAAAGTCGTCATGAACACATATAATGTAGAAAACCATTAAATTCAATCTTATTGTTAAAATTCCATGAGATAGCAAAACTTCAAAGAGCTCTGTGACTGAAAATGTAAGCCTAGAAGAACCAGAAATCAAGGAAATGCAAAGGATCTAACCTCTTTCACCAAAAGCAGGAAAGAGATTACCTGATATTTAAGAACAAAGCCAAGCTATGATAAAGACAAGAATACACAAGATTTAGTCCGGTAAAAATTCTTTTAGATATTGCCATGCAACAACATGTAGAAGACTTTAGAATGATTCCACCCATGTCATATCCTCTCTGTAGTCAGCCACATTCCCTCTCTTGCCTTTCACACCTCATATCCTACTCCAATCCCCTGTTTACCCCTCCAGGTACACTGGTCCCCTCTTTCTCAGGCAGTCCAGTTGCGTCCTTCTGCCTTTGGCATTAGCCGCTTCCTCTCTCCCAGCCTCCTTTCATCCTACATAATTCCACATCTAATTCCCCTAAACCCTTCAAATTTTTGCCCAAATGTCACCTTCTCACCTATTTAATGTACAGCATTTCATTTCCCTACACTTCTCACATTCACAATCCCCCTTTCTCTGCTTGAATTTTTGCTTTCCAAAGGATTTATCACTTTTGTGATACAATTTATTTATTCATTATTCCTATTGTTTATTGCTAGGTGATGCCCTACCCCCCTTGCTAAAATGTTGGTTCCATGAAGACAGGGATCTTTGTCTGTTCACAAATATATTCAAAGCACCTAGAATATTTGGTGGATAGATGGAGTTAATAAGTGTTTGTTGAATACATTAATGACTTAATCAATGAATTAGTGACTGTTTTATCTGAAATTCAGGGGCTCAGCATGGCTGTCAAAGGTAGAAAGTAGAGTCAAGAATAAGGTTATAGTTACAGTGACCATAGTTTACTACCTATATGAGTCACTTTTGGGTGTGACTAGATCATTAAAATTATTAAAATTATGTAATTTTGAAAATTTATGTAATTGATCAACAAATTGGTTTATTATATCACTGGTTCTATAAAGAGAGGTAATCCAAAGATTTTTAAAAATTCTTAATCTGTTTAAAATAAAGAAAAATTAAAACAAATTTAAGTTGATAAACTGAGTAATTTTTCATGGTGCTTTGATCCATTTAAACTGTGTCACTTACATTTTTCTGTAAAATTTAATTTCAATCATCTTACTTTAAATTTTTCATAAAATTTCACAAGTCTTCCTCAAAGTTGCACTTTGCCATTAATGATTTTGACATTATTGACACTTTCAAATTATTCTGCTCTGTAAACATAATATTTTTAATTGAGAAAATACTTCTACAGGTGCTGAGGAAGATCAGCTCAGAACTATTGTAAGTGGAAAATATTCTTAATTCTATATTTATGTCGATACATGTAACTGTATTAGACTAGATATTTTCATAGGTATTGTCTTTTTACTTCCATTCACAGAGTACATTTCTTGACATTTTTCTAAGATAAAAATTGTCAAAAATGTCTTAATATTATTTTGAATGTCTTAGGAAAAGTACATGACATACATCATTGACATTCTCAATTCCATTTTTTAAAAAAATTCAATTAGCCAACGTATCATTAGTTTTTGGTATAATGTATAATGACTCATTAGTTGCATATAACAGCCAGTGCTCATCAGAACACGTGCCCTCCTTAATGCCCAACACCCAGTTATCCCATCCCCCCTCACGCCCCCTTCTGCAATCCTCAATTTGTTTCCTGGAGTCCAGAGTCTCTCTCATGGTTTGTCTCCCTCTCTGATTTCTTCCCATTCAGTTTTCCCTACCTTCCCCTGTGGTCCTCTGTGCTATTCCTTATATTCCACATATTAGTGAAACGATATAATAATTGTCTTTCTCTGCTTGACTTATTTCACTTAGCATAATCCCCTCCAGTTCCATCCATGTCGATGGAAATGGTAGGTATTCATCCTTTCTGATGGCTGAGTAATAGTCCATTGTGTATGTGAACCACATCTTTATTCATTGATCTGTTGAAGGGCATCGCGGCTCCTTCCACAGTTTGGCTATTGTGGACATTGCTGCTATGAACACTGGGATGCATGTGCCCCTTCTTTTCATTACATCTGTATTTTGGGGGTAAATACCTAGTAGTGCCATTCCTGGGTCATAAGGTAGCTCTATTTTTAACTTTTTGAGGAACCTCCAGACTGTTTTCCAGAGTGGCTGTACCAGCTTGCATTCCCACCAACGGTGTAAAAGTGTTCCCTTTTCTCCATATCCTCACCAACACTTGTTGTTTCCTATCTTGTTAATTTTAGCCATTATACTGGTATCTCATTGTGGTTTTGATTTACACTTCCCTGATGGCAAGTTTCAGTTTCATTTCATTTTGGTACAAAATAAAACTCCCTAATTATGAATAGGACTTTATAAAAAGTCAAAAGACTTTCCCCTCAAGTTGAGGCATTTCAAATCATTATAACAGAAAAAAGAAAATTAAGTCTTGTATCTCTTTAGAGCTGTCACTGTGTAATTCATTTACTCCATTCACTGCTTTTGTAAGAATTATCCTCTCACTTAAGACATTTGCTTCTAAGAATCAAAATTCTTTACAAACTTCCAAATTGGAATCCTGCTGAACGTGTTTTTTTAAAGGTTTTATTTATTTATTTGAGAGAGAGAGAGAGAGAGAGAGAGAGGTGGCATGAGCAGAGGGTGGGGTAGAGGAAGAAGCAGACTCCCTGCGGAGCAGGGAGCGATGTGGGGCTCTATCCCATGACTCTGAGGTCATGACCTGAGCCGAAGGCAGACGCTTAACCAACTGAGCCACCCAGCTGCCCGTTGCTGAACATTTTAATTAGAGATTTCCAAATAGTTTTGAAGAAAATCTAGCCAAAATTTAGAGTATTCACAAAGTAGTTCTTTAAAAGCTCAAACATTTGAAATCGAACTGATGATAGGTAGCAGAGAGAGATTTTGTGACGATAAGGTGATGTTTTTAGTTCATAATCAGGTTCATCACCAAAATTTCTGTTCTGTTTCCTGACTCTGTAAACATAAAAATATTTATAAAATGTGATATTTACAGGTCAGTTTGTACAAAATAGTAGAGTATCATAGCTTGTTTGAAGCAATTATGAATTATTTATATACCATAACCAGTTCCAAGTACATTTCTGCTCCACAGCTTTCATAATTTGCTAAGAATGTTATTTATCTACCATGCTGTATCCTACTCAAATTTGTATTCATATTATCATTGTAAAAATCATATAATTTTATTTTCAATGTTGAATTTTTAAACTAAATTTGTAATACCATTCACAAATAATGTCATCAATTTCATAGTTTTCAAATAATAGTCAAAAATAAGGGCTTTAATTGTAAAATAAGCATTTAAAGACACAAATAAATTAGCCTAGGATCTATTAAAAATTTATGAACAAAATAATTAATCATTGTTATTAAAAGGCTTTCAGAACAATTTTTAAGGCTAGAAATTGCCCATAAGGTAGGAAGCTGGGATAATGTGATTTTCAAAAAGAATGGTTTCTTTTTGAAATTTTTATTTATTTTTTATTGAGATATAATTGATGTATAGAATTATAATGATTTAATAGATGCATATATATGAAATGATCATCACAATAAGTCTAGTTAACATTGATCCATCACCACACAGTTACAAATTTTTTTCTTGTGATGAGAACTTTTAAGATTTATTCTCAGCAACTTTCAAATGTATAATATAGTACACTATTATCTCTAATTGTCATGTTGTACATTATATGCACATGACTTATTTTTTTATAATTAGAAGTTTGTACCTTTGACCACCTTCATCCATTTCACCCACCCTCCACCCCATCCTGTCTCTGGCAACCACCAATCTGTTTTCCGTATCTATGAGCTCAGTTGTTGATTTTTTTTTCTTTAGATCCCATATATAACTAGTATCATACAGTATTTGTCTTTCTCTGTCTGACCTATTTCACTAAGTATAATGCCCTCAAGTTCCATCCATGTTATTAATAAATAACAGGATTTCCTTCTTTTTTATGGATGAATAATATTCATATATACATACACATATACAATGTTATACATACATATATCTAAGTCTATATCTATCTATTTCTCTGTCTATCCCACATTTTCTTTATCCATTCATCCACTGATGGACACTTAGTTTGTTTTTATATTTTGGCTACTATAAAAAAATGTTACAATAGACGTGGAGATGCAGATACATTTTTGAGTTAGTGTTTTTGTTTCCTTTGGATAAATACCCAGAAGTAGATTGCTCTGGAATGATATTTTCAATTTTTTCCTCAATTGTCTCCCTCTCTTGATTTCTTCCCATTCAGTTTTTCCCCCCTTCCACTGTGGTCTTCCGTGCTATTCCTTATATTCCACATATTAGTGAAACCATATGATCATTGTCTAGGTTAGGTAGGTTAGGCTCAGGGGCTCAGAGGTACAAGTTACCTGTGGAGGGCCTAAAATATGACTTTAATTAGTGACTTATAGGTATTGAAAGAAAACATTACTATCACAGATATATAGTGGGGTTAATGGGAGCCGTTTTATAAAAATATACTAGGCTTTTTTCTGAACTATAAATTTCTGAACTATAAGCTAATCTGCACAATATCTATGCAATATCAATACTGCTTTCCCCATTTTACAGAGAGTAAAACTTTAGGCAAGAGAGATGGATAAGTTGCATAAGGCCATGCACCTAGTATTCTGGCAGAACCCACTTTCAAACTAGATTCTTTGTGACTCCAGAGGTATATTCCTCAAACTACCAATTACTTGCTCCTGTTTTAAGGGTAGAAATTTTATCCTATTGCTCTTGGTAACCACAAATGTCTGAGCAAAAGAAAGATAGGGATGTTTATCTCCATTGGATATTGAACAACTATTGCAGGCAGTTTGCTACTTGGGTTAGAGCTTATTACCTTTTGATGAATAATCTGAAGAAACAGGATCTTCAGAGTGTTGTATTTGGCAAAAAAGGACCCCAATATAGGGCTCAATCCCAGGACCCTGGGATGACGACCTGAGCTGAAGGCAGACGCTTAACGACTGAGCCAACGAGGTGCCCTGAAATAAGCTGATTTTAAAATAAGGAGACTATCCATGGTTATCCGGGTGGGCCCACTGTAATCACAATGGTCCTTAAATTTGGAAGAGGTAGGAAGGAGAGAAGGTTAGAGTGATGTAATGTGAAAAGGACTCAGCTCACCAAGGTTGGCTTTAGAAATGGAAGAAGGGAGCCATAATCAAAGGAATGTGGGAAGCCTTTAAAAGCTAGGAAAGGCAAAGAAACAAATTCTTCCTGAGAGTCTCCAGAAAGGAAGACTGCCCAGCTGACCCTTGTACTTTTACCCAGTGAGACCTATGCTGGACTTCTGACCTACAGAACTCTAGGATACTAAATCTGTGTTTTTTTAATCCACCAAGTTTATGGTAATGTGTTACAGCAGCAATAGAAAATAAATATAATACCCTTTCTTTCAAGAAGTAGAATATAATTCACCTCTGTCTGAGGTGGGCTGGACTTTCTTCTAATCAATAGAATGTGTGACTCACTTCTGATGAATAGAATGTGGCAGGAAATGGCATACCACTTCCTAGATTAGCTTATAAAAAGACTGTGTCCTCCATTTTGGGTACACACTCTCTCTGAGATTTCTTCCTCATTCTCAGGGAGTGGATTCCATGTCATCAGGCACTCTGTGGAGAGGCTATGTGGTGAAAAGCCAAGCCCTGCCAGCCACCACGTGGGTGAAGTTGGAAGAATAACCTTACCTAGTCAAACCTTTAGATGGTTGTAGCTCTAACTAAAACTTTGATGGCAGCCTTATGAGAGACTCTAAACCAGAACCACACAGGTAAGCTATGCTAAGATTTCCTGACCCACAGAAATGGTAAAATAATAACTGTTTGTTATTTCAGGCTATGAGACTTTGGGATAACTGGTTAGGTAGTGATAAATAACTAATATAATTACGCTAAAGTTGTACTTACCTACCAAAAGAAAAGAAATAAACATAAAAGAAAAAAAATACTAATTAGGCGAGTATGGCTCCATTTCTCCAAATAAACTCTAATATGAATGTATATATTTCATTGAGAAGTTGTGAGGAAGTCAATATTTTTAGTGTGACAATGTACACATACAAAAGCTGGTATTTTTATAAATATAATTTAGTCAACTTTCATTCAGATTATAAACGAAATTAAAATCTCAATGTTGAGAATAACATTTCTCAAAACAAGTAATTTTACTGAGAAAACATTCATCCATTTTTACACATATGATAGTGGATTAGAGCTGTCAAAACTGCTGAGATCAACAAAGGCAATTAACCTCTAATTTTTTCCTCTGTTCTTTATTCTATTTTGCTTTTCCCTTGAAGTCTAAACTTAATGGAACAAAGCATGCCATAAACTGAGGTTAATTAATGGGTTTTCTTACATTGCTATATAGAAATAGTCTCTAGGCTGCAATTTACAAAGTTTAATAACTTCCAGCCAAATATATATACGTGTGTATATATCCAATAAACAAAGAAAATAACCATTTACTTCACGATACTTCTGTGTTGAATTTCAAATTGGATATTATTGAAATAGAACATCATTTTTTTCATGAGTGTAATTTGTTTTGGCTAACCAAATACATATCCTAGCCATGCTAAACTTACTACATACAAGTAGCCAAGTTCTCTCTCCATCCTCTTTTTTTAATTTTGCTAACATTCAGATAACAAATTTAGTGCTCACAGCTTCTTTTAAATGGGAGTGTTAGTTAATCAAATCCATTGCTCCTGCATTGCTAAAATACAATTCCCCAAATCCAGGTTAAAAATTGACTAGTATATAAATCATCTCTATGTATGAATATAAAAGAGATACACAAACTGCACACTGGGGATTTTTTTTCATGAGATTGAATGAATTTCCTTATTTAAACATTACAGTAGGGAAAATAGCATTTTTAAATAAATCAGTGTCTGTTATTTTCTCTGTAAAATCAGAACTAGTTTTACCTTTTGAAACTAATTCCTAAGAAAATTTCTAGCAGATAGAGATTATGTAGTTTTATTTTGTAATGGCCTCTATTGCTATAGTAATATTTGATACCACATCTGATCTGGGTTTAATTACCAGTGTATCATCCAATAATCATGCTACCAAAAATATTCCTAAATTCTACTCATATTCATCAATAACAAATTGGGGTCTATATTTCTTTTTTTTTTTTTAAAGATTTTATTTACTTAACAGAGAGAAAGAGACCACAAATAGCCAGAGAGGCAGGCAGAGGGAGAGGGGGAAGCAGGCTCCCCGCTGAGCAGAGAGCCCGATGTGGGGTTCAATCCCAGGACCCCGAGATCACGACCTGAACCAAAGGCAGAAGCTTAACCCACTGAGCCACCCAGGTGCCCTGGGGTCTATATTTCTACCTAATGGATATAGAAGTCCTTTTCTCCTTGATTTAAATTCTCCCTGTTAGTGTATCAATATATGTATTATCATTGCTTAATTAAGAAGAGAAAAGATACAGCACCATAGGAAATTTCAGATAAGAATGGCTGAGATCAAAAACAAATGAGCAAAGGAAAAAAAAAAAAAGAGAGAGAGAGAGAGAGAGGGAAGCAAACCAAGAAACAGGCTCTTAACTAATAGAGAATAAACTGATGGCTACCAGAAGGGAGGTGGTGGTGAAATAGGTGAAGAGGATTAAGGAGGGCACTTGTGATGAGCACAGGTGTTGTATGGAAGTGTTGAATCACTCTATTGTATACCTGGAACTAATATTACACTGTATGTCAACTAACTGGGATTTAAATAAAAACTTTAAAAAGAAGAATGGTTGAGTTCACATTCATTGTCCTTAAATCAAGGAAGAAACTGTTAGAGAACAATAGTTGTGATTTTACTCAGAGTAATCAAAATACACTTCATTACATAAAAGAAAATGTGCTCATCCACAAATTAATTAGTTCTGCTAATGAAAAAACAGAACAGCCTTTAAAAATGTATCTTTTATAATGTCTTCACCTCACATACAAAGCTTAGATAAGAAATCATAAGAAAGCATTATCAGCAATACGAATATTAAAATGTGAATATAACAAATTATGCACAACTACTTCTTTCCTTAAGCTAAGGCTCGAGGATTAGCAGGTGACACTGTAGAAATTTTGTTAATAGTCCAGTAGTTGGGAAGATAGACATGTGTTACAAATTCCTAAAATATACATGTACATAAAATGGCAGTCAGCCATCAGTATTTATTCTTGGGGAAATGTGATTTCTGACTAGGATTTCACTCTCGTTACAGCATTTTCACATGCATCTATGGGAAAGGGCAGGGGATAGCCACTGAGTGGCTGTTATGTACCTTATAGGATTTTACTGTTGTCTTTGTAATTTTGTGTGCTGATCTCATAATCTTTTCCTTTCATTTTGAGGGCTGCCTATCAATAAATTTATATCTCCTTACCTCAAACCTCTCTTATTTGCTTTACTGTTTCTTTTCTTCTTAGAAAAGAAGAGGCACTTAAAAAGATTTATCGCTTCATATTTCAAATATTCCTTTTTTTTTTTTTTTGGTGGCTTGTGGATGCCATAGGGGTAATAAAATCCATGGTATATTGGTCCAGATAATGTATGTCCCTTACACTTCATGAGTATATTACTAATATCAAAAATTCAGAAAAATGTAGGTTGCTTCAATTTATTTATGGCAATAAATTATAACAAATTTTCTGTAAACCTTTTTAGAACAGCCCAGCTTAACCACAGCTCACATGATTTAAAATCCTGTCTTCAATACTTTCAGCTTAATGGCATTGTCAAATGTCAAGAACACTCAGTAAAAGGCTTTTTTTTTTTTTACAATATGCTATATTTTACCTTTTTAATAATAGCTGTCAAGTCGTAAAACATTTGCAGTGAAGAATGATTAAACTAAGTGGATTACAAATTTAGTCACAATATTACAGAAGTAGAATCATCTTGGATTTCTACTGTGGCCACATAGTTCTATTATTACCTTTGTATTAATATTTACAACACTTATGGTTCAATATTATAAAACAACAAAAGATTGACAGATTACTTTTCATATCTTACAGAGGCCATTTTTTATAGATACAATTCTCATATACATACTCTAATTCAACCATATTGCAAAATCTGCTAATTCAGTAAAAACAATGGTTTGCCAATTTTATCAAGAAAATATTTAAACACTTTAGTTTGACCTCACAAGAGTGAATTAAAGTCCAGTTTATTTATGGTTATAGCATTTGTTAGATATGTGTGCACAAAGATACTATAAATATAAGGGAAGGACGATTGAGTTTTAAAGTCCTTGTTAAACATCAGTGTCTTTGATAATTTGAGAACGTGCTTCTGTTGACAGCATTGTATTCATGTGTGTAGTTGTGACAGAAAAGACTGACATGACATCAACAATGATTTTCACAGTAGATCTATACAAAAAGATTGCTACTTGCTTTGAGAGACACAGCATTGGTTCACAGGAGATACGACTGCTTCTTTATCTGATGGACCATACCAGCATTTTATTCTGATCCATCCCTTCACTGGTAGCCTTATAACATACTTATATAGTTCTGCTATGTTCCAACAGCTCCTTTAAATTGCACACCTGCCTTCTCCCTATATCATCTTGACAACTAAACCTCAATGTCCCATCGTGCCAACCATCGACATATTCATAGCTGGTCTTAGCACCAGGCTCAGGAGCTTGACACCTGTGATCAAATTCTAGCTCATTAGACTGGAATCTTGGACAAATTAGCTAACTTCATCCATCAAAAAAATGTACTACCTCATAGTGCTTTGGGGAGTAAGTAAATGAATTATTATGTATGAGACATTTGGAGAGAGCTTGGCATATAATGTAATCACTGGTTAGCTGTTGTTGTGGGTATTATTATTTTAAACCTTCTTTCTTCTCCTTATCCTCCCCCTCCTCCTACTTATTTTTATAACAGTTATTGTCATCTACCTCTCCATGGCTCCTGGGTGGTGCCATATATCACTTCTCTTTACTCCTCATTTCTGGGTCCTTCATTCAAT
The DNA here is from genome assembly GCA_028534135.1 of Potos flavus. Taxonomy (NCBI): domain Eukaryota; kingdom Metazoa; phylum Chordata; class Mammalia; order Carnivora; family Procyonidae; genus Potos; species Potos flavus. The sequence goes on from CM052900.1 coordinate 41,290,675, forward strand.
AAAAGAGGAGGTGTTGGGATGGGAAGTGTTGCCTTTTGGGACTGTGCAATACCTGTGAACTATGTGCACTCACCTTTCCTTTCATTATCACACTGAAAAGGGGGACAGATATACCTAATTGGAGTATATCTCTGAAGCCAAGGGCAGGATATCCTAAGAAAATCACTGATAAAGTGTGAGGATTTTGACTTGAAAGGAAGAATTATATTCAACTTCGCCACTGGATGTCTACATAATTGCTAAGCTTGTTTGATTTTCCTGGGGCTACCTGCAGAGGAGAAAGGGAACTGGGAAGAAGGTAAGTTGGGACGGTCAAGTAGAGAGGGGCAGGAGCGCCTCTTCAAATTCAATTCAAATACAGATTCTGCTTGGGCCTGCCAACACATGAATTATCCATCATGAGTGGCTGGGATTTGTAGCCATAGGCTTGATTAAAACTGCCTCAACACGGAGGCAAAAAGATGGATATATCAGAGCATTATGGAGTGAGTCCACCAACTGAGTATTAGACCAAAGACATGGTCTTATCAAAGATGGAACTCCTTGTCAAGAGAGCCTGTTTAGGCCATTACTGGACTTATCATTATCACATGAAATAAGATAAAAAGAAGAATGATATGGCCACAAAAGGACTAACACTTTTCTAAGGTCAGATATGCAAGGAGACAATGTCTAGAGTCCCTTTGTCTTCTCCCCACCCGAGCACAATAAGTGCAGGAAAGAAAGAGGGGACGTAGAAGCAGGTGAACCACAGCCCCTACCTCTGGCTGGAATGGCTGGTTGACCATTTTCAACCATGAGCAGAAGGGCAACATTCTAGTGGTAACCTCACAATAAAATAGAAAGTGCCCTTGTCCCTACACAAGCCACCATATCTGTCCCAGACAGATGTGTTCTACTTTAACGTGTGAAATTAATTTCTATCTTGTTAAGACCACTGCATTTTGTTATAGTTGCCTAATCTCTAACTAATATAGTATTGATTTTTTTAGAAAATGATTCTTCTCTTTCATCATTTAACCAATAGCTCATCTTAATCATGTTGAATAAAAAGACATTTACTATGTTGTAGATGCTATGTGATTGCCCCCCAAATGCATTGTCCTTTTTTTTAATTTATGTCCTGTGAATTTTTGCCTGACTAGGTAAAAATTCAATTTAGCTATCAATTCTTGTGGACAAATTTTCCTGACTTCTTGGTAAAGATTCTTTGTTCATGCTGTTTGGGTTTACCTCTTTCATACTGTATAGAACAGGATGCTTCCTGGTGAGTTACCCTAAGAGACAGTGCCTAAGAGTTCCTCAGCACATTGTAGGTGCTTAAAAATGGTTTGTGAAATAAATGAACACATGACTCAGAAGAAAGATAATAGATTCAGAATTGCACTTAAGGCAATGCGATATGGCTACAAATCTACATTTGTTATAAGCAAATACATCAGATGGCAAGACCAGTTAGGACACTATTAAAATAATATGGATGCAAAGTAAAAAGGCTATAAACAATGGTAATATCTGGTGGTAGGAAGCACAGCAGAAAGGTAATAATACTTATTTTCCTACAACTCCCAGTATCAGTTACTGAAGCATTCCTCTGTCTAGATTTCAATCTGCATTTCTTTGAACATTTGGTGTATAATTTTTTTTTTTAACTTCACTGCCTCACTTAACTAGTTATTAGACAATGGGGAGGTTAACTTATTGTGCGGTTCAATCCTCAGAGCAAAGTTGCTGCCATTACAGAGAATTCTCTTTTCAGAAAGTAGCAAAAACAAAAATGATCAAGTTAATTGCAGAGAAGCAGATGTTAGGGCAACTGAGGATTGCCAAGGAAAGTAGAAAGGAGATGAAGGACATAAAGGACAGAAAAGAAAACTGGGGAAAATGCCTGCTTACTTATATTTTGCATTGGATCAAAACCCACATCAAAATATGACCAATAGGATAAACACTAATGTCTTGTACTAATAACAATATTTGGGGATTTTTAATATGGTTATATACTTCCATATTATTAATCAACTATTAATTAAACATTTGCATTCAAGCAAAAGCAGATTTCAGATTCTGATCAAAGGGTCAAATATTAGCATAATGTTAAGTCAAGATACAATGTATTTGAAGTGGTCTATTCATGTAGAATGCTAACATAAAAAAGATGTTTTACTGTAAGCTACATTTTTCTATGTTATAGTAGCTACTGCTTTTAAAAACTTTTGAGACAATATATTGTTCCCTTTGTTTTTTAAGTAACTGAAGAATTTCAGATATAGAAACATGGAGAAGGATTATAATAGATCATCTTGACTCTAGAGATTTTCCTAAGATTAAATATAAGAGTCAGGCTAGAACTAGATCCTCTCACTTTTCATCTGAGCTGCTCTTCTCTTATCTAACTCATCTTACATCCATATTACCCAAATATTATTCAAGCTCTACTATCATGACTAAAAGTCTCACATTTGTATTTGACAATTAGGTAAGCTGCGTTTAACATTTCACACCAGACCTACTGTTTTTACCTGCAAATAAATGCTTGTGTTACTAAACTCTGTTGAATCATGGCCAAGAGTTAGAAAAAATATATATATGAAAAGAATGCAGAATCCTTTCAGACAGTAAGATCAGATGAATTAATTGAAGTGGTCCTGGAATTTACCTGCAACTTAAGTGGGGTAACTGAATTATATCTTCCTACCCAATCAGCTGAAGAGTTTAAAGGGAATAAGATAAAATGAGACAAGGAGAACTAGTGATTCACTAAGTTGAAAAACAAATTCTCACCTGAAATATGTGGGCTTGGCTTTTATTTCTGACCAAGCATATAGAAGTCACTTCTAAGAAATGTTTCAAGGTCCAAGGTTTCTCTTTGGCCTCAAATATGTGATAAAGAGATAAATATTTATATCATGATCTTAGATTGTGTTTAACTACAGTGATAATTGTCCTCCTTACCTAAGTATCTTTAAAACCCTGGAAAGATGAAAAAATAAGTAGAAAAATGACAAATCCAATCAAGTTTTTAAATATTTAGCCCAATATGTTTAATTTTGTTAGTTAAGGTATTTGAAATAATAATTATAACTTAAAAATATTTACAAGATCTACTTAGAAAAAAATTTGTAAGCTAGATTTAAAAGTCTTCCTTTTCAGGCATTTAAAATATTGAGGGAGCTGGATATACTAAAATTATATATTTAATGTCATAAATGTTTAATACAATATAATTACCTGTTTATAAATGGGATTGACTTTATAGGGAAATTCAGTCTATTAAAAGAATTAATTTGGACATTAATCAAAGAACAAGTACTTATTATTATTTTAATAAGACTACCAAATGTGTAAATTAAGTTTAAAAAGTATGTAAGATGAATTAACCTAAATCTTAACAAAATTAAGACTTGAATGTGTTTGAAAGTTAACTTAAAAAAAAAAGAAAGTTAACTTAAAAAATAACATTTAATTATCTACATACAAAACTCCTGGTAGACATTAAGTATCTTAAATGGTAGCCTGCGATTTGGTTATTAAGTAAATTTTACTAATTATTTGAAATGACTATTGTTGAGTGTATGAGATTCAGGTATATTCCGACAGATTTTTCTATATTCCTTCAACTTTATGCATAGAGCTGGTTTCTTGTTGAGCTATCTTGAGGGAACCCAGACCATGTTTACGCAATTTCCTCTTAGGGAATAAACATAATTTATTTTTCTACCTACAAACTATGAGAAAGAATGCCTTCAAGAGTTGTATTTGGTGGTATAGTCCAATAAAATAAAAAGACCACAAAATTCCTCTTTATGGACCATGACTGTTCCCCTTATTTTCTTTTCACAGAATACCATGCTCGGGTTATAAGATGATGAAGAAACTGCTATGCCTTTCTGAAGTAAAAAATTAGTCTTTGCAAAATTGTCTGATTTGAATTTGAGAATTTGAGAAAGGTAAGATTTTTCTTAATATGCTCAAAGCTTCACTAAAATTTCAGTTCTCTATATTTTTTAATGTTCATATTTTTTTCTCCTTGACATAAAATCCTGTACCTATGCCAACTCAAATAGACAGTCATACACTTGCAATAGAACTACTATTTGTTGAAAACAACTGTATTTTTATTATTGTTGTTGTTATTTGAGTGACTCCCCCCATCCTGTGAGAGCTGTCGATATTGCCTTTGGAGAGGATTCAAGTTGTTTTTGCAGGCATGCAAGGAGAAAAAGAGTCAACTTTTAAATTTTGATATACAGAGTAGGAGACTGCAGCTAGAAAATAATCTTGAAAGCCAGGCTTCATTAAGAGATAAAAGGATTTTATCTATGTCTTTACTCTTTCTTAGTAAATATTGAGAGACACCTTGCAGGCTCAATCCTAGTTTCTTCCATAGCCTGGAGTGGCTACTTCTTCCGCTAATCTGCCTGAACCATGAGGCTACTTGCCTCTGGAAGAGGAATAACATGTATAAGAAGTCCAAACCAAAAAATACAGACATGGAAATCATATGCTTTTAGCTGCATGGAGTATGGGAAGAAGACAGGGATAGAAGTAGGAGGTAGGGATTGAGATATATACATCAGAAGTCCAATAACTGGGTTGAAAGAGAAGACAAAATTGCAGGGGTTTTGCTTCCTTTCTGCTTGGGATTCTGGAAGGAGAGATCCCAGAAGGGTATTATTCGCATAAATAAGAGATGCCTCATGAGAATAAAATTCTATATGCCCCCTAGCAAGTGAGAACCTCATGAAGAAAGCTGGATAGTTGCAGAAAAATAAAGAAGCTCCATTTTCTTTGCATTACTGAGCAGCAGACAGTAAATCCTGAGACTGACTTACATAATAACTTACACAATACAATCACTTTTCTTATAACACACATATGTTCTTAGAAACCACTGTACAGTGCCACCAAACACAATAAAAACCACAGGGTTTCTGGGAAAATTCAGGTTTTGCACAGCACTCTAAAACTTCATCAGTGATACATTAAAAAAAAAAAAAGGATTCTAATAACTATGATAGCACAGTGTTACACATGCTGAACGATTAAGAAATCCACAAACATTACAATAAACATGGCATTTTATTTTGAAAAAAGACCTGAAATTTGCTTGCGGAAGTGGTCTGTGGGAAAGTCGCCGCTTGGGAGTTAATGTGAAGTGGTGGGAGGAATAGGATCTGAAGTCATAGGGAAGGTGATACATCAGATATGGATGGACTAAGGTGACTGATGAACTGAGGTGGTTGGCAGATGTTTGAGGGGTGCGTGTGTGTGTGTGTGTGTGTGTGTCTGTGTGCGCGTGCACACGTGTGTGTCTTTGGGCTGTGTGTGCATGTTCCTACTTGGCTAGGTTCAATTGGTGCTTTTTACACTTATCTATTTTTCCGAGATGAACTTACATATAGACAAACAGAAAATTTGTGCTATGCTTAAATTATTCCTTAGTACATCCATTACTTTGGAATAAATTCCATTTGAAAACAAGCTTTATAGCAGAACTGCCTGCACCTTAAAGTTTCAATATCATCATCTATCATTCATCATCTCTCAGATTTTGAAAAGGTCTAAATCAGGAGCACCATCCTGATACCAATCCTAGATCTCCACTTCTCCAAATGAAATGCAACCAGTATTGCAAAATAAAAAGCAATTGTGAACCAGGGTTATTGACCCTCCTTTAGAAAACCTTGAATAATCTTGATCTTTTTGTGAATAGCTTAGATTGGCGATTTTCAAAGTGTGAGTCACAAATAATGCTTGGCTGATATACACGCTGAGACTGTTGTACAATTAAATGGAATCTAGTTTCAGGCAGTCGGTGCCTTGGGTATACTAGGGTAAGTTCAAATTTGTCTCTTTAAAGTATGGCTTCCTGCTTTGCTCGAATGGGACCTAAAGAGAGAGAAGCAATGGCAGGAAATGTCTGGCTCAATTCAGCAACATTTTTAGGCAAAACAAGGAACACTTGGTTTGTATCTGGGAATCCAGCACAGAGTGGGATTCAGACTATGTCCCTGGCCAGAATGAGGACCAGAATCTTTGGGGTAAGGGGTGTTTTGGGGAGCTTTGAGCTTAGAATTATGGATATTGGTATTAAGTACATTCACACTGGTGTACAACAATCGCCACCATCCATTTCCAAAACTTTTTCATCTTTCCAAACTGAAACTCCATATCCATTACAAGATAACTCCCATTCACCTTTGGACCATCCTCCTACAACCACCATCCTCCTTTTGTTTTTGCCATACCGAGTACCTCACAATACGATAATAATTGTATAGTAGAATAATTGTGGAATAAAACAGTATTTATCCTTTTGTGACTGACTTATTTGACTTAGCTTATGTCTTCAAGGTTCACCCATCTAATGGCAGGTGTCAGAATTTCTTCCCTTTTATAGGACCGAATAATATTCCTCCCTTTAATTTCCTTTGATGTTGACTAAACAAGTACATCTTTATTTCTAGACATTTTATGTCTTGGTCTTTTTGTTGCAGCACTTAGGATAAGTGTGACCAGATGTTCTTGGTTGTCTTAACAAGCTTTAAGCTATTCAGTTACCCCATAGGCTTTTTGTTGTTGTTGTTCGGATGAAGTAGTTCCAGCTTTTCTAGCACTTAGTTCTATTTCATAACTCTCCAGCTCTGAATAAAGTTGGTGAATAAGATGACTGAACCCTTTTCGCAGACCAATATATCCTCAAATATTAAGCATAAAGTGACAGCATTTGCTCTAGGAGCACTGGAGTGGCTTAGCAGGGGAAGACAATCAGCAAGAATGCTACATGGCATTTCCTTTGGTAGTATCTTTTATATTCCGATGCTCATTGTGGTCAAATTCTGTTTGAAATGGAGGAGAACTCAAATGCAAAGCGACCTTTGAAGCAGAGGAAAGAATACAGGGTAAAAAAACTTCCCCATTTAGCTTCACCCTGTGTCAAGGAATCACTATCTTATTTTAGAATGCTGTCATTTTAAAGCTTTGAAATGCTTTCTATAGAAATGATTACATTAATCCTGCAGCCAGTTTGTCTGAAGTTAGCAAGTGTTACAGCTATCAAAAGTGCTACAAAAATAATTGAATACATTTTACAACTAGCAGATACTGTGACTGTTATTTATTTTTTTTTAGGGTTGCCAGGAAATAGCAGAAGAGAAAGAACTCCATCAGGCACCGAAAAAGGGATGGATAAATTGAATAATGCCAAGCTTAATGTTATTCAATGATCTCACTTGGTCAATAAGTAGCATCAACTTCTGCTTTCAATTATTTTTTCCCTTAGGAGCACAGAGAATTTAGGACAACTATCTGTTCTTTCCTGATTTAAACTATACGTGCACAAGTCAGCCTGATGGATAACCTAATCCGACTGCTGAAGGACAGACTGATTCTCTGTAACACTTCACTAGGACCAATGCGTAATGGATTATCCTAGGAAAGATATTATTTTCCCTTGGGGGATGTTCCATTATACCTGCATTTCCTTGCTTTTAATGCTTGGTGCACATCAAAATCATTGACCTGTAGGAATTGGTGTCTACCTCTCTCAATTTTCTCTAGATCTTTCTCACTCCCTGGAGCCACAGTTAGGACACAAGTGAGTGAAGGCAGAGAGCTGAAAGAACCTAAAAAAGGAGGTAATCCATTATGTGGATGCATTGCTCTTCTTTCTTTTTTGCATATAGTTAACTTCTTAGGATTAACCTTAAAAAAACCCAAACAAATATTTTTGTTTCAATTAACTGGACTATACTAACATTAGTAATTTTTTCATTTATTGATCACATACCTCTTGTGTGTAAGTTATACTATATGCTAAGGACATGTCTCCAGAAAAAATGCAATTTAATGATAGTTTGAAATGTCTCAAAAATTTTTTAAAGTACTGTGCTATTTGAACACTGAGTCTTTTTGTTAGTAGAAGCTTTTGCTATTATATATAAAAATGCTAACCAATGGTCTATGAGGATATTTGATGTTGTACTATTTATTTATCCATGAAATTCATAAGGCTGTAGACTACTGACTATCTAGAGCCTTGTCAGTATTTCTCTATCTAAACGTGTAATGGCCAAGGTTATCAAGTACTTTTGAGCTCTTTAAAAAAGTTATCCTTATATGACCATTAAATTCTAGTTTGCATCTTTTTACCTCTTTATCTTCCTTCATCTTTGGCCCTTCCCCCATTCTGTTCCTCATCCACCTTCAGGCTCAAGGGAAAGAGAACCAAAGTGGGAAAAAAATATATATTTTATATATTTGTATTATATATAATTTATATATTTATATGTATTTATTATTTATTTATTTATTATATTTATATAAAAATATTTATATATTATATATTTAAATATATATATAGCTTGGAAATAATAGGCCAGTCTGATTTCCAAACCTTGGATAATATTGGCTCACATTTTAGTCTGCTAGCAACTAAAAGAATATGCAGTGTGGAAGACTGTAAAAACTAAACCTGTTACACCAAATATTTTTTTCTTTTTTTTTTTTAAAGATTTTATTTATTTATTCGACAGAGAGAGAGAGTTCACAAGTAGGCAGAGAGGCAGGCAGAGAGAGGGGGAAGCAGGCTCCCTGCTGAGCAGAGAGCCTGATGCGGGGCTCAATCCCAGGACCCTGAGATCATGACCTGAGCCGAAGGCAGAGGTTTTAACCCACTGAGCCACCCAGGCACCCCTAAACATTTTTTTCTGATAAATGGAGGACTTTGGGAGGGGCTGTATGCTATGGCGCAAATTCTCTTTTTTTTTCAAAGTGACGTTTTCTTCTGTCGTTACAGAGGCATTCTGGGCAATATCCCCTTGGAGGAGGCACAACGAATGGTGCCCCAGAGGGTCTAACAGTGCTGTCACCAACGTCCTTTTCACCTACCACACAGGATGTGATGTCCTTTGTTTCCCAGGCCTTTTCTGAGTCTCATCCAGGGGATTATACCAGAGCAGTTCATGACAGGGGAGTCACAACCCTTTAAAATAGCCATTCCCCCAAGTCCATTTTGGGGACTATGACTTGATAAACCATAACTCCTTTTCTGATGGCTGCCTAACGAAAAGAAGGAAAAAAAAAAAAACAACCACCTTCCCTCCTTTCTTTCTCTCCCTTCTTCCTTCCTTTATTTTTCTTGCAAGACTCTTCAGGCTTCAGAGGACATAATATATTAGTGCATAATTATAATAGTAGCCCAGATAGGTGTCATCTGGTACTTTGGTTACATTAGGAACATAATCCTCTCATTACCTATGCATTTCCAGGTACTTGTCATCCCTGAACCATCTAGGTAAGACTAGGATAGCTTTCAATTACTGAAAGCTTGTGCCAGAATAATATAGAAACTTCTCAGCCATGTGTGCAGAGCTGTCAACCTTACGCACTATACAATTCAATTTTTGTGATTCATTTTTTTAACCTCTGGAGTTATAATGCAAGTTCATAAATGCATTGATGTGTTTTGGGAATATAAATGAAACCTGAAAATACTCCCTTTAAATTACAGACTTTCTTTTTAGAATAAATTATATGCTGTTGCTTTTGTTGTGCAACCAGTGAGCGAGAACTCTGCTCCTCCTTTCTTCTCCTGACCTTTAACAATAATCCTCAATACTTAGTTTTTCGTCCTGAGAGTAACTGACTCTCCAAGTTTCAAAACTAACTTCCCAGGGATGAATCTAGATCTTTCAAAATCTTTCACTTGGCTTTTGAAGGTTTCTGTTTCCCGAGGGACATTATGCATTTCTAAAATATAATACAGAAAACTAAGCTAGGTATCTTCCTTCATTAGACACCTTTTCTAACTGCTCTTTCATAAGCACTATGGGCACTCAGTACAATCATTGTTATACTTACCGGAATATTTTATTTGGCTGCAAGTTCATCAAGAGAAGGAATCATATCTAATTTCACCATGTATCAACACCCAGCACAACGTCTGACATAGAGTAAGCACTCAATATGTTTTTAATGAAAATATATCATTGATTTGTATAAAGTAGATCTGAAACTTAGTCTAATTATCTTGGAATCATACACACACACATTTCATATGGACATTTTCTTTACTTGATATGTGAGCCTTCCAGCGGCACTAGTCTATGTATATTATGTAAAAGTCTGAAACAACCTATAATTCTATAGGGGAATCTGCTAGATGTACATTATTCAGGTTGAAAGGGAAAAAAAAAGTCATAAAATACTCCGTTAAAAGTTTGATTACTAATGGTACATGGACTAATATTGAGCGATGTTCATAAAGCTCAATATAATGCCAGTAACTATTTAGATTTGTTAACATACCTTATAAGTTAAGATGAAATTAAACATTTATTTACCTTTAAGTTTACTACAACAAAAAGTTAAGTGTAACTCTTAGTAATAACAACTCATAATTTTTCAGTGATTCTAAATTTGAAAAATAGTTCAAAGACAATTAGAAATGGTTGAATATTTTCTTCGAGGATATATAATTCAGAACCCACAATCGAATTCGATTGTGAATTACCTGAGGATGGACCTCTAAGCATGTTGCTTGGAGGAATTATAGTTCCATGGAAATGGAAATGCTCACCTAATTAACAGTCATACATGGTAGACAATATGAAACATGATGAGACACTTCACATATCTGATGTTTCAGGTGCCTAAGCCATTCTTACATACTTTTCATGTCTATAAATACACATATATGTAATATCTATATATAATATTTGTATATTATATTGTCTTGTAGGTCATAATTTACAACAGCATTTTTATATTAGTCTTCTCCAAACCCATGTGTTTAATTTGAAATTAATTAATTTACTTTTGGTTCTGTCCATTTTTCTTCCTAAATACCTTGGTATAACTTACCATAATCGCTTTACTGTAATACTTCCTCCAATAGCCATGTTTTTCACATTTATCTGTACCGTCAGCATTCCCATAATAAATTCCTTATGCATCATTTTTTCCTATTTTGTAGATAGTGCTATTTTCAGTTAGAACAGCCAAGATACAGGGACTTAGATGAGACAATTCTTACAAGAATAATCAACATGTCTTTAGTGACTGACAGAAATAGAATAACAAAACAATAGAATGCATTTTGGCATTCTAGGACTAAATAAATTGTTTCTAAAATTCTATTTATACCTACATATTGAATGACATAAACCTTTTTGCTCTTGCAGCTGGATATTTCTAACCATAATGCCCAAAATATAACTCTGTTATTCTGTGCAATTTTAACAATAAAGAAATAGTAAATGCAAATTTTTATAAGGCTATACTTTAAAAATAAAAAACAAATTTATCTTTGGCATAAATATTCTTTTAAAGTAAAACTAATACATGCAGAAACTATAACCAAATTCATTATTTTAGCCAATTTTAATATTTAAAAAGATAAATAAAGATTTCTATTTTTTTTACTCTAAAAACTATTCCATTCAGTAAATTAGTTTGTCGGAGATTAAAATTAAGTGGTGATATGCACAACAGGAATAGAAAATGGAATTAACAATGAAAGCTATTCAAGGATAAGCAGAGATAAATCTGTCTGCCCACTTGCTGATTCAAATAGACTATGCAGAATTTGTATGTTACTATCTGTGTGCATAAATCATGCAGTTCGTAAACAAAGAGTAAGATTTAATTGTAACAATATCCTCAAATAAAATGATTCTATATATTTTCCAACAAAAAATATACTTTGTATGTAGGTCAAAACTCCCATTTATTTTACAGTAATAGCAAGCACTCATTCTGCCTTTTTTGTTAGTCTCCTTCGAACATTTAATCCAGAGGTGGGAGACACCTGTACAGGAAAATCATTCACATCTCTGGACTGGGCTGATTCTGATGGGTCAGTGGTTTCAATGCTGACTACCTTTCTATCAAGTGCTCACTGGGGCCCATGCACAGCGCTAAGATTTTACAGATATTATCCCATTTAACAAAATAACCATATAATGTAAATCCTGCTATCATTCCTAATATATAGAAGATCCAACAGGCTTGTGGGAGCAGGGAAGGGTTCCAACTTTGGGCCACTTGAGTCCAAGACCAGCACTTTAAAGCTCAGACTAAAATTTAGCTCCTTTTTTTTTTTTTTATTATACATTTATTTATTTATTTATTTATTTTTAAAGATTTTATTTATTTGACAGAGAGAGAGATCACAAGTAGGCAGAGAGGCAGACAGAGAGAGAGGGGGAAGCAGGCTCCCTGCTGAGCAGAGAGCCCGATGCGGGGCTGGATCCCAGGACCCTGAGATCATGACCTGAGCCGAAGGCAGAGGCTTTAACCCACTGAGCCACCCAGGTGCCCCTAAAATTTAGCTCTTTTTAAAATAAATAATTCAGTATTATTTTCCCACTCTCTCCATCTTTAGGATTAACTTCATCTTTCTATTTCCAGTACTAACACTAATATTGTATACTTTTTATTATATGTTCTCACATAAAGCATTATGCAGATAAACTGTATTTGATGAGGTAGATAGATCAGGGATAAAACCATGGAGTGTCAGGATGGAAAGGAATCCTACAGTTTTAGGCTAATTTAACTTTTTTTTCTTTTTCAAGTTTTTACTTAAGTTGCAGTTAGTTATCATAGAGCATAGTATCAGTTTCAGGTGTAGAATTTAGTGATTCAACACTAAGTACTCATCACAACTGCTTTCCTTAATGCCTATCTCCCATTTAACCCATACCCCACCCACCTACCCTCTGGCAACTCTCTTTGTTCTCTATAGTTAAGGGTCTGTTAATTACATTTCCCTCTTTTTTTTTTTTTTTCCTTTCCCCTACATTCATCTGTTTCTTAAATTCCACATGAGTGAAATCATATAGTTGTCTTTTCTGACTGACTTATTTCGCTTAGCACAATACTCACTGGCTACACCCACATCATTGCAAATGGCAAGATTTCATTCTTTTTGATGGTTGAGTAACATCAACCAACACATGGTGTATGTGTGCACCATGTCTTCTTTATCTATTCATCAGTCAGTGGACATTTGGGCTCTTTCCATAATTTGGGTATTGTTGATAATGCTTCTATAAACATTGGGATGCATATGTCCCTTCAAATCAGTATTTTTGTATCCTTCGGGTAAATACCTGGTACTGCAATTGCTGGATCATAGCGTAGTTCTATTTTTAACTTTTTGAGGAAGCTCCATGCTGTTTTCCAGAGTGGCTACATCAGTGTGCATTCCCACCAACAGTTTAAGAGAGAACAGGTGTTAGTGAGGATGTGGAGAAAGGGGAACCCTCTTACACTGTTAGTTTAATTTCATAATTTGGTAATATTAAGACATTTTTGTGTTGTACAGGTGAATGAGAAAACATATCCTAGGGATCTGAAACATATAGATGACAGATGATGGGGGACCTGGCTGGCTCAGTTAGTAGAGCACATGACTCTTGACCTTGGGGTTGTAATTTTCAGCCCCACACTGGTTGTAGAGATTACTTAAAAAGAAACTCTTTAAAAAATAAAGTTTAGATGACAGGATGAAAGCTGAGTATAACACTAGGTTTGTTGCCCTATCTTTGCTTCCTGAGCCATAAGCTAGTGATTCATTTGAATGTTCATCATCCCTTTTGCCTGATAGGAGGAATTATCAGCATGTCAAAAAGATAACTTAATACTATGGTGGGCCATTGTTTTCATTTTTATTGGTTTTTCTGACTTTCCCCAAAACTAATATCTGATTCAGGGCCCCAAAAGGACTGGGACAAAAAGCAAATCAATTTCTCAAAATAAGCATTTAAAAATCAGGATTATAAAATTAGTCTTGTCAAGTAAATGATACATGTCACATCCTTTTTAGGCATTACTGAAACATTAAAATATATTTTATTTTAATTTATTTATACTAAAAGACATTTTCCCCCTCAGCAAGTGTTCGTTTTATTCTTTGGGATCTCTGATTTTTTTGTAGTACAATCGTTTTTTAGGGTTTTGTGTGTGTGTGTGTGTGTGTGTGTGTGTGTGTGTGTTTGCTATAAGTTAAGGGATTTACATGAATAATCTCACTCATTAGATTGTAACTATCCTTTATTTTCTCTGATGGGGAATGAAAACTTGTGTAGCTTAAGAAAGTTACCTATTTTAGTAAATGGAGAGGCTAGCATTTAAATACAGACAGGGTTATTAATCATTTATGGTTCATTCAACAAATATTTTCATCTTGGGTGCAGGTTTTAGGGATAAAACAGTGAACAAAGCATGTGATTCCATTCTCATGGCACTTCTAGACAAACAGGAGGGACAGATACTCAACAAAAACATACTTGTGAATACACATTTACCAACAGAGGTGAAGGTTATATAGGAAAAGCAGAGGTAGCTATGAAAGCCTATACAAGGGAAGTCTTCTCTATTCTGAGCACCAAGGACAACTCCTGAGGAAGTTGTATTTGACCTGAGGTCTAAAGGACAAGAAATATGTGTTAAACAAGGAAAGGATGGCATGGGTGGTTGGGAATTTAAGAGCATTCTGTGAAAGGGAACAAGGTGAACGAAGTCCCAGTTTACTGAAGGATGGGAGGAAATGGCATCAATGTGTCTGAGGCACAAAAGCTACATGGAAAATAAGCTGACGGTCAGAGGCGGACATGTTTACCTATAAAATACCTTCTAGGTCCTTGAAGGGCTTGGCTCTTTTTCTAAGGGCAACAGAAAGTCATTAAAGGTGTTTTATATTACTATTTTATTAATTTTTTTGGTAGTCGAATGTGAGGACTAGATTTGCATTTTACAAATATCACCCTGGTTAGAATCTTAAAAAGCTAACTATATCCTGGAAAGAATGGATGTGGGAGGTACTATTTGGAAGGCTTTTCAGTAACTTAGATACAAGATATATAGTGCTTGCAATAGGTGGGTCGCCGTGAAGGTGGAGAGAAGTGGATGGGTTACAGAACAATTTAAGAGATAAAATCAATGAGGTCTGGTGATGAATTAAAGATGGTGGATAAAGGAGAAAGAGGTTTCAGGAGGATTGCTGCATACACTGTTTGCATAATTAGTATGTATGCTGCTTCCTTGTACTCCAAAATATTTTTTGAAGCAGAAGACCTAACTCTATGCTTGCAGGTAAAATATTTGTTGGAACCTTATTCTTAAAAGAGGATTAATGATCCCAATCCCACTCTCCTCATCACAGTTATTGGGAAGGCCAGGTGGGCATGAGCTCTGCCATCTACCTCTGTGGGTGCAGGTCTCAACTTCATATCCTACAGGCTCTGCGGCCACAGGCAAGTCATGTTTTCCAAGCCTTCATTCCCCTTCTACAAATTAGAGATGATAATAATATCTAACACATAGCATTGTCATAAAAAGTAAGTCAAATATTCCATGCGGCTTACTTGCTTACTTTTTGTCAAATGGGATTTTTCAACAAATAAATGCTCCTGCTCCTCCTCCTCACTTCCTCTTCTCCTCTGTCCCTGTTTCTTCTGCACTGCTCTTCCTATACATCTCCATTTTCTTCTTTTCTTCCTCCACCCACCCACCGTCATTAGCACCCTACCTTCTCCTTCTTTCCCTCCCTCTTCTTCTTCTTCCTATTCATTAATACACTCATTCATTGATCTCAATATGAGTTTTTCATTCCCTCCTTTACATTAACCCTTTCATTTCCCTTCTCATTGCCACCAACTATGGCCTTTTTTATTTTATTCCTCTACTAAGGTGAACTGTGTCATTGCTTCTAGTCGTGCCATCTCCAAATCATGTGACACATCCCTGTCAGATGAATGTTCTTTAACTACTATTTTTCGTCATGTCCCTTGGCCCTACTCAGAACATTTCATAGCTCCTCAGTGATGGTGTGGGGAATGGAAAGATGGTGGAGTTGGTCATTGAAGAGTTGTGTTTTGTTTACTTATTTTGGCTCAATCACTCACGAATTTGCGGGGGAACTTCTGGCATGTCTCTAAGGCTAGATGTCCTCTTCTATAAGACGGAGATACTAAGTCTCTACAGGCTTGTTGTGAAGATCAGCTGAGGTAATGTTTTCAAATGCTTAGAATTGTGCCTCATTCATCATAGGACACACTCAGCAGTTGGTATCATTACCATCGTAGAATGAATGTCACACTTCAAAGCATACAATTGAAAATCTTCCCATCTGACGGCTGTTTATATTTACATCTTAGGGCCTTCTTCCCATCAGAACCATTCAAGAGGAATTCTAACTTGGGAAATAAATGTAACCTCTCTTCATTCTCAAAACACCTGTACTATCTTTCACATCTCTTCCTCTGTTTCATTCTATACCTTCCTCCCTACTTTGAATTACCCACAGTTTACCTGTCTTTCAAGGTTTAAATACCAACGCAGAAATCATCTTACTTTAAGGAGATTTTGTGCACTACCCTGTGTTGTGTTTGTGTAAACTTCCTGAGAATAAAGACCACCTCATGTATACTTACACCCCCTACAAGGCCTAGCAGAGTACATTTCTCATTGAATAAATGTTTGCCAAGTAAATGAATGAATTCAATGCTTATCACTTAAAAGCTGAGCATAACTTGGGAAGGATCCATGAAAAAGACTTGATAAATCTGACAAGAACATGAAAAATTGAGCAAATTCTTGGAAATTGGCTCTCTTATACCACAGGCAAGAAAACTGATTTTTTTCTGCATCATATATATGTATTTTGGGTATTTTATATGGTATTGCACATTTTGTTTTCAAACGTGGATTGAAGCCAATTTTTGTTTTATAAACATTGCTGTTAGAAATGGCATAGTACTGTTTTATTTCTGTCTTTTGAAAGTCTAGAGTTTAAATCATATTAGGTTAGTGATTATCCTTTAGTTATATAGTCCACAAAAAATCAAGTAAACTGTTAAGAAACATCTCTTTTGGACTTCCCTTACTTTTCAACCATTAACTGTAAGAAAGACATTACAGAGGATTACTCTTCCAAAAAGAAAAGTTATATAAGTGGAATCTGGATCAATTATGATACCAGTGGGCAGGTTTGTCTAAGTATGCAGTTATTCGAAATAATAGTTATTTAAGAATTTCTTGATTTTATATATTCAAGTTATTTTAAAGCTATTTTATGTATCTGGATTTACTTTTACAATAAAAAATACTTCAGTTGTGTTCAAATTTTGTAAAGTGATAGTATTTTATTGTTTTATATACAGTGAAAATATAAGCCTACTTGCTTGTAAATCATAATTATTTTCATAATCCTCATTTTAAATTGAAAGGAAACTGATGATTTCAAACTAAGATTGCTCAATATTATTAAATGTGTTTGCTACTTCTATATGCATGCTGGAGAAAAACCATAAAATATATTTATGCAGGTTGTTTACAGCTAGATTAAGCTTTTCATCATTTCTAATGTTTATGAGTAGAATATATAGGACTCTGTATCATTCATTACGAGCTTCACATATCTGGGTTCTGGCAGTTTTATTATCTCTCATAGTAACTCATATTTCTAAATTGAAGGACTCATAGACATATACTACATACTATTCATACTCAACTAGAACATGGTGAATGTAAAAATTATTGTTATTAAAAGAACTGGATATTAAGTTTTTTAAAGAAACATCATTCTTTTTTGTGTGAACAGATGTATTATCTACAAAAGGACATGACAACACTGCTTTGATTAAAGCATGCATCGAACTAATTAATCTATTTTAGTAGTCCGTTCCAATCTTATCAGAGTTCTGGTTTAATACTATCTTTTCTCCTTGGTAAACTGACTAGATTGATTGGATTCATTGTCCAAAATAATTAACTACCATTATCTCAAATCAAATTTCTACTGTAATGGGAAATGAAATAAATGTGGCCTATATCCACTCTTGGTGTGTCTTTTGTCATGACTATGTATCTTCCTATATTATTTAATGACTTTTGCAATTATATTATACCTAGAAAGGAAAAAAAAAAAACAAAACCTGTGCTTAAGCCACTTCCCGAAAGATGAAAATGACATTTTTGACACAACATACTTGAATAACATTGGTACTCAGATGATTAACAAGTAGTAGTGGTTTAGGCAGTGGAAAACTTATAGAATACTCATTAGATACATACAATTAAAGTATATATAACCACCTTATCGGCCGTGAAATTCAGACCATGATAAAGAACAGGTTGATTGCATATCAAGGAAAAAAAATGAATAAAGCTATGTTTCGTAATTAATAGATGATTGCAAAATCAAATATTCTTACAGCTCATAATACTATTCCCATTATGAAAATAGCATTAGAGTGTTCCGTTGGGGAATATTAATTAAGCATTGTGAAATATACGAGTACTTCTATGCTGTGTTTAATTATGGACTATTGATTTGATAGTTATCTTGTGACATTCCAAGCACAAATTCCAGGGAAATGAGAACTTGCCTATAAAATCCTTTTTTTTTTTTTTTTTTGCCTATAAAATCTTAAGCAACATAATGTGCATAGTATGGAGGGAAATGATGAAATAAGGTCCGAAGGAATAACTGAGAATTTTGGTTATTACATTGATAAAATATGAGGAGGATCCTCCCCCCTACCCCCACCCATTCGCTCATTTTTAGAATGATTTGTCAAGTAACAGAGGAAAGGCCAAAACAAGTTGCTTTAGAAGTCCTCAATCAAAGCCTGTGGCTTTTGGCTGAAAGAGATTGAGGAGATGAATTCTAAATGAATGCCAAAGATGGAACTTTTTAAGTTTGCCAAAAATTGGAGTAGTAGGTCAAAGGCCTTGGACATTTTTCCTCTAACACAGATAAATAGATGGCTAACTGAAATCTTTAACAAGTATGCTTAGCACTCTAAGGAGTGAATAAATGATGATGAATTATTTCTAATTCAAACACAAAGCATACCTTTCATATTGTTATTGAGTGATAGACAATGTAAAGTTTTTAACTTTTGAATTTGGAATAGTCTTTAGATTACCAACCATAAAGAGGTGTTCAGATTTAAACCTTTGTAGCCATGGACATTTTTAGAAACTGCCAAGAATATTATGACTCCATCAGGTGCAATTTTATTAGAAAGGTAAATATATGTGTTAATTTATCTATGTTACTAAATGTAAGTTTAAAGATATAATAAAAATATAAGATAAAAACTAAAATCAAAGACTGAAAACCAGTAATGAAGTCATTCATTAAATGCTCACTTAATTGGATACAGAGGTAGGTAAAGTGATACGAAGATTAAAAAAAAAAATCTAGTTTTAGTTATCACAGTTTCCTGGAAAAAGTTATGCAAAGAAAGGAATATAATTTATAGTATGGGAATTACTTCAATAGAGAAAATAAAGAATGATAGGAAAACATATAGGAAAATGTTATGAGAATGGTGAATACAGAAAAAGTGGCCATAAATAGGAAGAGGGACTGTTGTAATAATAAAAAGAACTACTTGAAAGTTTGTTAATTATTTAAATACAAGAGAAGAATATTAGCATGTGCATGTATATTAAACCTTAACTTTTCAGTAATGGCTGTTTTTTTTTTTTTTTTAATGAATTAACTAGTGCTGAATCAACCCTTACACCCCGAAAGAAGGAAAGTGGGCAGGCACATTTATTGGTCACCATTTCTTTCTCTTTTTTGTTTTTTAAGATTTTATTTATTTATTTGTCAGAGAGAGAGAGAGAAAACATGCACACAAGCAAGGGGAGCAACAGGCAGAGGGAGAAGCTGGCTTCCTGCTGAGCAAGGAGCCCAATGTGGGACTCGATCTCAGGCCCCTGGGATTGGGACCTGAGCCAAAGGCAGATGCTTAACTGATTGAGCCACTCGGGCATCGCTATTGGTCATCATTTCTAATGGGCAATAAAACAAACCCATTCCTCCTCTACCAAAATGAGAAAGTTAGCCTAGGTAACTCTGCAGTCTTTTTTGCTTGATCCTGTGTAATCGTTAGGTTACATTTATAAAAAGATGGAGCATAAAATTAAATGAGAGTCCTAATAATTCTGCCCTACCAGATCCATGTCTATGAAACACTGTGATTGTGATGAACATGACAACTTTAGTTTCAAACTGGAAGTAAATGAGTAGCCTGTGGTCTGCACTGTTCATGGAGGTATAAGATATATGCTTATTTAAAAAAAAAGATGCCATGGTGTACTGTCATCATAACTAGATAAAACTGGAAATTTTCCTACTAATTCTACTCATAGCAGTACCTGAAACCATTTGAAGTCTTCCTCAATTAAACAAACCTTAGATTCTTAGAGTCTTTTATGGTAAGCAAAGTTTCTTAGACAAATTTAGTAACACTCATACTGATGCCTTGAGAGAGAAGACAACAGCATACTTTATTAGTTCAATGTCTTTTTTGACGCAAGGCTGGATCCCAAGACCCAGAGATCATGACCTGAGCCAAAGACAGTCGCTGAATGGACTGAGCCACCCAAGCGCCCCCCCAATGTCTTTTAAATTATCTAAAATTTAACATGCCTGATGAAATGAAAAAGCTATAATAAAAAATATTAATTGACACTAACTTCATATCCCTCTGTGAAGCAAGTCTCTTTTGAAATTGTAGATATTTTGTATTGTGTGAAATTCCACACATGCAAACTTGGTACTTAACAAAAAAAACTGATTTAATTTTATTGTCTCCATAAATTAAAATGAAAATGTTTTCATTTTGATATTTATTTATATTTAATATTAATAAATATTTATTCAAACATAGATGTGCTCTCTTGTATATGAAGGTGTCACAAGCAATATGATACAAATTATAAATACATAACACATACATATATAGATAAAACTAGCAATATATCCCTTTTGAGACATTGTAGTTCTAATGGCTGTATGATGGGCCTAGTCTGATCTGTCTTCCCTCTTTCATTCAGTGTTATCTAGGAACCAGGTCCTTCTCTGAAGGATGGCTGGGTAGAGTGACAACAGTGGTCTGTGTTCCAGAGAAAGAGTAAACCATCCACACCACAGAAAGCTCAAATAAATGACCTTGGAGTCATTAGCCTGGCACTCTAAACAACTCAGGTAAGAAGCTTGAAATAAATTTATCAAGAACATAATATTTTGCTTTCAATTCTTTATCGAATTCCTTATTGCTCCCCTAACAATTATCCTTTTTTCAATTGCCAAGTCCAGAAAATAAAATGACTCCTGAGTAAAAATTCTTGGAAATCTCAATTATACTAAAAACAAAACAAAACAAAAAAAACCCACATTGAATGGAAACGCTTTCAGAGCCCTGTATTATTCTAATAGCTTCTCTTCAAATGCCCCATTCTAAGCTTTCATGGCAGAAATTTGCCAACGCTGAGAAAAAAGTTTGTGCTGTAACTATTCAGGTCAATTTAATGTGCAGTATTCATTATTGACACAGATTGTACATCCACATTTGAAGCACTGAAAGCCCTTGAGAGAGTTTTCACCTGCAATAACTTTAAATGCTTTGGAAATGAGGTCACTTTTAGTTACAATTCAAGAATTTCCAGTTCATACAACTACTGAGTAGCAAGAATCATGGAAAGGACAACGAAAGAAGGGAATTTAAAAGTAGGCAGTGAAATGACTTTCTATGACTATTCTAATTATATTCCAAAATTTAAAAGTGGCATAATAAATTAGTGACAGATTTATTATATATGACATAAAGTCTTAACTTTCATAAATTCAGCCAGCATATCTGGATTTGGCTCAAGTTATTCCTTGAAGTCTATATCTTTGTGATGTTGAGGGTCTGAAAAAAATCAATCGCGGAGTTACTGCTGAGATTAATAGCTACAAATCTGAGGAGAAACAAACAAACTGTTTTAACTGATGCAAAATTGATCTAAGAAATAATGAAAGCTAGCAGCAGAGCCAAACCTGGCTAGAAGAAAAAATGGGAATGTAGAGAAGCAAGTTTTAATTCTGAACCCATTATTAGCCGTAAGTCTTCATTCTATAATGACAAAAAAATCTCAAAGTTTTAAATTAACTAAAAACAAGCATAGTTGAAACTTCTAAATTTTCATAGTTAAAATTTCTAAATGTGCCTTAAATTTTGGGGATACATTGTTAAATTACCCAAGATACAAAATGTTTTTAGATCCATTTGAATACTCCTTAAGAAAGTAAAAATAGAGTGGTTAAGACACAAAATAAAGCCTGACACCAAAAAGGCCTTAGCACATGAACCCCATCCATGGACATTTGTGAATATGAAAAGGCAAGAGATATTTCATCAGTCGACAATATCATAGTGATTTATTTGGGGCAAATGACTGCAATTTCTACTTGCTGGAACAGGTACATAAGTAAGGCTATCTACTCCTTTCATCCTTCCGCAACTATCGATTGAAGGTTTTCCAGTGCCAGACCATGCTGGGGCTGCAACAATGAACAATGGGACTGGTTTCTAGCTTCAAAGGTTACAGCCAAATGACTGGATATATGACAATTTATACACAGGGCACATGTAGAGTATAAAGGAATACATAAAATGATCAATTCTAGTAGCCTCTACCAGCTTCTACTCCTAAATGAGGATCAGAAAAATGAATCAGTAGCAGGTGATTGTCTAAGCTGGCACCTGAAAGATGAGTAGTAGTTAACTAAGAAAGAAGGGGAGGGAGCATCTGCCTGGTGCACTCAGTTGGCCATCTGCCTTTGGCTCAGCTCATGATCCCAGAGTCCAGGGATCAAGCCCCGAGTCTGGCTCTGCTCAGCAAGGAGCCTGCTTCTCCCTCTACCTCTGCCTGCCACTCTCCCTGCTTGTGCACCCCCTCTTTCAAATAAATAAATAGGATCTTTAGAAAAAAAAAGAAAGGAGGGGAGAGAGTTTTAAATAGAAGTAACACAAGGAGCTAATGATGGAAAGAATTCCTTAGAGAACAGAAAGAAAGTTCAGTATCATTCACTAAACTGGAATTTGCAAAGTGGGGTGACAAGAAATGAATCTGCAAAGCAAGATAATAGCTGATCAAGAAATGCCTTGTAAGTTTTTTTAAAGTAAAAAAATCAAACAATTTTTTCTTAATATATGTTTTTATGCAATGTTAGAAAAATCCGTTTCCTACAACAACTATGTGATGAAGTTTAGATGGAAAAATAATATTAAGGCTTTCAGTTAATACTCATGTAAAAACTGACCCCGAATAACTGAAAGGAGCAACCAATAAAACTTTTAGTTGATTAAACAAAATGATGATACTTAGTTTTTAACTGAAGTTACCTCTAGACTTACTTGGTTTTTCAGGAAATTTGGTAGTTAAAGTTTATTAAAATTAGAACAAGCCATGAAGATATACACAACATATACAACAAAATCTTAACAACCGCATAATAACCTGCTTGGAGATCTCTATTATTTTACTTTTCTAGAAGGAAGACAATAAAATATCCCAGACATAAGAACCAATAGAATTCTATAAATGTTAATCATGACAAATAACCATAGGGAGAAAGTTTATAATTTATCTTAAGTCATACCATTTTATAGTAGTCATAAAAAACTCAATAATGACTGAAAGCTATAAATGACTTCATAAAGATTAACTTAAACTAACTTTATGGCCACATAAATATGGCAATGGTTTTTGTTATGGAGCTACACTGTTATTAAGTACATGAAAAGCCACAGCAAGGTACAAAATGTCCACTAGAAAATCACCAAGGACAAAAAATTGTTTGATGGTCATATTTTAAGTATTGTTCTATAGCAAAGATTGGAATACTAGCTCCAGAGATTAATGGGATATAGTCATCTTTGCAGCATACATTACATATTTCCAGATGTAATGATCTGGTCTCAAAATGAAGTTATATTATCATAACTGATGTGGTTACACTGAATTACAATATTTAGAATATTTGTTTTTGAAAAAGAGTACTATAGCCCAATTTGTTTTAGGTAATAATGATCAAACTCTTACTCTGTGCTGGAAAGGCAGACTTGAAGCCCATTTTGCCACCCAGGTGCCCTTGGTGAAGAGAGGACTCTTTGCTCATTCCCAAAGCAGCCTCTCCATGCCACCTGTTCAGCCATTATGAGGGCTTGGTATTGAACCTCACAGTCCAAGATGAGCTGTGACCATCATGTCATTGCCCCCAGAGCAGGACTGAGGACATGGTAAGGAGAGATAAGACCCCTTCCTTTTAGAGATATTGTCCTACATGTTGCACACATCCTTTTTCACACCGCAGTGGTCAGCAGTCACCTGGCCACTGGAAGGCAGAGAAATGTGGCCACAAACCCAGCTAATTGAGGAATCTATTATCGTGCAAGAAAGAGTGAATGATTATTAAGGGGACAGCAATCAGTCCCTGCCACTTTTTTTTTTCCCATTAACTTTCTACCATATTGATTTTTTTTTTCCAGGTTAAGGAATAGGTATGTACTTATTGCTATTTTGTTAATTGTTTTCTGGCTAATTTTATAGTTCCTCTCTACTCTTTCTTTATCCTCTGTGGTTTCATGACTTTCTTTGGTGTTACATTTAGATTCCTTTCTCCTTTTTTTTCATATTTACTCTAAGTTTTTGCTTTGTGGTTACTGTGATATTTGCATATATCATCCTATGTATATAACAATCTATGTTAAATTGATCGCAATTTAAATTTGAACACATTCCAAACTGTATTTTCACCCCCCTCCCCATTTTAGGATTTTTGATGTCACATTTTTACCTTTTTATTTTATGTATCCCTTAACTAATTATTGTAGTTATAGTGAACTGTAACTTTCATCTTTTGACCTTCTCAGTAGCTTTATAAGTGATTAATCCATCACTTTTACTATATATTTGCCTTTCTCAGTAAGACTTTTCCTTTCATAAGTTTTCTTGTTATTATTTACTGCTATTTTCAGCTTCAAGAAGTCTCCCAATATTTTTCATAAGGCTGATTTAGTAGAGACAAACCCCTCTAGCTTGTACTTATTTGAAAAACTCTTAACTGTCCTTCAATTCTGAATGATCACCTTGCTGGGTAGCATATTCTTAGCACTTTCAGCGTGTCTTGCTCCTCTCTTCTGGCTTGCAAAATTTCTGCTGAGAAATCTGCTGGGAGCCTTATGGATTTCCCTTGTACTTAAACACTTTGTTTTTCTCTTGCTGTTTTTAAGATTCCCTTTTTAATTTTTTGACGTTTTAATTATAATGTGTCTTAGTGTGGCTCTCTTTGGGTTCATTTTATTGAGAAATCTGTGTGCTTCCTTGACCTGCACATCTATTTCCTTCCCTAGGTTAGGAAAGTTTTCAGCCATTATTTGTTCAAAATAAGTTTTCTGCTCCTGCTTCCCTTTCTTCTCCTTGTGGGGCCCTTCTAATAAGAATGTTATTTCCCTTGTTTGAGTTATCTTCATTATTTAAAGTTCTTTTTTCTTCTTGCTGCTGTGTGTGGGTGAGTTCCATAGCTTTATCTTCCAGCTCACTGATCTGTACTTCTCCTTCATGTAGTCTGTCGCTGAAACTCTCCAGTGCATTTTTTTGGTTCAGTTATTGTATTCTTCAATTCTCTGACTTCTCTATGGTACTTTGTTACGTTTTCCATGTCTTTGTTGATGTCATCACCATGCTCCTATATTCTTCTGCTGAGTTCGGTGAGCATCTTTATGAACAATACTTTGAATTCTTTACAAGGTAGATGGCTTAGCTCCTTATCATTTGGATCTTTTTTCTTAGGATTTCTTCTTTTGTTAGGAACATACTTCTCTGTTTTCTCATTTTGCTTGACTCTCTGTTTCTTTCCATGTATTAGATGAAACAGCTACCTCTCTGTGCGTCGAAGGCATGGCCTTGTGTAGGTGATGATCCTTCTCATTCAACCTTGCCCTAGCTCATTGGGAACCTTAGTGATTATCTAAACTGCCTGATTTATTCTTGATATGCCCCCATTATTGAGGGTGTGCCAAGACTTATCAGTGATTCAAGGGGAGGAATCTCATTTTGTAACAAGTTTCAGACTGATTGGAAGCCAGGCCCTCATGCAGCAGTTTTTAAATTATGAAAATTAAATTTATAGTCCTGTGGGTCTGCAATTATAATACCTGTTGGCCTCCAGACCAGGAGATCTGGCAGTGTCTCCTGGTTGATAGTTGCCAAAATCAAGACTCCAGGTGAGCATGTAAGCTCCTTTCTAGGAAGTCTCATTGGGTTGTAGTGAGGCCAATGTTATGTGCAAGGATGGTGTCCTTCTTCTTATGTTCCCTGGGAGTGCCTCCTTAGCCTCTAGATGTGTGGGAAACCTGAAGCTTGCCCCTCAGGCTGAAGCTCCACACTCAATAAACAGGCTGTTTTTAGAGGAAGCCTGGGGTTGTTTCAGTCTGCTGTGCGTGCAATGCCTTGAAGCTGCTGGCCTGCCAAGAGCTATCTCTCAGATTATTATAGTCTCATAGGGCTCGGGAACACCAGCCCTCTTCGCCACCAGGCACAAGTGATCCAGAGGTAGCCCCTGTGTGGACCGTATTTACTGTTAGCTTTAATAAGGCAGCGGGAAATTATAGTGGGCAGCGCACATTCCTAAAGCCTTCCTAAAGTCAGTGGGAAAATGTCTGTTTTTGCTCGTAGACGTCAGCAATGCAGCAAGAAAGAGCCTTGTCTGTGTGTGTGTGCTGGCTTTAGGCTGGGAATGGAAGGATAATCTGACTGCTTGCTCCGCCTGTCTCAGCAAGTTGGTGGGGATGTGTGCTCTCCATGCTCTCAGCAAGTGCCATGACGACTCACCCTACCTGTTCCAGCAAGGTAGTGGGAGGGTGCCATGTCCATCCTTGCCTACTTATGCTATTAGGCTATGTGGGGAGTGAAGCAATGGCATCCCCCAGTACCTCCATCTCTACAGAGCATCTCAGCTGTCCCCCACCCTACCAGCTGATGCCTCCAGATCAGCAAATGAATCTCCCTCACATATAATTGTTTTTCTTTTCTTTTTTTTCTGCTTTTAAATTTAGGTGTTTTTCAAACTACTGTTTTTTACTGGGTCTCAGGTCACGCAAGAAGACATGCAAACCCTCCAAGAGGAATCTCAGTTTCTTATAGCACTTTGGGATGCCCAGTCATTAGTCCCATTGGTTATCCAAGCCAGATGTTCTGGACTTCATCTTTCTGGTATAGATCCTGGGGTTCGTCTTTCTGGTATAGATGCCAATGTGGGGCACCAAAACCTCATGCCTCTGGGAGAAGTGCTTGTCCAGTGAGATCTTCCCTTCTGTGTGTTGCTGTGCTGGAGGTGGGTTTTTTTGCAAGAACATGTCTCTGCCTCGGCTACCAGTTTCGATGTTGTCCTTTAATTCTTTGTTGGGGAGAGCAATTGATCTAGTTTTCAAATCTTTTTCAGAGGGAAATGATCCGTATAGAGCTGTGGATGTGGGTTATGTCTGTGAGAGGAGGTGAGTTCAGGATATTTCTATGCCACCGTCTTGGATGCCCCTCCTAACAGATATTTACCATACTCTACAACCTAAGTTAACATTGGTAAAAATTAATAATGCAGGCAACTTCCTGAGAATTCTGGTTCCCAAGCCACTTTATCCTTTAATAACCAGATAAGCAAGTCAAGACTTACTTAATTGGGCCTGAAGTATATGGCAAATTACTACAACTGTTGATTTAATTACTGTCAGTAGTAATCTAGGAGAAATAGTATTACTAATGATTCATAGCTTCCCCAAACAACTAAAGATGTTAGATGGCTGTTTCCATAGGACAAAAACAATTCCTACCGTCTTTAACCTGATGGACGATTGTTTTCAGTATAAGAGAGCTGGTTAACTTAGCATGGTTCCAAATTCCAGAGAACCATTTCCAAAGACCTAAAAGGAAATCTCAGCAACAAACATATCTATGATCTTCATAATATTATGTCTTAATATCTTGTTCCTGTGCTTGTTTACTAACTTCTTTCTTAAATATTCAAGTAACAAAGAATATTTTTAAATTATAACAAATTATTTGTTTTTCTTTCAATTTCAAATAAATTGTCTCATTCATTCAAGTCAAATCTTCTCTCAAAATGCAACTTGGTTTGGAAAACTGACCTGATAATCTGAAAAATATTTCTGCCTAAATAGTACATAAACAAACCCTAGAAACCTTCATGGAGTTTCATTGCTAAAGCCTCTTTGGGAGATTCTGTACCCATTAATCAAATTTGAGTGTAACATTTATGTTAGAAATGATCATTAGAAAAAGGCTAGTTTTATAAAAATAGTCTGGAGGACAAATTCACAGTGCTGAGAAAAATTTTATGACCAATTTTAAAATTCGGGTGACCATTTTTTCCTTGCTACCTTAGCAAAGCCAGAAGTGAAAAAGCAAATGAATTTTTCCTTGTATTCCAAATAAAAATAAACTATTTCTGATTCTGCATGAGTGTATTTTTATTCAATAGTGAACCAGCCTCTCATTAATAACTATACATTAGATAGAATTAAATGTTCCAGGTAGTCTGTAATGCATTTACAAATGTTGTATATTTTTGATATTTTATTTTATATTACATTTAATTATCGTGTAAAATAAAATAACAAAAATATTATTAACTCAGAGTACAGGTAAAGGATAAGTTACGGCTATATGCTGTACATTTAAAGACAAACTTGTGTTGAAAGATACTGTTCAAGGACGCCAGCGAAAAAGGTATGAAATAGTCAGATATCTACATGAACCCAGCAGAGGTGACTTCAAAGTCAAGATTCCCATTGCCTGTGGAGCCTATTAAGAAGACAGATACTAGCAATTTCAAGAACAATGTGTGTTTATTTAAGGAAATACATCCAGCTGTTCCTCTAAGGCAGTTTCAAGTTCACTAGGGGTCAAAAGAATCATATAATATAAAATATAACACTTCCCAATGATAAGCAGCCTAAGGCATGAAACATTACAAAAATATATGCCACACTCTCTGTAAGGCATTTCATAAAATAGACGTAGATTTTATCTTTATTTTAAATACAAGTGAAATTCTAGAGATAATATAACGTCCATGATAAAAGGCTATTAATACTTTGAGTCGATATTAACACATATATAATGTAACCCTATATAACTAAAGGTGTCAGAAAGTCCATAATCGGAATGGGAGTGCAATTCAGTAAATAATGCCAAGAAAATCAATAACTACAGAAAGGAAAATGAATCAAAAGGTTATGCCAAACAATTTAGCTGTTCTGGACCAAAAAGAGTGTAACTACTCAGAATGAATTACTAAATCACTGCAGAGCACTTCGATTTTCTAAGTTCTGGTAACATTTTATTCTTTTGCAGAAAAGATGGCACACCAAGCAAATGCATTCATATGTGAATATTCATTTACATATATATGTAAAACTTTTCCTCAGGATATTTTTTTTCTGTTTTTATATGATTCAAAAAATAGGAATATTGGCCAAACAATGTATTTTGCCTTCTGAAGTCAATTTCTTCATTTCTTCAAGGGACATATAAGCTTATTCTTTCATCCTGATCAAGATAAATATTTTAATTTAACTTGGTGTTTTCAATTTCCTAGAGTTTACTATCAAAATTATAAATAACATTTTAAAATTGGGATAGAAATTAAAAGTGCCATAGATTACTAGATTATTGCTTTTACCTGTTCAGTTGTATCTCTAAGAGATTAATGAAATTAATTGTATATAACAGAATGCTTAAAACAGTACTTGGCATAGAGTAATAATTCAATAGATGTCAAATGCTATTCTTATCATTTTTGGTATTATTACTAATTAATTTAGCTGTCCTGTTTTCCATTTGTATAAAAGCAAAATTCTAATCTTAAAATCATGGAAAGGTAAAATTCAAATTTTTATAATAAACATTTTAAGTTTGGTGGGAGGTAGGCAATGTCTAAAATTCTGATAATCTTCAACGCCTAGTTAGATATGTCACTTGCAAAACAATGTCATCTATGTTGACAAGTCTAAATACACTTTTTATTTTTTTGTGTGTGAAAGGTTTAACCTTACATATCCTAAAGAAAAACAATGAATACATTCCCCTAATTATATTCTTTTAGTACATCAAGTGCCATCCTCAGCTTAAATATAATGCCTTTGATTTTTAAATGCCAACTGCGTTGGTGCTATGATTGATTTACCTGTCCTCTCTTTTTTTCTGGCCACCTTCTGTGATAGCTGGTGTTTATATTTAATATGAAACTGCCATATCTGACTTACAAAAATGACAATTTAATGTGGTTCAACCAAACATACTGCCCAAAAAGCATAATTATAGTAGATTATGGTTTTAAGAAAGTTGTTTTCTAAGCTTCCAAAGGTAAGACATGTTAGACCATATAAAGACTGTATTATCCCACTTTCCATCAGTGCTTTGGAATAGTCATCTTTTCTTATAATCATGTAAAAATGGCTACACTCATGACAGTATTTGAAAAAGTTATATTAATGTCTACTTTAACACCAGTCTTATTTTACTGAGATCCTACGTTCTTCACATGCATCATTTGCTCTCAGCAAATACAAATCTACATTATTTTTAACTGTAACATTCTTTGAGAGATGAATGCCATTCAGTAGCGAACATTTATATGAACAACTGAGGACAGAATCAATGCTGTGGCTTTTATTTAGGTCTAGATATAAATGCAGCACAGATTCTTAGAAGATAGATGCTAGAAGAGCAGGTGATGTAGGATAGCCAAGTTGTTAAGTAGAGAAGTTAAAAGAAAATGTACAAATGCTCACCCTCTATAAAAGTGACCTCTGAGTTTGTGGAGCATTGCGAAATAGAAAACACATGGAATAGTGTTTCCATATGAGAGAGAGTGAGAGAGAGACAGAGAGAAGGGAAGGGAGGGAGAAAGGGAAGGAGCAGGAGAAAGGGAGAGAATATGAATAAGTATGCCTTCAGGTAGAACCAGTCACAGACTACAGCGTATGAAAGCAAAGCAAATGATTAAGGACATGAGGCAGACCAATATGTATTCTACATAAGGTCAGTCTGTATCAGGGGTGTTATTAGTCAGCTTTTGTACCTCACTGCCCTCAAACTGGTTAACTATAGTCCCATTGGGCATGCACAATCAGAGAATCTTGATTCTATCCAAGTAGACATGATTCCATGGAGGAATGTATAAAGTTACAAGTTCCCAATCCATATCAGTTATAGAATTCATATTAGAAACTTGAGAAAAAAAGACTGGAGAAATTTCAGATGTCAGACCAGAATTCCCAACAAGCATCAATAATAGAGAAATCAATGATTGAATATAATAGTGTCCACCAGAGAGCCTTACTTATTAAGCTCATTTTTTTTTTAGTGTAAGCTTAAAATATTTTTTTAAACTGAAATCATATGAATCTTCAAATGGTTCTATAATATATAATGACAACATCTGAGATCTAAAATAATTTGTGAATTAAAAGTCATGATTAATTTTACTTCACAATTATATGCAGTATCAATATAAATATATGTTTTAAATAAGAATCCACTTTTATCTTTGATATCCAATTTGTAATAAAGAATTTAAAAAATAATACAAATAAAGATTTGTATAAGATAGACTGTAGTAATAAAGATGTATGTGACAGCTAAGACAACTCATGTTCCAATAATCATAGAACATTAAACTTGTTATTCATCTTGACCACTAAGA
>CM052900.1:41322753-41390638 GCA_028534135.1 Potos flavus
GGCTCAGGTTATGACCTCAGGGTTGTGAGATTGAGCCCTGCATTGGGTTCCATGCTCAGCGGGGAGTTTGCTTGAGATTCTCTCCCTCTCCCTTTCCCTCTGCCCCTGCCCCCCCACCAACGATTATGCATGCATTTATTTTATTTATTTATTTTAAGTAAATAAATCTTAAAATAAAAAAAGTCACTTAGAAGTATGGATAGTGTTTCTGAAAAGTTAATATATATAATATCTTAATTCAGTTACAAATAAAATATATTGCTCAGTTTAACTCTATGTCTTACTCCACCCACCCAATGCCTCAGTGCTTTTTTGATCTCATATCCTTTTTTTTTTTTTTTTGATCTCATATCTTTTCATTAACTCTCTATTGGCTCCTTTGTGGTCCTCCAGTATCCCTCCTATCCCAGAGATTTTGCACATGCTGTTTTTATCTGAAACTATCCAGCAGGAAGCAGAGTTTACTCCATATTTTTCCTTCAGGTGTTTGCGTCAAAGTCACCTTAATCATAGTGGCTTTTACTGACTACTATATAGAAAACAGCAATTTCCATCCTATCTTCCAAAATTCCCTTTCCCTCTTGCTCGCATTATTTTTCTCCATAGTACTTAGCATCACATGGCATATTATGGATCTATTTGTGTCATCTTTGTTTAGAACTTTGTTTCATTCATTGCTACAGGCATAACACTGGAGCAGTGTCTATAAGGTAATATAATAGGTGATCAATAAATATTTCTTTAAATGAATAAATTTCACTAGACAGTTATGGATTGTTATGGTCAAAGCATTGCATTATACTGTGAGAATGCTTCAAATAAGAATTAAATGTCCCTTACCTGATAAAACTTACACAGAACATAGGAAGTGTAAATGAAAGTATAAAATAGCATCTGAAAAGTGAGAAAAAAGGGATAAACTTGATGTGGAAATTGGAGAGACCTTTATGAAGAATGTGACATTTGAATGAAGCTTTGGGGTGCCTGGGTGGCTCAGTCAGTTGAGCACCTGCCTTTGGCTTGAGTCGTGATCCCAGGGTCCTGCGATGGAGACCCACATTGGGCTCTCTGCTCAGCGGGGAGCCTGCTTCTCCCTCTCCCTCTGTCTATTGCCTGCCTACTTGTGCTCTCTCTCTCTCTCTGTCAAATTAATAAATAAAATCTTAAAAAAAAAATGAACCCTTGACCAGGGATGATTTCTACACATGGATATGTGGGTGAGGGCCACTCATCAACAGGAAGATGAATGGGCAAAGGCACAGAGATAAGAGAGTCTATAATGAATTTTGCGGATCAGCCAATAGCCTGATAAAGGCTAGAACAAGGTGGTATCAGGAAAGAAGTATGCAGTGAGTGACAATAGTGTAAGTATGTGTTTACAAGGTCATGTTTGTATTTCATTTTTCAGTTCAGTGATTCCCAAAATTTGGGAATATGAGAGCACTTTTTTTTAAAACATCCAAACATAAAATCCCTATGTGATGTAATTGGCTTAAAAAACATATAAAATACATGGTATTAAAAGCTATTACAAATTTAGTACCATCTTTTATTAAGGATATCATTTTAGAACCAAAAAATAATATAGGTGTATATATGTGTACATATATCGGTATATATACATATATACTTCTTTTCACCATTATACAGGCAATGATTAATGTTCATATGAACTGTAGGGTCTCTTTCAGTAAATCCATGGTCCCATGGATCTGAAGCACATGAGCCCAGAGCCACAGTCTAGGAAATGAGAACCCATAAAATTTCTTTGAGTAGAAGAATTACATGATGAGGCCTATGTTGTGGGAGCTCTGGGGGTTAGAGATTGAAGACACCTTAGAAAACATCCCTTCACAGTCTGCTAAAGTTATAGAAAAAGAAATTGCAACTCACAGAGATAATAGACATTGGCCAAGATTACAGGTAGAGGACTATGGCCAGTGTTCAGGTTCCTAAAGTGATCTCATCAAGCCCTTCCATAATGGGATAGATAAGATGGATAAGCCCCCAAACATATCATTGATAATCAAAAATGAACATCTGTTCTTATCTGGTAAAATAAGATGAAATGTTACACACCTGAAATTAGATATACACTGTTCTCTTTGCTGTGGTATCTGGATTGTGATATTTTCAAAATTCTATATTTAATAGCGTGTGGATCGTGGATCGTACTCTAGTTTTCCTCTATGTCTGTATTTCAGAAACATATTCATCTTTAAGAATGTATCTCTATGCCTCTTTTATAAACCAAAAAAAAAAAAAATGTTTGCTCAAGGTCATCTGGAATTTCAGCAAGGGAGGTTATAGGTACACATGGTTTTATACATAACATTTTGAAAATGTAAACATAAATGACACACTTTAATAAACAGAATGATATAGTATATATGAAAAAATTCAATGTTTAAACACTAAAGAACAAAGTTATTTATGCTAATGATGATTCCTGCCTCCACCTAATTTGTAAAAACAGGTTTACCTATATTTGAGTTCCTCTTGAAGTACCTGTTTGGCTCTGGCAAAATCAACGTCCGACATATGCAAACATTTTTTAATACCACTCAACAAACTCTGTATCTAATCGAAAGTCATTATGCAGTTGTGCACAGGTGAGATCTGCTCTCTGAACGAACACTGAAGCTGTTTCATTTTCCACAGCTAGTGCTCTACCAGAAGCAAGGAAAAGAGTACTCTTCCCTCCCTCTCCTTCCTCTCTGTAGGGAATTATAAATAACTGATCTAGACGTGAGTGAGGAATGGATCTCAAAGTCCCACATGAATTTTCAAAGGCTAGTGTAATTTATACTTTAAAATGTCTTTGACAAGTATTCTGGCTCTCCGAGCCTCTCTTCGATCCCCTAGCAGAGCCACACGCACCTTCCCTAGTCTTCCCACCGGGTCCTCTAAAAGAAAGTTGCGTTATTTTTACTAAAGGATATTATGGTAAGTCTCTAGGGAATGAGGAAATTAGAAAGTTTATTTATGTACTTTTTTAATTGTAAAGAAAATCACAAGAACACTTTCCTTCTTTCTCACATGGAGGTTTTGTTAAGTGTGCAATTATTGCCTTAATTGGATTACAATTGCCTCTAGGCTAGTCGATGCCTTTTATATGATCAAAAACACACACATAAAAGATATGACTGAAAATGGAAATGCACTGGTTTTTGGTGATGGGATAATTCAGATATTTTTATATACCCATTGGGTTGCAAACAATTGCATTACCTTCCACTTTTGCAAATACTATTAGTGTAAGATAGAAATTCATTTAAGGATTCTATTTGCTTTTATTGCTAACCTTTCTGTATACTTTAATTTTATTATATTTTTGCTCTCCAATATTTTATATGATTAGAATGTAGAAACAGTTAATGCAATATAATCTAGCTGATACAATTAAACAGAAGTAACACATTAGATTTTTTTTAACTAAACCATTTAGTACACCCTACTGTGTTCATCCCTGTATAATTATACATCTTCTGACTTGTCTCATGTAACTCACAATTTCTTCCTGCTGTTTAATCGCAGACTTCAACAAGCACATTTTAGGGGAGAGACTCAGTACAATTTTTCTATAATCTTTTATTTGCCATGTGCATTAAGGTGATGATTACCTACATGGAAAAAAATGAGGGGGTGTCTAAAAGATACTGGAGTAAAGGTATGAGATGGTTTTCAAGTACATGCATAATTTAGATCCATTCTTGTGGGACGAAATCACAAGGAAATTAATCAGCAAGATATTTGTAGACTTTGTACCAATCATTTTTATAAGACATAAGCAGCAGTTATCATATGTTATTTCTCAATCACAAGAAAGAGAGGCATCAAAGGCAATCAAGCATATAAAATCACACAGGCAGAGCTTTCTGTGGTGCATAAAACTTCTTTGAACAAGAGAAATGTTAGTGTTCAGGTCTTAGGTGGAAATTGACCAAAAAAATTATCACACTCAAAAAATATTTCATTTCTATCACATTTTGGCCTTTTGATAGAGTAATTGTTGCCGACTGTCTTTCTGTGTATTAAAATATTTACTAATACCTAAAGACATCATAGGAATAATGAAAAAGTACAGACTTCGCCTATAGAACAAGCTGTAGTTACCTGTCTTAAGATGGTAAACGGAGTCAGTGATAGAACGCGCTGGGTTAAATAAGGTAATATTTAGTTTGCTTTAGACAATAGGGAAGATAAAGTGATAACGAGTTGGGTTTACTAGAAAGAGAAGTGATTGGAAAGCTTTTCATGGCAGACGTATTGCATTACCATAAAACACAGTTTTATTATAAGACTTTGATTTTTAGCTAAACCTAATGGCTTTCAGTTCCATAATCATCTCTCTTCTGGACTTTAGGCCAGGGTAACTGCTGCTCCTTTTCAGTCAGAATCAATTCCTTTAGAGTAGATTACGAATGACTCCTTTTAACCCTTTAAAACGGTGTCTCTAGTGAATTGTGTTACAAATATGCTCCGGACCAAGAAGTTTGGCAATGAATATCCTGTTACATATTCAGCTTGTCATTCACAATGAACTCTCTCCCCTCTATTCTGAACTGTTTTATTTCTCCTGAGAGTTATAATTGATATTGGATAAATAAATAGAAGTTTTAGGCTAGCTTCCCAAACCCTTCAACGGACTTTCAGGAAAGAAAATCTATCACTTCTGGAAAGGAAAAGAAAAGAAAAGAAAGGAAAACAAAAGAAAAGAAAAGAAAAGAGAGACAGAGAGAGAGGGAACTATCCAGTGATCATGCCTGAATGAAGGCTGCTGAGCTAGACTGAAATTGCATTTGATCTGTTTCTCTGTTGATTTTGTAAACCTTTCCAAAGGTTTCCATAGTAACAAGTGAATTATCCCCTCTCCCCCCAACATTTTCCAAGCATGTAAGAGGGATACAGATAAAGGTTAGCAAGAAAAAAGCTACAATATTTTTTTTCTACTACCAGGATAGATCTGAAGAAGTCATGATTAGTCTTTTAAGGAATCAAGTATGTTTCTGCCACCACAGTCGTAAGAAAAAGTTGGGTCAGAATTTACTTACATCTCTGATGTCTGCGTTTGCTCCTGTACATGGTCATTCTGAAAAAATCCGACTTTCTAAGAAGTAATTGCTTTGACCACGGAGACAAAGAGACGGGTTGTGCTCCTGCTTTGCAGTAAGACTGTTGCTCACTGACAGAAGGTAACCAGCAATCACACAGTGAAAGCCAGGGTAATACCATTCTCATAAAATTACAGGGGAGACGCTACAGCCTGTAACTACTCTATCTAATGCAAATCTTCTAGAGAAAATTGTCTTCCCTTCACCTCCCCCCAACTGACATCAGTTAAGTTCTCTAATAAAATCTGCACTATTAAAGTGCTGTGCTTGAAGCAATGTTGAATTAAGAGCAGATTCATGTATTTAGCAAGAACAGTGAAACTGAAAATACAAATATGAAATATAAAAACCCCTGTTTGATTTTACAGAAACTAAAAACTATCCTTTGGGTTCATGTGTTTTTCAGCCACCCCAGAATGCTTAGATTCGGATTTTAGTTTTGAAATTCTACTAAATTCTTTCTTTCTCTGAGCTCTCAGTGCACTTTATATGTTCAATTATTAAAGCAATTATCACTTTTAGTTTTGTCTCCTTCTCCAAACAGACTGCTTCTCAGGCAATGCAGGAATTGCAATATTTTCACATTATCTCCCCAGGCCTAGAAGAGAAGGGGCACACGATAGGGTCTCAGAGTCGGTGAGTGCCTACTATGTGCTGGGCACTCTATTCCCTTCCGAAAGAAGCCTTTCATGAGTCTTTGGCCCACCTTCCCCTCCTACTCCCTCATTTTTGTCCTCAGACCTCTATTTTTACAGGATTGTGGACATATCCTTATCTGAACACATTTCACACTGTCAACTGGACAGTACAGAGCTTTGTCTTCGTATGCCTTGTACTCTCTCTGCTCTGAGAACAGCGCTCGCCTGGCCCGCAGCAGCAGCTCAGGAGCACTACCTCTCCCAAACCCTCCAAAATTGTGGATGATTTCAAATCTCCTTCATGTGCTAATGAGGGAGTCTGAAATGCTGTTTTATTTAAAATACCAAAGGATTTATATACCAGCAAATAACTTCTATGTAATAAGACTTCCTGATGATACATTAAGCTTCCATCTCCCAGCTAAAAGCAAAAGACATTTTCAATTGCCAAAATTCCTTTTTAGTGTTAACAAACTCAGTCTACTTACTGATAGCAGGAGACATTCTTTTTTTTTTTTTTAAGATTTTATTTATTTATTTGTCAGAGAGAGAGAGAGAGAGTACAAGCAGGCAGAGTGGCAGGCAGAGGCAGAGAGAGAAGCAGGCTCCCCGC
Organism: Potos flavus; assembly: GCA_028534135.1. Taxonomy (NCBI): domain Eukaryota; kingdom Metazoa; phylum Chordata; class Mammalia; order Carnivora; family Procyonidae; genus Potos; species Potos flavus. The sequence continues at coordinate 41,329,119 of CM052900.1, forward strand.
TGAGCAAGGAGCCCGATGCGGGACTCGATTCCAGGACGCTGGGATCATGACCTGAGCTGAAGGCAGCCGCTTAACCAACTGAGTCACCCAGGTGTACCAGGAAACATTCTTCTCAATAGAAAGATTGTTTCAGTGTCAAGAATATTTTCATATTTAAGTAATTACCGCATTTCATAATCACAGATTTCAAGAAGAGCATGTCGGCAGGTTTTTAGCAGTAGGCCTGTCCACTTCTTTGACTTTTGACCAACAAACTGCAGTGTTTAGTGAGATTCTTTGTCAAAGACCACTATGGTTATACCTTACTATAAGATATAGTCAATTATGAAACATTAGAAGGATTTTCCGTGTGTTTTCTTTAATAGTGAGATTAAAATATTTCAATAAATAGAGTAGGTAGGCCTTTTCTTAGTGACATATAATACACCTTATATCCCACAACCTTTTACCTGCTTGATTTTTCTCCATAGCGCTTATGTATTTGTTCTTCTGTCTCTGCCTACTAGAACACTAGCTTTTAGAGGACAGGCTTTCTTTTTTCAGAGATATATATCCAGAGGACATATCAGTGCCTGGTATAAAGTGGGCTCTTGGTAAATATTTGGTGAATAAAGGACTTTTTATGAACTAATTTAAATTATAAAGACCATACAACTATAATTTATTTTTCAATAAATCTGGACAATAGTCAAATTCATGTTTATTGACTGAAGTTTCTTACTTGATGCAAGCACTTGTCATTTCATGTCTGTCTTCTGGCCCCAAAGTTAATTTGGACGCGTTCACTGTTTTGGATGAAATTGTATATACTCACAGATGTGAAGATAAATGTTAAATTTACAGAAGCAAAGTCACAACCACTAAGCAAGTTCTCCTCTATAAAAGTTACTCATGCCAGAAAACCAATGAACCATAAAATCTATTACAACTAAACAAAATCAAAACCATTTGTCCAACATATGTGTATACAGACCTACGACATGAATAAACATGTTATTGGTGATGATGAGATAGAAATAGCCTAATGCTATTAATGACATAAATGATATTAATTTTTACATTATTATATGGTTCCAGCACATGTGTAGTTTTTCTCTTTTCACATTGTTAGTGCTGTAGTATCTGTAATTAACATCAATCTGAACAATTCTTCCAAAGGCTATGTAACAATTTAAATTTGTTTACATATACCACAACCCTTCACCAAGCCTCACTCATCATAATACAGACACAGACACACATTAAAACAAGTATCCTGACTTGTACTTCTCAATGTTTGGTAAGTTGTTGCCCTTCCAATCTTGTACCAGGGTTGACTTTCTTAGTTTCCACATAAGGATTTTCATGTTATCAACTCTTTCCTACATTACTTTTCTCACCTCAGGGAATACAGAGCCGTCCACTCTTGGACCTCATATCTGTGCTTAGTACATTAAACCATCCTAATTGGGGACCTCAACTACACCTGATGGATTAAGACCAACTTCACGAGCACCATGTTGCAATACAGGTAGGAAGATGAGAGGAAGGTAGAGGACGTAGCTGAGTCTGGAGAGGAGGTCTTGGCTGGGAAATTTTCAGCCACAAGAATAGGGAGGAAGAATGTAAACATACGGGACAGAAAAAGTAGCTGAAGAGAGAGGTCCAGGCATCTCATTCTTTTTTTTTCCCTACCCTCTTCAAGAATCCAGACTGAATACTTTTATGTTCAAAATCAGCTTTATGCCTATAATGTCAGAGGTCAAAAAAGCATTAGTTGCTTTATAAAATATCTATCTACTCCTTGCAACATGATTTCTTTTAATGAGCTCAATCTTTTTTTAAATTTATTTACATTAGAGAGAGAGAGTTGCACAGCAGCTGGGAAGGAGAGGCAGAGGGTGAGGGAGAAACAGACTCCCCACTGAGCAGGGAGCCCAACAGTCATGGAGCTTGATCCCAGGTCCCTGGGAACATGACCTGAGCTGGAAACATGACCTGAGCTGAAGGTAGACACTTAATCAACTGAGCCATCCAGGCACCCCTAATGGACTCAATCTTTATACTCCATATTTAAAATACAAATTCAATGAGTGTTGATAGATTGGGAAGGATGACTTACCATCTAAAATCAAGTGATTATGTCAATATCTCTCCCTGTTTCATGGAAGGAACCATTTAAAAAATAAAAGTACCTGGCAAAGTAAGAGAAGATGACTTTTAACATAAAAGAAAAACAAATAAGAAGGAAGAAAGGAAGGAGGGAAGGAAGGAAGGGAGGAAGGAAGCAAGGAAGCAAAGAAGGAAGGAAGGAAGGAAGGAAGGGTGGGTAGGTGGGTATTGCATGTGTGTAAACAATGAAAGATAAAGGAAGTACTATATGCTGCTGTGTATCAGGCACTGTGCTAAGTACACATCATGTCACATAATCTTTGCAAATCTGTTATTAAGCTATCTCTACCTTTCTTTTAGAAATGAGTAAGCTTTCCCCAAATGAGTGCAGATGCAGGTAATATTCAGTGACACTGCATGACTTAGGTAGTTGTGTTGAGATTATTTTATTAGAAAATAAACCAATATGATTTTAGGACTGAATTAAGGGACAATGCACTGGGTAGCTACTGGAGAAGACTTATGTAAAAGTGTCATTATAATGTCACTAGTAATATATTGAAATCAAGAAAACAATGTTTGCTGGAACTCGTCACAGGGAATGATCACCGCGGTGTAATGAGAACTAACATTCATTTAGGGAGTGCACAGTAGGTGTTAGGCGTTAGGCTGTCTTCTAAGTTTTACGGGATTACTCATTGAATACTAAAAACAATCCTATGATGGAGTCATCCACCTCCTCCTCCTATCATCATCATCATCATCATTATTTTTGTTTTTGCCCTTTTTAATATTTCAGTAAGATAACGCTGAGAGATTAAGTGTTCTGACTGAAACCTCACAGAGAGCAAGAGGTAAGGCCCTGCTTTGAACCGGCAGATCTTTCTCTAGAGCCAATACAATATAACTTGCCTTGTAAGGTTGAAGGGATACTTTCCAGAGCTGTTTCAACCACAAAGGATGAAGACCCACAGAGACATATTTCCATAACAACTAGTGGTGCTCAACTAACTCCTGAGACGGATGAATGCAGTTAACTGCAGGGCTTCAGCTGCTGGCTGCTGGTAGGGACATTCTAGTTCAGAAGCACCATGGACTGCTTGGAAGACAGCAGAGGTCTGCTCATGTCTGCAGCTGTGGTGACTTCCCTTTCTCATACATGTCACCTCACCCACCTCTCCTCCTGCTGCCTCCTAGCCCTTCTCCTTTCTTCCAGATAAAACACCGAAAGAACGTTTAAAGAATACCATGAGTATCAAATGATTAGCCCACCCAGAGTTCTGACATTCTTATCTGATTTAAAGATTACAATATGTATGTAAGTGAATCACTAAATCTTACACCTGAAACTAATATTACACTGTATGTTAACTAAGTGGAATTTAAATAAGCATGTGAAAAAAAAATAAATAAAAATTATAATATGTGTTAATTTTGATAGAACTTATAAGAATTTTATCAAGACATAGCATGTAGATGGTGTAGAAGTAATTAACTTGAACTGCATGATACTTGTATCAGAGAATTACTAGAACATTAAAGTAGTAAAATTGAAAAGGTGTAAGAAGTGATGTTGCCAAAATTTCTCATTTACAGATGTCTGTCTACCACAGAGAGCTCTTACAAGTTTGCTGGATGGAAGACTGAAGGGACTGGAGGGGCAGGACCTCACTACTCGAACCAGGGTCTCACAGCAGGAGCTTCAATGTAGGACACCCTAGAGTTAGCCTAGAGCTTTTCCCTCTGAACCCCCTGGTCTAAAATATTTCCTTAATTGATCGGACTGATACTTCAACTTTCCTTTGGTCAGTTTTTCTCAGGTTTGCACAGAAAGTCACCCACAGTTAACTTTTTCTTATGTTATTCTTGTCACTCTACAGCACAATGTACAGCTGTGGACCTTCTCTATTTTTCCCTCACCAACATGTCAGCTGTCCCTGTGGGAACTCTGCCTTTTCTCTGCTCAGATGTGAGCCTTCTTTATTAAAACATCTCCTTGCTAGTGCAGCCCCTACAAATTCTTGACAAAAGTCCTTTGCTCAGGTACTTTCAGGGAAAACATTCAAATATTTTCAACCTCAGCACAATCATTGATCCATCTTTTGATAATTTAAGGAAAAATATCTGTATTTTCTGTGCATGTTCATATTAAATGATTTGCTGTCTTGCCTAATGTTCTAGAACCGGATCCATATCTGTTTCTCCAGAGTTAAATGCTCTCCTGTTAGAAGATAATCTAAAAATAGTTATTAATTAAAATATCGAGTGGCTATCATATTAAAAAATCTTCTTGTCATTTTATCTAGTACCTCATTTTACTGATAGATTTATCATTGTTCTTTTTTAAATCAGAGAAAACATAAAACTTCCTAATGTTTGGCTCAAGTTTTCATTTGTAATATTGGTTCAAATGAGTGCGAAAATTTCCAGAATGATGCTTCTTTATACTCGACTGCTTGTACTTGACAAACAAGTCAACTGTATATTCCCTTAGTTTGATTCATTAAACGTTTTTATGTACCTGGAAAAATTTTTTCTAAGATTTTTTTGTAAACTATAATTGGATTTTATTATTAAGTCTTTATTCATTTCTTTGGACTTTCTCCAGTTTCTTATGCTGTAATATCAAAGAAGTCTTTGAAATCCTTGAATTTTAAAAATATTTAATACTTAAACATAGTCAACATAGTTAAATGTTTCTCCTTTATAAATCACACTGCAATTGACTTTGTTTTCATTGAATCTCCTTGGTAATTGTTTTTGAGCATTCTCACGTTTGCTTACTTCCCTTTCTTTGTATGGCTTCCATTCCATCTTCTCTTAGTTTCATCGTTCTTTTCTTTTAGCCTAAATTTGATTTTTCTTTTTTTTTTTAAAGATTTTATTTATTTCTTTGACAGACAGACACAGCGAGAGAGGGAACACAAGCAAAAGGAATGGGGGAAGGAGAAGCAGGCTTCCCACTGAGCAGGGAGCCCAATGAGGGGCTGGATTCCAGGACCCTGGGATCATGATCTGAGCCAAAGGCAGCCGTTTAATGTCTGAGCCACCCAGGCGGACCCTAAATTTGATTTTTCAGGCTTAGTTTTATCTTCTTAGTGGTCTTATTTTCCCATTCATATTTGGATAAATTTATTTGCATCATCTCAAGGATAATGGCATTCTATCTTTTTAATCACATCCTTTGGGTGTGCCAAAATATTTAATGGTTCCTAAAAGATTTTTTTAAAAAGAAGACTAAAACATATACAATTAAATTAATCTTGAATTTTCTACAGATTATAACTAGAAGTATGAAGTAAGATATTTAAGCCTGTGTAAATAGTTTATCTTACTTCAAAGTATTTTAACAAATGTTGACTGTTACACACTAAAAATGTAGCAATCTTAGATCTAAAAAGTACAAAGTCTCTTACGGGTGACAGCCACGTAAAGGGTACTATATTCATAACAAATTACCTCACAGACATGTGAACACGACAATAGAGTTTATTGGACGTGGGCATGATATGGGGGGATTGCTGCACCTTGTTCCCTGGAGGTATTTTATTTATGGAGCTTACAGCTCTGTCTCAAACAGCATCTTCATGATGTCCTGAGATGAAGGGATACTACTGAGTTTACATGGAATAACGGTGAGACTTTAAAACATCCTTAAAATCATAATAGTTTCTAGGATCACAAAAATTATGTGTAGAATTTCACTATAACAGAATTTACAAAATAAGAAATATATACTCTATTATATCTCTCTACTTGTCTCTATCTATCTATCTATCTATCTACCTGTCTATCCATCTATCTATCATCACCTATTTACCCATCTACCTATCTATCTTAAAAACCAGAGTTGTGAGTTGGAGAGCTACCTAGTAATAGTCTCCAGGGTGCTTGGAGGATGAATGCTACTTCAGCGGCCAGACTCTGGTTGGGGAAGGTCCTTAAAGAAGGAGAGAAGATGCAGGGTGATGGTGGTGACCAGCATGTGGCACCTAAGGCAGATGAAGGCAAAATGTGGCAAATGTCCATGGATAAATAACTGGTAAAAGACCTCTTGCACAAATTGCCAGTTGCCCAGGGCATTGCCTTTCTCTTTTTTCTGGCTGATTCTTATCTCAGTCTAGTTTTTCCATCAAACTTGCCCTCTCCTCCTTTTTTGCCTCTGAACTAGAGCATCTGGTCTTATCTTTCTATTCTATTTTTTCTTCTGCTGCCTTGTATCTATACAAAATTATACTTTATAGGATATATGTGATAGTGGAGTATATGTAGGGGGTAAGTCACCCCAATACCTTATGCTAAAAAAGCCTAACTCATAGGATTTAGCACTTTATTTTATGATGCCTTGCATTCTCTGCTTTAAAGAAGATATACCACATTTCAGTTAGGACCACACATCTTAATTTTACATCATCACCTCTAGAGTCAACCAACATTAGTTTCAGAATGCAAGCAATGTAAATACATATGAGATTTTTAAAATGAAAATAGTTCACTGATTAATTACAGAATTTGAATGAAATCCTGTAAACAATTAAGAGCTTATTTAGTGTCAAGGATTTTACTTATGTGGTTTTATTTAATCTTGAAACAGCCATGTGAGAAAGGAATTATCTCATTTTGCAGATAGGAAAACCAAAGTTCAAGTGAGGTTCAGTTCACAAAGCTGGCAGGAAGTAGAGCTGGAATCTGCATCCAAGTTTGTGAATTACAAAAGCCATGCCCAATCCATGATACCACTAACTTATATATTAAATGAATAAATGTCAGACAAAGAAACCAAATTCAGAAAAAGTAGAGAACAGAGAACATTATCTAGAATTTTACTCCAGTTTGAATTACTGGAGTTAGTGCTATTCTTCTGGGAGATTTACCTGCTTTTAATGTGCGAAACAATGGGAGAACGAATCTGATACATAGGATTTCAATATCGAATGCATTCTGATACCCATCTCAGGACTCCAAGTAAAGGATTCTAGAGATGCATGTGCAAGAATCCTAACGATATTTATGTAAAGGCAACACAGGAGCCTAATCGATGCATTTGATATATATTTATTAACTTAAAGTCCAGTATGGATTTGGAGAATGTTCTTCAAGGAGATGAATCAAGTGAGTGAGAATGATTTGGAGAAAGTTTCCAATTAAAAATAGATGAAATTGGGGCACCTGGATGGCTCAGTTGGTTAAGCATCTGCCTCTACCTCAGGTCATGATCTCAGGGTCTTGAGATCAAGATTGGGTTCCCTGCTCAATGAGGAGTCTGCTTCTCCCTCTACCTCTGCCGCTTTTCCCTCTTCCCTCTCCACCCCTGCACATGCCCTCTCTCAAATAAATAAAATCTTTAAGAAAAACAAAAATAGATAAAATTAGGTGATACATTTAAGTATACACACCACACACACACAAACACGCACACACACAATCTTGAAAATATTGGGCTAAACATTATGATGGTTTGTTCGTGGTTTAAAAATATGATATTTAAAATGGACAAAGAGCAATATTAAGATGTGTGATTGTTTATGGACTTTTAAGACCTGCTGGCTAAATATGAATTTCTATTTACAGATCACATTCAGCATATATTGGTTTCTAATGATAATATTAAAATTGTTACTTCAAAATTTCTAATCATTTCCAATGTAAAATGTGCATAAAATAACTTAAGTATATATTAGTAGAATTCATTTCAGCCTGTCTACAAAAGTGGTATACACAGCAGTCCTGTTCTCCTAATTTCTTTCCTGTTCATATTTAGTTATAATTATCACATTGATGAGCGACTTCAGCCTGCTGAGTTGAATAGATTGAATTTTCAGGTATAATTTAGCATTACATAGCCCAAGGGTATTTCAAGAATCCAGCTCCAATCCTCATTTTGTGTGTATTTGTGTCTGCTAAAGGGCTCAGAACCACCTGGATAGTCTTTGACCTCACATATGTGTTCAAAGACAACTATTTGAATAAACTCTGCATTTGCCATTACCGGCACAGCAGTATGTGAACAGTAAATATGTAAATGAAATTCATGATTCTCTTACTGTTATAAAAACCATTTTTAGATGTTTACTTAAACGGCCTTAGATACAGAAACAGGACTGTAAGTGGAAAAAAGAGTCTCAAATTTTATTTTCCAAACTGTCTTCTTTAGTTTGATGAACACTAAATCTCAAGTTATTTTTAAATCATGTCTTGGAAAGCTTTAGAAAACCCACCTGGACTGTGCAGTAAATACATAAATGCGTCATTAGGGGTTCACAAAATATGAACACAAATACAGCATGTGAAAGGTGATTATTCAATTTCAAAAACCTTTGGTTCCCAACTTCTAAGACTACCTAAAGAAATGTTTGTAAGAAAGTAGCATAACAGAGAAGGAACTGGGATTTCAGCTTGTAACCACCCGATCTTGATTCAGTGAGAATAAAAGATTGTGTTTTACTGTTTTGGGGGAGAGCTTATGGTATGTGTTTCCAGTAGCAAAAATACCTATGTTCCCACCAGATTAATCAGATTAATCTGATTTTTGTCTTATAAAATTTAGGATTCTGTGTATGATCCTTCACTAAAATCAAGTTAATTTAACTTTGATTTTTTTTCATATATCCAATAGAGATACTTCCTGCACTCAAATTGTGCCATGTGGATAATGTGTTGGTGGGCAAAGATAGACACAATTATTTGGATAGTTTTTATTTTAGTAGGAGGTACAGACATTAACTGATAACATAAAAAATATATTCTGTAAGTTCAAAAATAGGTGCTCTGAAAGTAGATGTGTGGTCCTCTGACAGTGTATGAAACAACAGCCCTTGACCGTAAGTTGGTTCATTCTTCTCTGGAGCTCTGTGGATGAGAGCTGTGGAAGGAGTAGTTAACGAGTAGAGTCACAGGTGGCCACAAGGTATTAGTGAGAGGTATACCAAGAGGGGTGGGAAGCTTATAGGAAAATGTGGATGTATTAAGTGGATGATGGTACATAACTGGTATTCGACAAATAATGCTGATAGAAGTTATGCTTATGTTAACTTTGTTACCAATTTGTAATAATACTCCAAACAATTGTTCACTACTCAAATTAAGACAATATTAATATTGTCTATTAATAGTTAATAGAATTCTACCCCTCATTACTCTATTCCACGGATATTTATGAAGCACATATTTGCACTAGCTAGAAGAGGGCACAGGAAGATAAAATAACCCTGGTCTTAAGCTTGAAATGTTATTTACTAATAGATATTCTGTGAATCCAAAGCTTTTTAAAAATAATGTTTAATGAAAATACTAGTTAAAAATATCTGTCCATATCAAACAGGATAAATGTATACGGTACTCGGACATTTTAAATGCTGGTTTCAGTTTTGCAGAAGTGGCAGTGAACGGTGACAGAAAGTCGTGTAGTATGCCAATAAATATCTGACAAGAGTTAATTTCACACAGATCACTGGACAAGACATCTTGAGAAATTTCAGCAGAAGCAAAGCAAAATACATCTATGCTAGAAAACATCATAGGAACGAAGCCAAGATATATGTATGTGAGTTGGTGCCCATGGCCTCAATGGGTTAGTGACAGCTGTCCAACTATACTCAAGCAGCTGAAACTAATGAATTGCTGAGTGCAAAGGCCTGACACATTCTGAGAAATAATGGTTAGTAAATATGACTTCAGAAAATGGTAATAAGAAAACTTTTATAATAAGAACACCAAATCAAGGCATTTCTGGTTAATAGTCATTCCACTTGACATTAATCAACAACTGACAATGTTAATTATTATCTTTTTCTCGAAAACTGTATTCCTTGGCTTCTATGCTATCGTTGTTTCTGATTTTCCTTACAAGTATCAAATTTATATTTATAGATCAAACTATGCAAAATGACAGATTCATATTCCAGAGTTGCTAGAACTGTTTTAAAGCTCAAGATCTGGAGCCAGACTGGCTTATTTATTTGGGTATCAGCTCTGCCACCCAGCTTCTTGAGCTGGGGCAAGTTGCTTTATATATCCATACTGTTTCTTCATTTATAGAAGTTTCCTCCAATCTATAACATACTCCCAGGATTATTATAAGAATTAAATGAGTTAATATATAAACAGTGCTTAGAACAGTGACCAGCATAAGCATTAGCTGTTATTATGAAATATATCTATTTGGATGTCCAAAAATCTTATCTACCAAATCCAACATATGCAAAAAAAACCATGCTTCCCTTCCATTGTTTCTGGCCAGATTATAGCATGTAAAACTATAATTCACTATATCTACTTCATTTGTTACTATATTCCTAGCAGCTAGCTCAGTGTCTGAAATATACTAGCTGCTCTACAAATATTTATAAGTGAATGTATTAGTTTTCTGTTTTTGCTGTAACAAATTACCACAAACTTAGTGGTTTAAAACAGCACAATTTATTCTCATAATTCAGGAAATCAGAAGTTTAAAATAAGGCATTGTTCGGGCAACATTCTTTCTGAAGAATTCAGAGGAGAATCTACTTGTCTTTTCCAGCCTCCAGGGGTTGCTTACTTTCCTTGGCTCATGGCCCGTCCACCTTAAAAGTAGTCATCCAACCACTGGTTCCATTGACATATCTCCTTTTTCTTCCTTTCACCTGCCTGCCTCTCTTATAAGGATACTTGTTTTTACCATTGGTCCATTCAAAAAATCTAAGGTAATATCAGCATTTTAAGATTTTCAATTTAATCATATCTGCAAAATCCCTTCTGCCATATAAAGTAATATATACATATAAGTTATGGGGATTAAGATGTGGATATTTTAGGAAGGTCATTATTCTCTCCATCATAGTCTGCATGCTAGCTCTCAAAGAGTCCTATCCATCTGACGTACATACGAAAGTCTCAATCCATTTCAGTAAAAACTCAAAGTTCAAAATCTTATCTCATCACCTCAAAAGTCCAAAATCCAACTGGAAAAGCTGCATTATGTTTCAAGGACTGGGGATAATCCCCTCTTACTCTTGGTTCCCTGCTCCAGGACTATAACCCTGCTCTTTGGGCCCATGGTTTTGTCCTCTGGGCCTAGTGTCTGCCTTCAGAGTCATCCACATTTTTTTCTTGAGAATAGTACATGTATGTAGTAGAGGAGTTTTGTCATACTATTTCCTGTCTGTAGAATCTTGTTGAGTCCAACAGTCTTTGTTTATTTTGTCCTTTCTCTGTCCCTTTCACTTCAAGATGGCAGTATTTCCTCTTGTATAACATCCTCAAGAACACTGTGGTCATCTATTAGACAAGTAGATCCTCCGTAATTCTTTTGGAGAATTCTCTATTCCTGGCTTCTGCTAAGATGACTTAGAGGGCCCATAAGACATATGCCTATCTCTTCAAAGACCCTCTGTGTGACTGAACACACTGACCTTTTAATTCTTTCAAAGCATTAGCAATAGGTTGATCAGCCACACTCTTTATAACATCCTGGAGCATACTTTCCTGACAGTGAATCTCCGTATTTTGGCAACTGTTATAGTCTGGATAGACAGAATTCCTCACATTATCAAATCCTAGTTCCTTTCTGGTTAACAGTTATTTCCTCAATTTATCTCTTTCTTCTTATATTTTACTATATACAGCAAGGAGAAATCAGGTCATACCTTCAATGTATTGCTTGTAAATTTCCTCAGCTAAATATCCTAATTCATCACTTACCACATAGCTGCATTACAGTTACCACATAACAGTTCATCTGCTTTCCACAAAGTTGTAGGACACAATTTAGCAAGCTTTCTACTATTATATAATAAAGAACCCCTTCCCTGGTTTTCATAGCACATTCCTCATTTCCTTTTGAGTCCTCACCAGTATCCCTCAACTTAACATTTAATATCCTCCTTTCTATTATGAGTTAAGTGTCCTCTAAGGGAATGCAGATTTTGGTATCATGCTCCTCACTTTTTTCTGTGTCCTTAAACATTTATTTTCTACTAACAGTCTATTAAAAGCAATCTAGGTTTTTTTGATCATATTCAAAATTCCTCCAGCCTCTAGCCATTACCCAATTCCAAAACTACTTCCTGATTTTTAGATATCTGTTACAGCTACACCCTACTGCTAGGTAAAAAAATCTTTATTTAGTTACATATTACTGCTCTCACATATTATCATAGTAATAGTGACTTAAAACAACACGAATTTACACCAAGACGCATTATAATTAAAATGTCAAAAGTTAGAGAATCTTAAACAGCAAGAAAAAAACCAACTTGTTATGTACCAGGCAGGGACTATCAGTTGATTTCTCAGCAGAAACTCTGCAGGCCAGAAGGGAGTGGTACGATAAATTTAAGTACTGAAAGCCAAAAAGTGACAACTAAGAATTCTCTACCTGGTATGGTTATCATGTAGAATTGAAGAAGAGATAAAAGGTTTTCCAGACAAGCAAAAGCTAAAAGAGTTCATCAGAACAAGGATACTTGTTTTTACCATTGGTCCATTCAGAAAATCTAAGATAATATCAGCATTAAAAGAAATGTTAGAGGGACTTTTTTTTAAGCTTTAAAGAAGGCTCACTAACTAGTAACAAGAAAACATATGAAAGTACAAACTCACTGGAATTAATCTGGCTTTCTAGTATGAAGATTAAAACACAAAAATAGTAAAAATAACTATAAGTTAAAGAATACGTAAAATAAAAAGATGTAAACTCTGACAACAAAAACATAAAATCTCCCAACAAACAAAAGTCCAGGACTAGATAGCTTAACTGGTGAATTCTACCAAACATTCAAAAAAGGTTTAATACCTATCCTTCTCAAACTCCTCCAAAAAATTGAGGAGGAAGGCATGCTTTTAACTTATTTTACAAACCTAGTGTTACCCTAATACTAAAACCAGACAAAGATACCACACACACACACACACGCACACACAATTACAGGGCAAGAGATGCAAAAAATAAATGCATAATATCAGCAAACCAAATTCAATAATAATACATTAAGGGGCTCAAACACAATGATCAGGTAGGTATTATTCCAGGGATGCAAGGATGGTTGAACATCTACAAATTAATCATCATGAATCACCACATTAACGAAATGAAGGATAAAAACCATATGATCATCTCAATGGATAGAAAAAGCATTTGACAAGACTCAACATTCATTCATGATAAAAAGTCTCAGCAGAGTGGATATAAATGGAAAGTACCATAAATAATAAAGGCCATATATGACAAGCTCATAGCTAACATGGTACTCAATGGTGACAAGGTGATAGCTTTTCCTTTAAGATCAGGAACAAGACAAAGATGTCTACTCTCACCACCTGTATTAAATACAGTATTGGAAGTCCTAGCCAGAGCAATTAAGGAGGAAAAAGAAATAAGAGGCATCCATATTGGAGAGGAAGAAGTAAAACCATCACTGTTTGTGAATGACATGATTTTATATCTAGAAAACCTCAAACACTCCACAAAAAAGCCTTTAGAACTAATAAATGAGATTATAAAGTTGCAGGGTTTAAAATCAATATGTAAAAATCTGTTGTGTTTGTGTGTGTGTGTGTGTTTTTATATACTAGTAATGAACTATCAGAAACAAATTTTAAGCCCATTTACAATTGCATCAAAAAGAATAAAATACCTAGGAATACATTTAACCAAGGAGGTGAAAGACCTTTATGCTAAAAACTATAAGACATTGATGAAAGATATCGAAGACACAAATAAATGGAAAGATATTCTGTGTTCATGGCTTGGAAGAATTAATATTGTAAAAAATTAATATTGTAAAAAATATTGTAAAAATTGTAAAAAATTAATATTGTAAAAATTAATATTGTAAAAAATTGTAAAAAATTAATATTGTTCAAGGCAGTCTATAGTTGTTTTTTTTTTCCCTTTGGCACTAAAAAAACTTTTTTTTTTTTAGGCACGAAAAAGTTTTTTTTTTAGGCACTAAAAAATCCTTTTTTTTTTTTTTTTAGGCACTAAAAAAACTTTTTTTTTTATAGGCAGTCTCTAGTTTCAATACAATCCTTATCAAAATTCCAATGGCACTTTTCACAGAAATAGAAGAAATGATCCTAAAATTTGTATGGAACCACAAACGATCCCAAATAGCCAAAGTAATCTTGAGAAAGAACAAAGCTGAAGGCATCACATATCCTAATTTCAAACTATATTACTAAGCTATACTAGTCAAAACAATATGCTATTGGTATAAAGCCAGACACACAGGTCAGTAGAACAGAATAAAGAGCGAGAAATAAACCCATGAATACGTGGTCAATTAATTTATAACAAAGGAGGCAAGAATTTACAATGGGGAAAGGACAGTCTGTTTAATAAATGGTATTGGGATAATGGATAGCCACATGCGAAAGAATGTATACCACTAAAAATTACATTATACACAATAATTAACTCAAAATGGGTTAATGAATGTATTCATGAATGAATGTAAATGAATGTAAACCTAAAATCATAAAACTACTAGAATAAAACAGGCAATAAGTAATAAGTTCCTTGACATTGATCTTAGCAATGGTTTTTTTTTTTTTTTTTTTTGGACCTGACTCCAAAGGCAAGGGCAACAAAAGCAAAAATGAACAAATGAACAATCCAAAGAAAAAAGTTTCTGCACAGCAAAAGAAACCAGCAACAAAATGAAAATGCTACCTACTGAATGGGAAAAGATGTCTGCATATCATTTATCTGATAAGATATTAATATCCAAAATATATAAAGCTCTCCTATGATTGAGTAACAAAAACCCAAACAATCCAATTAAAAAAAGGACAGAGGATCTGAACAAATATTTTTCTAAAGACATAGATGGCCAACAAGTACAAGACAATGTGCTCAACATCACCAATCATCAGGGAAATATAAATCAAAACTACAATAAAATATCACCTCACACTTTTCAGAATGGCTGTTATCAAAAAGACAAGAAACAACAAGTGTGAGTGAGGATGTGGAGAAAAGGGAGCCCTGATGCACTATTGGTGGGAATATAAATTGTTGTAGCCACTGTGGAAAACAGTATGGAGGTTCCTCAAAAATTAAAAATAGAACTACCATAAGATCCAGCAATTCTACTCCTGTGTATTTATTCAAAGTAAATGAAAACATTCTTTGAAAACATATACACCTATGTTTACTGCAGTATTATTTACAATATATGAAAACAAGCTAAATGTTCACTGATGGATGAATAGATAAAGAAAATGTGGTTTACATATATAATAGAATATTCCTCAGCCATAAAAAAGAATGAAATCTTGCCACTCTTGGCAACATAAATGAACCTTAATGAACAAACAAAACAAAACAAAACCTAGAGATGCACAGAACAGATTGAGGGTTGCCAACGGAGAGAGTTGTGGGGAAGTGGACAAAATGAGTAAAAGGGCTTAAGAGGTACAAACTTCCAGTTATAAAATAAATAAATCTTGGGGATGTAATGTACAGCGTGATGACTGTAAAGTCAATAATATCGTATTACGTATTTGAAAGTTGTTAAGAGAGTAAATCTCAAAGTTCTTATCTTAAGAAAAAAAGTACAATTCTGTATGATGATGGATGGTAGATCACTAGACTTATTGTGACTTTTATACTTTTGCAATTATACTTTTGCAATCTATACAAATACCAAAGCATGTTGTACTCCTGAGACAATACATCAATTATACTTCAATTTTAAAAAATCCCTGAATGGTAGACATATGAGGATTCGCTATAATAATAATTAACTGTAATATGTACATCGTAAAATATACATTTGAAATTTTTCATAATAGAAATTAGGAAAAGCCCTACAGATTTATTCTCTTAATTTCTGGGAATGAAAAATCTGAAATTAAATTGTAGGTCATTTTGCATTCCATCTGGATGCTTCAGAGTGGAATCTGGGGAACCCATTTCCTTGCCTCTCCCAGCTTCCAGAGTATGCTGGCATTTCTTGACTTACGGCCTCTTCCTCCATCTTCAAAGTGCATTACTTCAACAGCTGGTTCCACTGTCATATCTTTTCCTCACTTAGACCCTGCTGCCTCCATCTTATAAGGGCCCCTGTAATTACCTGGACCCATCCAGATAACCCAGGGTAATCTCTCCCTATCTCAAGATCTCTAATTTAGCCACATTTGCAAAGTCTCTTTTGCCATAGAAGTTAACGTAGTCATAGGTTCTGGGGATCAGGACACGGACATCTTAAGGAGGATATTATTCTGTTTATCACTTTGAATGATACCCCATCCTCAGGTTTCTTTGGTCATATTCTAGGGGTCCTTCTCATAACTATTCCTGTTTCTACTTATTTACTAATGCATCCCTCTTATGTAGGTTGCTCCTCCACTTTTCTATTATCACCACCTTTTACCACTCAAACCTCTCCACTAGTTATACAGAGATCTCTCAACTCCAATCTTTCCACTGGTCAATCCAGTGTTCACATTGCCACCAGAATGCCCTAACACCCTTATATTTTTGGTTCCTTGCTAAGGGGTTTCCAAATGACTATGGAATAACATCCAAAATTCTTAGCATGACATTTATGATCTTCCAAACTCTGGCCTCAATTTTTTTTTCTTTCATAGTCGTAGCTTGAATTTCCCTCCAAAATATGGGCAAGGTAATAGATATAGGTTGCTCTATAAATCTACCTGAACATTAATAGCATTTGTTTATGATGCTTATTTTTGCAAGGTCCTCCTTCTATCCTATTTAACGCAAACAAAACATCTGTCCTCAAGCTTTCTCTAGTATCCTCATTTTGGAATTTGTTCCTCCTTCTTCTATACTCACATAATAATTTATTTATAATATTGACCACAAAATGCTATAACAAACTATAGTGTGATTTGTTTTATAATTAAAATTACATATTTGTCTGCCTTTCCTACAAGATTATGAGGATAGAGTCAGTTTCATAGGTAGTTTTATACTCCCATAGTGCCCAACACTCTACTTAGTGGGTGCTCAATAAAATGTTACATGAATTGTGAAATTATGAATTAAGAAATAATCCATCAAGAGACAATCCATCAAGAGACAAGCATAATAGCCATTATGTTGCAAAAAATAGTGCTTAATGTGGCTTAATGCCATGAGGGAAAACTAAATACATCACCAATACCCTCTTTTGTGATTCTTAGGAAAATAATTCTCTAATCCTTTCGCTAAAGAAATGGCCATGATATGTAGTACTTCATGTTTTGAATAGACCATATTCTCTCTCTCCCACCTGTGTGTGTGTGTGTGTGTGTTTGTGTGTGTGTGTTTGCACACACCATTATAACTTTTATATTTCTCTTCTATTCCTGTATGGGAGTAAATCAACTCTTAATGAAATCTAGTGAGATAGAAGAGCCTTGCTCCTATTGATCCACTAATACAGGGCAAATACAACCACATGGCAAAATGAGCAAATGGGAAAAGGTAAATTATAACTTCAAAGATTTACTATTTAGTGGTACAATGATATTGGATGGGTGCTTTTCTCACACAGTAAGTATGATGATACTTAAAATTAATTACATGGAAGATCTTACTGGGCTTAACAGTAGAGCTTGTTATTTGAAAGTTTCCAAGACTGGTGATGGAATTGAACTGAAAAAATTTATTTTCAGTTAGTATTCGATGTGACATAGCTAAGAGGGCCAAGATTAAACTCTAATTATAGAAGAGGAAAAAAGTGGTTCATCCATTTAGTGTCAGCTTTTGTTCCTTGTACAGAATGCTCATCGTGTTCTTTGGTTACCAATTAGGAACCAGTTGCAGAAAACAGATTCACCTCTAGGTACTTTACTAAGGAAAGGAATTTACTACAAGGCATTAAATAGCTTACAAGAACATTGAGAGAGGTGAAGAAATAGACTTTAAATTGAGCTTTCATCGAAGCTCCCTCAAATCTACACTGCAGAACTGAGCACCCAGACACGCTGCTGCCAATTCTATGCTCAAGAAGTCACTTTCTGACTACGAAGTAGGCTCTATAGCTGCCTAACTTAGAATCATGTCAGCACTGCCATTGCTACAGCTAATACACCTTGAGGACCAGGAAGCAACTGCGTGCTCCTAAACCACACTTGTACCTGTTATAAGCCAAATCGGCCAAATAAATGACTCATGCTTTGCATTTTTAGTTTCCCAGTTTCTGAGGCAGAGCAAGTAATATCAGAAAAAGACTGGAATAGATGTTATATCCGTGTCCATCATAATCATCATTTGTGGTGAGTTGGATTGTAAAAATGTTGTAATATGTCCACTTAATGCATTACTTTGCCTTGAATAGTATAAACTAGACAAAACATGAAACTTCTCTGAATAATGATAACATTTAAAAAACAAAAATCCTGTTATGTTTCTCTGTGTGTACAATGTCTAAGAGCTTCCATTAATTTAGTAAATCCAAAGGAATGGTACCAATGGATTGCACACAAGGAACAAGTTAGTCTCTGCTCATAAAAAATTTTACAGCTTCAGCTGGGAAGACAATGACTGGAAACATGACACGAAAAGCCCAGACTAATACTTCTATATGTAGTACTCATAGGAGTAGACTTTATATAAAAAAAATAGCACACACAAATAAGTGTACAGAGAATAAATGTGGAGATCGATACATTTCATAAAGTGAACACATTATGTAATCAGCACCAAGATCCAGAAATGGCCTGCCTCCTGTCTCTTCCCAGTCTTCAAGTTAACTACCATACCAACTAATAACACCATAAATTAGTTTTCTTGAACTTTATATAAATAGATTCATACCCTGTGTACTCTTGTACTTGGCTTCTCGTGCTCAAAATTGTTTGTGATATTTAACCGTGTTGGTGGGGACCAGAATATTCTATTCACTTTAATTACTGAAGAGCATTTGATTGTATCAATACACTATAATGTTTCTTGTCCATTCTAATATTGATGGACTTTAGGATGGTTTTCTGGTTTGGAGCTACTAGAAATAACACTATGAAAATATTTGTATGACTCTTTTGGTAACATATATACTTGTTTTAGGGGGTATTATTTATATCTAAGGAAAGGAATATATCTAGGAATTCATAAGGTAATGTATCAGTCTTAATAGACTTGACCGTGACTTTCCTTTAATTATTGTAGCTATATAATATTTTCCAAAGTACTTATATCAATTTACACTCCCATCAGCAATGCATGGGAGTTCTTGATGTTCCACATCCTTGCCAATGTTTGTCAGAACATTTATTTTAATCATTTTGGTGGATGTGTTCTGGGATAACACTATAGTTTTAATTTGCATTTCCCTAGTGATTGTGTTTTTGTTCATTTGTATATCCTCTCTTCTAAAGTGCTATTTCAAGTTTTCTTCCACTTCTCTGTTGAGTTTTCAGTGTTTTTTTTTTTTCCCTTTAATTTGATTTGTAGGAATTCTTTACAAATTCTAGATAGGAATCCTTTGACAGATATATAGATATGGAGATAGAGATAGATGAATCAAATATCCTCTTCCATATTGTGGCTTGCTTTTCACTTCCTAAATGACATATTTGATGAACACAAGTTCTTATTTTAATTAGGTCCAATTTTTCTATTTTTTCTTGTTGTGGTTATTAATTTCCGTTACCTTTAAGAGAACGTTGTATTCACCAGGATAATGAAAATATGCTCCTATGATTACTTCTTGAAGTTTCATTATTTTCACAAATTGATCTCCAATATAATTGAAATTAATTTTTTGTATGGTGTGTTGGGGGGTCAAGATTCACATTTTAAAAATGTTATGCCAGACCTGAATTTCTAGAACTCAATGTGATCATTATACATTATCCATTCTATAGTTTGCTACATTCAATTTGCTAATATTTTGCTCTCGTTTAGATTTTTGGATTTATGCACATGAAAAAACTTGGACTATACTTTTCCACTCCACTGATTTTAGCATTGCTTCTTCTGCATTTTTTTTTTTCTTCTGTGTGGAATCTACCCTCCCTGTTCTTCCTCCAAGAGTGTTAGAGCCACTCTCCTTTGTGGTTTTCATAGCACCTGGAGCATCCCTCTGTTAAAGGCCTCAACATTTGCACACTAGACTATAAGGGGAAAAAGAATGCCAGTATTTGTAGTTTAAGAGGTGTACTATGAATCTTTCTTAAATTAAATGGAGCTGTGCTTAATTGCTTAGGGATATAATCTGATAATTTGGAGGTCTTACTTTTCATTTTTAAATCTTATTGTGCCCCATCTTAATTACCCTCTCTTCAACTACTTAATGGGGAAAATAAACTGTTCTTATTAAAATGTACAATTTAATTTTTCTCCAGAAAAAAGATTTAGAAAGCCAAAACATGATCCATAGTTTCAGCTAACCAGAGATAGCTAGAATGTCCCAGATTTGATCTCAAGAGAGACATGTAGAAAAAGATAACCCTCCCTGTAATCCAGAAGGCCATACTTCATGTATGACAGAAACCAAAGTCCCTTTGGCTCTCCTGTAGCAGTTCATCACAAGCACATTTATCATTTCTAAATCTCTTACAAAGTTATCCTGACAAACAATACAAAATGTTTGCATTGCAATAAAACCAAAGAAAGTAATTTTAACTTTTAGGTTTAATAAATACCAGCCATGTGGAAATTCTCCAAACAGTGCTTTAACCTGCCTGTAAAAATGTTATAACTGTAAAATGCTTACAGATGCTAGATTTCTTTTCATCTTAACCTCAAAAATCACTTTTATAAGGATAAGGATTTTGGCAATCACACCATTCAAAAGCAGTTATGTCATTTTTTTCCCCCTGTGGATTCACATTTCTTGGACTTAGCTTCACTGATAAGTTTATAAAAAAGATATTAAATAGCAGATACTGTCTCCAAAAACTGTGTTTTCACAATCTAGCTCTTTGGATTTCACCATCTATTTTCTTTCTCTTCATTTTTCTAGAATTATCTTAATTATTTAATATTTGGCTGTAGAATTAAGACTGATTCCATCTTCCCTTTTATTTAAATGTGACAATGACAGATAATATTTTTAAAATACAATTGCTCTTTTACATTAGCAATTTACAAATCTCTT
Organism: Potos flavus; assembly: GCA_028534135.1. Lineage (NCBI taxonomy): Eukaryota > Metazoa > Chordata > Mammalia > Carnivora > Procyonidae > Potos > Potos flavus. The sequence goes on from CM052900.1 coordinate 41,350,241, forward strand.
TATTTACATCTTACCATCGGACATCTATTTGGCTTTGTTTGTACCTTGTTAGTTTGTCCCCTAACCTTCTCATTAAGATAACAGGATTCCAAGGTCTCTTCCAAATAAATTCTATGTTGATGAACATGACAGATTATTTAAAACATAAAAGAAGTTTTATCCAGAATTGTTTTACATTACTAATATTCTTTCTAAAGTTTGAAAAAAGAGAATAAAAAATATGAGGAATAGAGAAGGGGCTCACTTAAAATTGATGGCACTTGGAAGGAAGAGCTGAATAAATGAAAGAGAGGTCTTATTCATCCATTTTAATATTTTTTCTTTGATTTATCCCAATAAAGAGTAGTAGAATAACTTATACGAATTTATTATCTTTCTCATATTCTTCCTGTCTTAAAGTATAAAAATGTGCGAAGTGAGTAAAGTGAATTGAGCAAAAGGGCGGTGGGAGAATGGAAACAGAAAATAAGAATCAAAAGACCTACAGAACAGTCCTTTGAGAATAGGAGTCGCTACAATTATCTTAGAGATTTCAGTGAAACAAGTGCACTCAAGATGTCATTGGAGAGCTAATAAATACCTGACACTAAAATGTTACAGCATTTTTGCAGAAAATAAAAGAAGTATTTAGAAGACTTCAGTAGAACACTTTATATAACCATGAAGGAGATGATGTACTACATGTACTTTGAATAGGTTCAATAATTTTGTTGATTAAGCAACACATTTTTCATTATTACAATACTCTATCTCAGGTGACTGCTCCATCTAATAAAGATATTTACCAATATAAAACAGAAAGTTATGGAAAAACTTAGATTGTAGTGTCCTCAAAGGATTAGACTCTAAAATAAATTTCATCATCCATGTGGAAAAATAAGGCTCGTGTCTATCGGGAAATCAATTAACACAATCATTTGAGTGAATTAAATAATATTGTTGTTTCTCATTGAAATAGTTTTCTTCCCATTTAGTGTGCTTCCATCAGAAGTATTCTCAGTACAAATTCACAATATTTAGTACAGGAGGGAACACTGGAAATTATAAGATATGAATTGAAATGAAATAGAATCATAGATCCAAAGATCATATTATGTATATGGCAGGTATAAAGTGATTTTAATTGATCTATGGATCTACGTAATATAAGAACACATATTTTATTAACTTGTAATTAACCAAGTTAAATTAAACTCCTAGAAGCTATTTCTTTGGCTGAATTAAAAATTCTAACATTAATTTTAGCCTGAAAGTTTGTAATATTTCAGAATACAGACAAAATTAAGACATGATTATATCTGGAGAATTCATAAAGTTACCATTTTAGACATTTCAAGTATGTGAATGCTGCTTGCTTATTTTTGGAGCTGGAAGGGCTATTCCTATATGCTGTTGTCAGGAAGGAAGGCATGAAATGTTTACTATGTTGTCATGTCACCTGGTGAGTTACACAAAAATAAAAGCACAGGTACGATGAAGATTTAAGATATCCAGTGAAGGCATATCATTTTTCTTTCCCCCATATTATATGAAATGAAGAATCAAGTGCTAGAAAAGGGGATCCAGTTAGACCAATTACTATGAGGAAAATAATATTTTTTTAAAAAACTCAGTATGCACATGGATTAATAACAGTTTCATAAAGGAAAATCACACACTGGGCAGTTTGTAAAACATGACATTCTCTCTCCCACCTAGTCCGCTCTATGTGTGCTGTTCTTTTTGTCTAATTCCTTTTCCCCTTTCCTGCTAGCACACACTTTTTCATGTCTCAAGACTCAGTTCACATGGTACTACCTTGGTGATGTTTTTCCCCACTCTTCTAGGCACAATTATACTCATTTGTGCTATAATGACTGTTTTGAAAATGTAAACTTGTACCAAAGCAATTGATATGAAGGAACAATTTGAGATTGTTTATGTGCAATTTCCCCTACAAGAAACATGCGGTGAATGCAAAGACAGTGCCACTGACCCTGGGCTGAGTAGGAATACATGAAATGCATCTATATGCACACCTCAAAAACGCTACCTCAGTTCACAGGGTCAGGAGTCACATCCATCTGCATCTACTACAACCTGCCCTAGGATTTCAGCTCACCGTCCTTCCTTTACGCCCAGTCACACAACTACAACTCATCCAGTGTCAAAGTAAACTCCAGATTTTAAGGTAAAAATACCCTATGTATTGTGTTATTTATGTATTTCTTAACCATTAGTATATGAAAACAATGCTACCATTTTTATTAGCTTCTTAGCATTTAAAAAAAATATGTCACTAATGAAATTTTTGAGTGTTGCGCTCCAGACCATGATTTTCTCATTGGCTCGGTAGTTTTCTATTGCACAATTTTCCATAGTGCATTGATTTTTGGAAAAGCAAATGTTGCATCATAGCAGATGCTTCCTCTTCTGTGTTTCAGTGGCACTTAGGGTATCACATTGCATTTATTTGTATACTTACCTATTTTCTCTCCTATAATATGCAAATGTGCTGAAGTGGGAAGATATCAGGTACTTGAAAGAAGCTGTTGAGTATCATTATGGCTGGAAAGTTCTGAGTGAGGCAACTCAGTGAGGGTGAGGGGCAGCAGTGTAGAAACAGGTAAGAGTTGGGTAAGTGCAGGGCAGAGACCAGGCAGTAGCCTCACCTGGTGGGCTGAGGTTGATGGGTGATAATGGAGATGGGAAAAAAATGGATTGCTCTTTCTCCTTCAGCTCCGGTCAATCACCAAAATCATCTGATTTCACTAACTGCTCTCCTATTCCTTTTGTCTATGTATCTTATCAGTTCTAGCTCAAAGCCTCATTATCCTGCCTCTTGATTACTGTAACAGCCCTTTTATCTTCTGCTATGGACTAAATGTTTGTGTTCCCCTCATCAAATTCATATGTTGAAGCCCTAACTCCCAGTGTGATGTTGTTGGGAGATGGGGTCTTTGGGACGTAATTGAGGTTAGATGATGTTCTGAGGGCGGGGGCCTCATACTTGGAATAGTGCCCTTATGAGAAAAGACACCAGAGAGCTTGCTCTCTCTCTGCTCAAGCACAAGGAAGAGGTCATGCAAGCATACAGTGATATAATGGCCATCTAAAAGCCAAGGAGAGACCTCAGAATGATATCTACCTTACCACACCTTGACCTTGGACTTCTAGCCTCCAGACCTGTGAGAAAATAAATTTCTGCTGTTTAAGCCACCCAGTCTATGGTAATTTGCTTTGGCAGCCTTAGCTAACACGATCTCATAAATACAAGCTCTACCCTGGCATGCATTATAAGATATGTACATAAGCTGTGCAGAAGTTTTGAAACTCTTGACTGGCTTCCCAAACCTCTGGGATAAAATTTAAATATCTTAACATGTCATACCAGTTCTATCATGATTTTAACTCTATATACCTCCCAGCCTTAACTCTTGCCAGGCCCGATCTCCCCGTTTCCAAATTATCTGAGTTCCTTACACACGTATCACATACTGTTTTGCCATCAATACCCTGTTCATACAACTTCTCTGTTTGCAATGTCATTTCTCTTCATCTGTATATGCAAATCTTCTAATTTTCTTTTAATAGTAGCTCAATCCTCAATTCCTCCAGAAAGTTTCGCCTTAAGCTAGTCTATGCTTTCACAATTCTCACTGCATATCCTCATCATTGCCTTGGATACATCTTTTTATATATTTGATTGTAAGTTCCTTGCGGGCAGTGATTGATCATTTTCCTTTTCCTAATTTCTTCTATACTACCAGATACATAGTGGGTACACAATAAATATTTATTGAATAAATCAAATGTGCCCAGCATAGTCACTTTGCACAAGTTTCATATCTTCAGTAAATGACAGCTGTTGCCATTATTTCTGGACGAGCTAATGCTAGTTTAGCATTCCACTTCCTCAGGAAATGTGAAAATAACAAAAGAGACTCAAGAAAGAACTCCATGTTGAAGGAGATTCAGGTACTTTTTCTGACCTTTTGTAACCTCCTTTTGAATTCTTTATCACAATCTGTTGTTGGTTATATTGAAAAATGCTATACATTGTGTAGGACAGAGGAGGTCTTGTGTATAGAAGGAAATCCATAAAGCTGACAATAAGCCATAATAATCAGGTGGTGCCCATTCTCACAGAGACAACATTTAAAAAAAGTGAGAAAAGCAAGCTGGTCTTGTATAGCTCACAACATAGGTGGAATGTGAAATTTGGAAATAATAATTTTGTTTTTTCAGTTGGCTGATAATTTGAGAGAAAAGTGATATCAGTTGACTTCACTCTGAAGAACACATTCTGAAAAATCTATAGTTCCAGCAATCCAAAGAAGTTCAACCTCCCGTAAATGGAGAACTGGAAAGTGTTTTTATCTTCCACTTGTGCTGTACGTGTTTATTTCTCGAAAAATGTTATCTGAAGTGTGTAAAGGGAAAGTAGTCCGGGCTAATAATGTAGACTAGAAGTACATGCATCGAAGGCACATTCAAAATGTCATAAAAAAGGCATCTCATGTGGGAGCCAGAGTAGCCACTGCTCTGTTTCCCTTAAAAACTGTTTTAAATGAAAAAAAAACCAAACAAACCTGTTTTAAATGAGAAAGTAGATGAAATACCTGCATCTTGTATTTTATTTTATTGCATAAAATATTAATAAATGCTACTGGTTTTAAGCATTTTCCATTCAGAAGCTGTCTTGATTAATAATTTAATTAGATCTGCTGTGATCATTAAAAAACAGGCAATTTATTTATTCTTGATACTACAAAATAATATTTCTTAGTAAGTAATCTCTCCTTATTCTCACATATCATATCATACTTTCTTTTACTTCCTTTTAAGATTATTAGGAGGACCCTGACCAGGTTTGACTGTTTCTATCATCTTCAATCCATATTAGTACTGTCTGAAAAGACCTGAACTGTGTTATTCATAATACATTTTATTAATGTCATGATTTTAACTCTTTATTAGCCTATTTAATAAGGCTAACCAAGAGAAAATTTTATTCAGGACACTGACAGCTGGAGAAAAACAAGTTCAGCCTTTATGGCTGAATTCAAATGTTTCCACCTTGATGAAATCTTTTTGCTTCTTCATTTCCTTAATTCCTCATTTCTTCCTCCAAAATGCAAAAGTACGTGACACTTATCCATGTATATATAATCAAGCCTAAGCACCTGACAACATTTTGAGAGAATTACAACTTGTGCATTCATTCTGTGTTCCCCCACAACTCTCAGCACAGATGTTCCTCAATAATTATTTGATTAAGGCTTAACTGTGGCATAACTAGCTATTATTTAGCTTAGAAGAATCCATAACACTGTTTTAGGATCTGGTGGGGGCCTTAAATTGTCATCTGCTATTAAGCATAACACATTGAAAACCATGGGGAGAGATTCAGATATCTCATGGATTCACTGTAAAATCAGTCTGCTCACGTGAGTAAATGTTATTTGGGACATGGGATTTGGGATACGGTTTTGACTGCAACATGTTCATAAAAAAAACCCCATAGGCAAAGCATTGTGCCTACAATCAGACTTTGCACGTTTCCTGTAATCCACAAACTAAGACTTATTTCTGCCATGTGGACATCTATAAAAATCTCACAAGCAATTTGGAGGAAGGGATGAACTACACTGTAATGTCACAGTATAAGCAACCCAAATTCAATATCCATATTTCTAGATCAGTGATTCATTGACTTTGGGATTTCTGGTTCAGAAAAATTCCAAAAGGGAAAATATTCTTTCAAGTAAGGACATTAAAATACATTATCTCCTAGCACCATTGTTTCATAAAGAAAAGACTATCTAATGTCTATGAACTATAAGGAGAATGCCTGGGTAGTATAGCATCTGTGGAAAGTGGTAAGCTAGAAAAGACAAACCATGAAATATTAAGGGATTTGACAGTGAAGACAAAGCTAGCCTTTCAAAAGAAAATAAATGTTTGAATCTAGTATTCTTTGTATTTGAGGTATGAATACCATCAAATATTTGTTCCCTAAGTCAAATATCAACTTCCAAAATTTCTTTATTTATTGAGTATCCAGTAGATGCTAAAAATAAAGAAAGAGTTTAGGATAAAAGATGAATTTTCCTGTCCACCAGGATTATTCAGTCTCAATGAGACAATGATAATAAAAATGACCTTTTTAGTACTGATAAAGTCCTGTGTATTCATCCCAACTGTGCAATTTGGCCTGTGGAAGAAGTATAAAGAGCCCAGAGAACTACAAGAGGAGGGGCCATTTAGACGGATGTTGAAGAATATAGTAGGAATAGAGAGAGCAATGGGCAGGGAACAGGAAATCCAGGTCTAAACCCAGTCCTCCACTGAAACCTGAATAATCCAGTAGTGCCCATCTTTCTGTGGACCTCAGTGTAATTATCTGCAAATGAGAAACTTGATCTGTCAAACCTCTAAGTCCTCTCCCAATTCTGTAAGTTCTTTCTTTCTGAGAGAGGCAGAGATAGCAAGAGAGAGCACGATCAGGGAGGAGAGGAAGAAGCAGGCTCCCCACTGAACATGGTGCCCCATATGGGGCTCCATCCCAGGACTCCAGGATCATGACTTGAGCCAAAGGCAGACACTTAACTGATTGAGTCACCCAGGAGCTCCCCCTCCTCCAACTCTATAAATTCTGTAACTCTTTTTTGATACCATAGTCAACTTTGTATAAAGCAAGGTCTTGGCAACTTTTTCCAACAGAAATAGATAAATGCATTTCTAGAAAGCAGAACTTCTTGAGACTACGTTATTAAAATTCTCACTTTTTTTGGAGTCATCCCTTTAAAAAAGTGGAGAACCCTGATGTTTCCTTCCTGAAGCTTCTTCTAAAGGGAGAGTCCAATCAGAATTGTTAACTGCTTTACAAACATTGTGTTCAAAATGAGTTGAATGCCAGACAGAAAGAGTTATGAATAATTCCTTAAATGGGAAAAGCATAAAAACCAAACAAAAGATCTTTGAAGTCCTTTAAGTGTCTTCTCAGGGGAGAAAAGTTAGAACTGATCTTGAGCACAGTGTCCATTAACCAGGATCCCAACAACAGTGGGGAATCAACGCAAGAGTTGGAAGAAGATGGGCTTTTCTTTTTTGTCGGTAGGAAATAGTTAAAGAAGATGCCTAAAGGGAGAAAATTAAACCCTGCTGTGGAGGAACAGGCTCTCAAGAATTTTAATATCAAATAAGCAAGAGTCAGCACCAACTGCCTAGGGGTGTTTTGAGACTAAATTAAGGAAGATGAATATAAAAAGAATGAAAGGACTAAGAATCAGTCTAAATGCACACTTTCAGTTTGCCTACTGCTCTATTTACAGAGATGCATTAAGAAGTAAAATATTTAAAGTTAGTGTTTGATGGAAAATAAATGAAGTTATGCTTATTTAATAATTATATAATCTTAAAAAGAATTTGTCATTTACTAGTCTATGGTATGGAGACAGGGCAAAAATTAGAGACACTCTAATAGTGATGGAAGCATGCCATTTACTTGAGGTCTGGGCTGTAAGAGGTAAACTGTCTTCTTATACTGAAAAAGTATTATAAATCCTTAACATTTACTTTAGACAGAGTTGATCATAAACATGGTCCGAAGCATAGGAATGTTCCAAAATGGTAATGCCCAAATGGCCCTGCCCAAGCAGAGACTAATTATGATCCATTGTAATGTCAGCACTTAGCCAAAGGGGGCAAATACTATGTTACCTTTGGTTTAAAATAGAGTCTAAGAGTGAGGAGTAGACCCTGTGAGATGGGACAGAGCAGGGATGGTGTGACAAAACCAACACTAGACTGGCTTCTATTCCCAGCTTTCTATTATCTGCTAGCTGTGATTTAACATTGTTGTACTGTAACAGCTCCAAGGACGAGACCAAGTTTTATGTTTCTTGCATATAGCATAGCACCATGAACTTCACAGTGATCTTAGAATCGAAAGAGTAGTTGATGTGTATGCTTGCAGTATGAAGTGCATGGTGGAAGCTTGAATATTATGCTGAAAAGACTGATCCCGGGCAAAGAGAATGTGAATGAATGAACGTGATGATTCATTCTTATAAATGAATAAATGAGAGGTTGAACAAATCACTTAACCTCAATCATTTCTCCTCCCAAATAACTCATTTATTAGTGAATGTCTCTGATTCTCTATCATTTGCTTCTTCACTTCTTTATGGCGTTTGATTTTGTAATCAATCATTCTCTTTAATATCATTTAATATCATTCTCTGTCTTACTGGGTCCTTCCTGAGCTCTAACCCTGGTTTGATCTCACTCCATGATAAACCAAGTTGTAATATCAATCATCATAAGTAAAATTACTTTGTCATCTTTAAGTCCTCCCTCACATTCATCTACCACGATGAATGCTTTATCTAAACAGTGTCTCAGCAATCTGCTTCCCTACTTTCCACTGTAATTACCCAAGTTTAGAGAATAACTTTGAAGATGGCCTCACTGCCTTAACTATCTGACCCAAAGTGTCTTTTCAGCATAATATTTTAACTTCCGCTCTGTCAAAACTTGGCACTTTATACTGCAATCACACGGATCAAATACCCTTTCAACTTTGAAATCACTGGATCTTTATCCTGCTGCTCTGTTTAAATGATAGCCTACATCCTCTTCCCCAACACCCCTCCCCTACACGCACCCCAGGGTTTTAGTCCTTTCAAGACCTTTACTCAAAAACTTCTTATTCCATGAACGCATCTTTCTTTCAAGCAGAATTTATTAGTTTTTCCTCTGGGCTCCTAAAGTAGCCTTCGGCGCTACTAAAATGACCTGAAGAGACAGTGTGAAATAAAGTCTTCATCATGTTTGAGTTCCTCTATACTTAAAACAGTGACTGCTCAATAAACATTTTCTGATCATCGTATACCTTAACAGACACAGACTTCCATAGTATGCAGTGGTAGTAATTTATAAAACAATTGCCTGCTAGTAGCATATGTCTTTTCTTCATTCAAGGAGGTAAGCCATGGGAGAATGGTGACACAGAGCCTACAAATATTTGCTTAGAAGTTAAAAATAGTAATGGGAAAGCTTAGGAAAGAATTCGTCTCAAAGGCACTATTTCCTCACAGAGCACCACATACTCCACAGCCTCTGTGGAAATACCCATTGTTCCCAATTCATTCTCAAAAAAGCACCACTGTCTCCTACAGTGGTATATATGAATATAGGCGCAAGGCTTCAGAAGGCATCCCTATGTACCACTGACCACTAAGGCACTTGGAAGGGCTTGCTGATTTGGGGTGTGCATCAGCAATGGTATAAGATATGCTAGTTACAGTCTCTCATACCGGAAACAACGAACCCATCAGAGATGACTCACGTCATCTGAAGTTAGAGCCAACTTGAAGTGGTTCTCACTGATTAAAATTGGAATGGTTTGAGGAAAAAAAAAAAGAATAGCTGTAATAGATTAAAAATATTAAATATTTAAAAACATGAGTTCATAACAATAGTAGGAAAAATACTTCATTGGTCACCTTTAAATGATACTAAAGAACCAGCTCATTATTTTGCAAACTGATCAATAATCAAGCATTCATCTTGATTTTCCTATACCCACTGCACTGCAGCAAAAGTAGAGTTGATCAGAAGAAGTCTCTTTTCACAGAAATATTACAGTAAATAAATTAAGAAGGAATAATAGAAAATCAACATTTTGGAGTCCTTGATGAAATACTAGATTTAGGCAATGATTATAAATCGTCATAAAATCCAAGAAGAGGGAAAAATAGCATTAGTGTCTTGATGGAAGTATTCCAATACTGTAAAGTATTCCTGTCAAAACTTGACCCTCAAACTGATTAAGTCTCTTGATTTAATTAGCAGTTTATAGGAAATACAAAGGCAGTGGAAAGATGATTTTTAAAAATTAGAAGGTTAAAATTAAAAGTTTCATAGGTCATCCATTCATTTTTCTTCCTCAAATGAATTAAATTAAAAAAAAAGAAGAAGAGAGGGAGAACCCATCTCTCTGTTCAAATAAATCTACTCCACTTCTTCCCTTTTACCTAACTTAAATTTGTCTTCACAATTCAGCACTTCATAGCTCAGCACTTAGAGTTAGGGTTTGTAATCAGATGATTTACCTGTCTCTCCCAATAGATAGAGCAGAAACAGTGACTTGTTAATTTTGTATTATTAGCAACTACCAGAATGCCCAGTACATGGCATATAATAGATACTCAACAAATGTTTGTAGAATAAATAAATGAATGAACTCTAAGCACCATCAACTTGCCATTTCTCTCAGCTTTATAACTTCTTTTTTCATCTTACCTGATCTGGGAAGAGGGAGCTAGAGGTAGCAATGGAAGGCAAGATGTGAAAGAAAAGTTTTTCATCTGATCTCAGATAAAGGTTTGCAAAGTTAACCTTTTATCAGTATTCTCAAAACTTGCTACACGGCGGCGGGGGGAGGGGTTTTAAAAACACAGTCAATCACATCTTCAGAGATTCTGATTCATTTGATTTTGGATGGGACTCAGCTATAGGATTTTTTTTTTTTAAGCTCTTGATATGGGGCCAGCAAGAAGAACTTCTTCGTGTCCATTTTTCATGCCTTTCCTTCCCACCCTGTCTCTCAAACTCTATCCTCTCTTTGAGTAGTAGAGTACTCAAAGTACTACTCTCTTTGAGTAGTAGAGAGTTCACCGTTGTAGCCTCAGATACTAGTCCAGAGCTTAACTCATAGTGTTAACTGTATCTCTGTGTATGTGTGTGCATGTGTGTGTGTGTTGTGTCTGTGAACACATGCATACTTGTTTCTTTTTTTTTTTTTAAGATTTTAGTTATTTATTTGACAGAGAGAGACACAGCGAGAGAGGGAACACAAGCAAGGGGAATGGGGGAGGGAGAAGCAGGCTTCCCGCTGAGCAGGGAGCCTGATGCAGGGCTCCATCCCAGGACCCTGGGATCATGACCTGAGCCAAAGGCAGATGCTTAACGACTGAGCCACCCAGGCGCCCCCATACTTGTTTCATATATGTTTTGTTCATGTGTATGAATATGAAAGCCCTTTTTCAAGAAAGCCTCTTCACTCTGGTGCTTCTCAGAAGTAAGTAATACAGGCCATGAAGCCAACAGAGAGAAAAATGGATATTTCATAGCAGTGCAAAATGTGTTATGATATGCTAAAGCTAATTCCTAATTCAAGACTAGAATCCCCCAGGGTTGGCAGAATCAAAGTTCTGTTATCTTTGCTTTACCAAGAAAACACATGCAGTTCCAAAGTCTGTCAATGCATGTGCCATTAAGGTGGCTGCTGGTTCTCAGTGTGCTAAGCCCAAACACATCTACATTCCAAAAAATACTAGATTAAGCAAAAACTGGTCCAGTATTGCTTTCCATTTCTTGTTACCAGATGGTTCTTTTCAGCATGATCTCTCATTTGATGATATAAGAGAGCTGAAAAATAGCTTAAATCAGATGGCTTAATCAAGACCTGAGCTCTTCTTTATTTTTTACCATGGAATGTTTCAAACATATGCAGAAGTCAAGAGATTAGTGTAATGAATACCACACACAAATCATCCAGCTTAAATAATTATCAGCTCAAAACAACTTTGTTTTTTATCTACTGTCCCACCCCAGATTTTTTTGAACCAAATCCAGATGTTACATTATGTTTCCCATAAGTATTTCGGCAAGCATAACTAAAGAATAAGATTTTTTTCTTTAAACAAAACCACAATACTATCATAACATCTATAAATGGTGGCAATATTTTCTTTTTTTTTCCAATTACTTTTATTTTATTTTCAGTGTTCCAAGATTCATTGTTCATGTACCACACCCAGTGCTCCATGCAATACATGCCCTCCTCAATACCCACCACCAGGCTCACCCAACCCCCCACCCCTCTCCCCTCCAAAACCTTCAGTTTGTTGCTCAGAGTCTACAGTCTCTCCTGGTTCATCTCCCCCTCCGATTTCCCCCAATTCACCCTTCCTTTCCTTCTCACAATGTCCTCCATGTTTTTCCTTATGCTCCACACGTAAGTGAAACCATATGATAATAATACTTTCTTAATATCATAAAAAATCCAGTTAGTAATCGATACTTGTCTCGAAAATATTTTTCTTTATACATTGTTCAAGTACAGATCCAAATGAGATCTATAAACTAATCACAGAGTTAAATGTGCATTAATGTGACTGTAGCATAGAGTGCAAGCAGTTTCCAGAAGCAAGGCTGAGAATGAAAGCACATTCCTATCATGAAAGGCATGATAAACCAAGTGAAGGAGTTGCACTTTATCTTGAGAGCAATGAGAAACCACTAAAATGTTTTACGGATTGAGAGCCGTGAGTATATTTAAGATGGGATGTAACTGAGTGAAGTTAAGGGAGCTGGAAAAGAGGTCACATGTTGAATCACGGGTGTCATAGCTCACACACTTCTGGATGGACTCTTGTTTTCTGTGGGAATTAAAATCGGAGGTCTTGTGAGATCATGAGGAAACCTACTTTTAAATTTGGATAACTAAAAAAAAATTTTTTTGGATAACTACAACTAGTGTGGATCCACAGGATAGATTAAAATACAAACTTGAACATGACTAAATAGAGCTACTCCAGGTCAAGGAAAAGAGAAAAAGAAGTTTTGCAGAATTCTTTCTATGCTGGCCTGGCCAGTTTATCTGGGAACAAAAGGAGCAAAATCAAGAAATATATGAGCATACAATTAGGTGAAGTTCTTGGCTGTTTCTTAAAAAATGTATGTAATGAAAGAAAAATATATTTTAAAAAAAACACCCTATTTTATAAATGAAATTCATGCCTATAACAAGAAAGCTCAGAAAATCTAGAAATTAATCCTGGGCACATTCAAACAAAAGAATGGAGAGATTGTTACAATACTAAAAATCACGTTTGATTTGAAGGCCAAATCATTAAACAAGACAGGACTACATATACTGTATAATTCACAATACTGTCATTCAATATTTGCACAGCAAAAATGGAAGAGAAACACTGGCAGAATGAAATTCACCTATCCAAAAAGTGGGAGACTTTAATTCATATTTCCTGATCTATGGCTCATCAAGCAGGCCAAAAATGGTACGAATTTATAAACTATATATATAAAATAAAATTCATACAGCAAGGCATTTTAGGTGCATATAAATATATTAAACACTACACTCTGAACATAAAATATGCACCTTCTAGGGCCTGGGTAGCTCAGTTGGTGAAATGTGTGCCTTTGGCTCAGGTCATGATCCAGAGGTCTTGGATCCCTGCTCAGCGGAAGTCTGCTTCTCCCTCTGTCCCTCTCCCTCCCCCTGCTCATGCTCTCTCTCCCTCTTTCTCTCTCTCTCAAATAAATAAATAACATCTTTAAAAAAATATGCATCTTCTGTCCAAATTTCCTTGGACATATAGTCAAAATCTGTTCTATAGTAAGCTCCAATTATAACTTCAGTGACTTCCATAATTTATGAATAATATATACCCGGTTCTCTGATGACAATATCAAATAAAATATGAAAAACTAAAATCCCCATCAAAAAATATCTTCAAATAAAAACCTGGAATCTAAGGAAAAGAAAAAACAAAATTACAGAATGTCTAAAACAGAATGAGTAAAAAACACGAAAAAGAAGAATCTATAATATAGGTTAAAGTTGTCACTATGGAAAAATTCATAGCTTTAAATATGCACATCTAAATAAGGAAATATAAATTAAATAAATTAATTAGTTAACTAAAAAACACTAAAACTAAAATAAAATGAGTCTAATGAAACAGATAAGAAAAAATAATGAAGGTAGACATTAATGTCACTTAGAACATTTGAAAATTTAGACAGGTGTCTTTTTTTCAGAAGCAACATTTAGGGGCATCTGGGTGGCTCAGTTGCTTAACCATCTGATTTTGGTTCACGTCGCAGTCTCAGGGTCCTGGGATAGAGCCCACGTTGGGTACCCAGACACAGGAGAGACTCTGCTTGTCCCTCTCCCTCTGCCCCTACCCCCACTTGTGTGCTTTCTCCCTCTCTCTCTTTCAGTAAATATATAAAATCTTTAAAAAATTAATATTTTTTAAAAAGAAGGAAGATTTAACCCAGATAGGCCAACTGTAGCAGAGGGAATTGAGAAAGTTGTAAAATGATTGGCTTATATGACTTCAAATGTACTATCAACCAGATTTCCATGGAACAGATGTTTCTACTATTATTTAAACAGATCCAGAGCTTATGGAGATCAGAAAAAACTTTAAAACTCCAAACCTCATTGAAACTAACACCTGATAAAGATATAACCACAAGAAAAACCCAAATAAAAATTATGGGTCAATCACAATTATGATGACTGATATAGAAATTCCATACTATAACCCCTAAATGAGTATTTGACTAAATGGCCCCATATACTTTATTCTTGGATAGATCAACACCACATTGTAAAGATATTGAGTCTCCTGTATGCATTTATAAATCTGACATAATACTCCTCTCACCCCGTCCAAAAGCAAGCAAACAAACAACAAAACTCTAAACATGACTTTGGGAGACTTCAGAGGTGATCCGTAGATCAAAAGGAAAGCTAAACATGTAAGAACAGATATGATTTTGGGTGAGTGGGGAAAGGGGGCAGAAATAAAAGAAATATTGAATGGGAAAAGTCCTATCAGATGTGAAAACGTAAACACATTATAAAACTATGATATAGAAACTAGTTGGTATGTTTATATGGATATGTACAAGTGAAAAGTTAGATATACTTCAGAAATTGCTTCAATATAATCCAACTAATATTGCAAAAGTAACATTTTGTATCAGTTAGAAAGAGATGTTTTATTGAAATAAATCATGTTGGGACAACTAAATTGACACAGAAAAAAAATACCTTATTTCTAACTCTAAAATGTTTTCAAGCGGGTCACAGTTTTAATGATTAAAATATAAATATAATCACAGTTGTTCTAGAAGGAACATGTCCTATTTTCTTTACTATCTTAGATTAAGAAAGGGAGTCCCAACGAGACACACAGAGACAAAAAAAACCTGAAAGATTGATTAGTTTGATTGCATATTAATGTATGTAGACTACAAAGTTTTTTCTACATATGATTTTTAAAGTTATAAATAAAAATGGTCACAATGCAAATAAAAAGTTAAAGACTATGATATTGTGGTAACTTCTTTTAGCAAAAGAGATGTGACATAAATAAGAAAATAACTAATAACTCAAGTACATATCAAAGAATATGAATATACACATTGTAGGAAAAATGAATATATGAAAATGAGCTAATTTCATTCAAATTATTCAATAAGAATATATATATATCAATCCCATTGATAAAGGTAAAAAGTTTATAATATGTACTTTTAACAAAGGTTAGAAGATGAAACAGGCATTCTCATACACTGTTTCTGGGAATGGATATGGATTCAATATTTTTTGGAAAACCTATAATGTGTCTACATGTCCCCTGTTAGGTATTAGTTAAATACATTATGGGATATTTATTCAACAGGATATTGTGGGATAACAAATAAGCTAATAAATAAAAAATTTTTCATAACATAATGAGATGCAGAACAACAAGAATGTATGTATCTTAAAAGTGTACTTTATGTGCATAGATGATTTCTAGAAACAGACACAAGGAACTTAAAATTTAAAAATATCTTGCATATATGAAATTTAGGAATTTAAATACTATGAAAGGCTTATAAATAAAAGTAATCACACTCTGCCTCACTCCTCTCTACTTTTGGTATTGATCCTTAGTGACAACTACCTTTTAACAGCTTCAAAAACTTTTGCCATTTGTGACAACCTGGATGGACCTAAGGATATTATGCTAAGTGAAATAAGTCAGACAGAGAAAGACAAATATCATATGATGATACTCATATGCAGAATCTAAAAGCAAAACAAATGAATAAATGAACAAAAAGTGGAATCAGACTGATGGAGAACACAGTGGTGGTTGCCAGAGGGAAGGGGGTGGGTAGGTGGGCAAAATGAGTTAGGGGAGTGGGAAACACAGCTTCCAATTATGGGATGCATAAGTCATTGGAATCAAAGGTGCAGCGTAAGGAATATAGTCAGTGATACTGTAATAATGTATGGGGACAGATGGTAGTTACACTCGTGGTGAGCATCTTATAATGTATGTTGTACACCTGAAACCAATGTTAACATTGTGTATCAACTATACTCAAAAGAAGAGAAAAGTCCTCCAGATAGTTCCTTGTATTTCTTTAAATGATGTGATTTTATGCCTTCTCTGGATTTAGCTACTTTCCATTATATCGTTTGATTTCCTTCTCGCATATTACAATATAGGCCATTTACACCATTACTGCTTCTCCCTTGTCCTTTCTTTCAATATATTCATGTCACTATTTTTATTTTTCTATTGTAACCATGTAAGTGTGAATAATTTATTTCTCTTTTTCTTGTCCCATGAATATAGATGGTATTTACATTCCCACTTTACCTTGTAACCTGGGCTTGTCATTCCTGTCCACCTTCCATTCCCAAACGTATCTACAATTTCAGGTTTTGACTGTTAATAAGGAAAGCAAATGTACTTGATCTTATAACCATCCATCTTCTGAATTTCAACATGTTTGATATAAAAAGGGCAAAAGGAATAAATAATGTTTATATTATTGTGACTATGTAAAGCCAGATGGTTATTATATTTCCTTCCTGACAAAGTCTGCTTTGATCGTCCACATCCTCCTAGGCCATTCTCACAGATTTTTTAGCTCTTTTTTCTTGTTCTTGGATTTGCTGCCTGTCAGTGTCAAATTCTGATGTCTCAAGCGTATTATGATACCGCTTAGATCCCCTTTAAGGAAAAACTTGCCTCGGCAGCTGGAAATGCTGCCAGCCAGCTGCCTCTCCTCAGCGGACAGCACTGTCACCCTGCCTTATGTGCAGAGAGCGGCACTGACCAAGGGCACACTCGCAGTGCTGGCGTTCCTCAGATGACTGATCCTGGCAGCAGAATGAAAGCCTTCCCATTTCTGGCCAAGGGAGAACAATTCGGACAGAGAGTACCAACCTCAGAGCCTCCCCAAGGGTCACTGAGGTTGTTTCTGATTCTGCATCAGAGCTCCCCTTCTCCCTCTACCCAATCCTCCTTCCTCTAGCCCTTTTTAAAGCCTTCGATCCCAAGGGCAGTCCCTAATAAACATCCCTCATGCTAACTTCCATCTCGGAATCTGCTTCCTGGAGGAACTCAGCCTGCTGTTCTCACCTGACTGGCACCTTGCCCAGGAACCTGGAGATTATGCCAAGGAACAGGGATGCCGGTATAACCTAAAACCACTAGCCCTACAAAAGAGCTCTCCAGGAGCAGCTTCTTAGTCATCCCACTTGTAGAAAACTGTCTTCCTACAAACAAGTCCGAGTCTCACTCCCTTCACTCATTTCTTATAGGACAGCCCTTATCTCTTTTTTTAAAAAAAGTTTTATTTATTTATTTG
This sequence comes from Potos flavus, assembly GCA_028534135.1. Lineage (NCBI taxonomy): Eukaryota > Metazoa > Chordata > Mammalia > Carnivora > Procyonidae > Potos > Potos flavus. The sequence goes on from CM052900.1 coordinate 41,367,707, forward strand.
AGAGAGAGAGAGAGAGAGCGCGTGCCATGCACAAGTTGGGGGAAGGGCAGAGGGAAGAGAGAGAGAATCTCAAGCAGATTCCCCACTGTGCATGATCCTGACATGAGGCTTGAGATCACGACCCTGAGATCACCACTGGAGCTGAAACCAAGAGTCCGTTGCTTAACTGACTATACCACCCAGGCACCCCAGCCCTTATCTCTTGAGGGAGCCCACATCTAGCTGCGATCTGAAACACAGTCAAAAAGAGAATCTGGTTCATACAGGACTGAGACACTGTTGCATTTTTTTGTCCTGTCGCAACTCCTCTCCCAGTGCCTCCCCTGTCCACTACCCTGTCTGAAGAACCCTGGATACACGATGTCCATCGATTTCAGTGTTCTATTTGTCTTAGTTGGTTTGGACTGCTATAATGAAATACCATAGACCAGGTAAACAACAGAGATCTATTTCTCACAGCTCTGGAAGCTCAAAGTCTGAGATCAGGGTGCCAGAATAGTTAGCTTTAGTGAGATCCCTCTTGTGGGTTGCAGATTGGTGACTTTTTCTTGAATCCTCACAAAAAGGGCGAAAGAGTTCTCTGGGGTCCCTTTTATAAGGCCCTAATCCCGTTCATGAGGAGGGAGCCCTCATGACCTAATTCTGTCTCTAATACCATCACTCTGGGCGTGTGAATTTTGAGGGGGGATAAACGTCCAGTTTGTAACACTACTTACTTCACTTTTCCTTAGTTGTATCTTTTTATAATTTTTAAAGCCACACAGAGAGGCTCTTTTCCCATCTCTTCATCAGCTCTGGTTGGTCAGTTCTCCCGGGCAATCATCCAACCCATCGGCTTCCAGCAAATGCTAGCCTTGCTCTACATCCACAGGGACTGGCCACTTGCTAGCCCTGTTGCACAGTCTTATCTGGAAATTGAATCCAAAATTCCTGGATCTTCTCTTTTCTTTCTTGGCCAATTCCCCCATTTTTAGAAAAGACATCCTTAAGTGATACCTTGCCCATCCAGTATAGTGCGTTTTGCTTGCTTAGTTTGTTTGCTTTGTTTTGTTTTCTCAGAATGGGATTTTGCTCTGGTTCCTCACCTAACTCCCACCCAAATATGTCTCCTTGAAATCTGTTAAAGACATTAATCTTCAGATGGACACCCTTCCGTTCTTTTAAAATTTGCTCATATATACTCTTTTAAACCCTCTTACTAATGTATTATGAGGGGAAAAGTGTCCACGTGAATGCTTCCTGCTAGGAGACTTTGATCACCTTCAAGAAAGGGACACTTCCTTTTAATTGCAATTCTTCTGAGGTGTTGGAAAATTTTACTGTGAGAGCAGAGTCTTTTATTTTTCAATAAAAGAAAACTAATTTGACAAATGGCAACACACTTAATAAGCAACTACTACGTACTAGGCATTGCTCTAGATAGTTTTTGAGGTTCGAGTTTGGGCAAAATTCAACACCAATATACAATTCAAAAAAGAACTTGCCATTGAAACAGCACAGCAATTTCTGGATTTGTCACACTACGCTAGATGTCTGTGTAAGTCTATAGATTTTTAGTATGCTTTAAAAGTACAGTGAAAACAATCTTTAGTTTCAGCAGCTGAAATTTCTTGCACTCTCATATGTGGTCTCCGAAATAATTTTTAACATTATGTAAAATCTGAATCAGCAGCTTAAAGGGAGCTCATTTTTGCCACGTAAAACATTTTTCCATTGTCCTATGTGTTTTAGAATAAGTTCAGCTATAAAATTATAATCAGAGTCAAGCAAAATGGATGAGAAAACCTTCCAGGCTATTCTAGATATTAAATGAGAAAATAGTCAATTGATTTATCTCCTATGGTTCCTTAAAACCAATGCACGTTAAGACATAATGAGTTTTTACCCATTTTATATGCATTTAAGGCATATTTAAAAATACGTAGCTAATGCTTTCTTTAATTTTCACAATTGACCTAATTTACAGAAAATCCAGTCTCAATTTTAGATAAGTTTGTATGCTTACATTCATTTTTCAAGTATAATAATAGAATGTTGGGGTGGCAGAGAAAATAAAGGCACTGACACTTTTTGAAGGCTTTCTAGTTACCAAGCACTGTGAAAGCTATTTTCTAGACTGCTGGTTCTCTCGCTATGAAATCAGAATACTAATATCTCATCTCTCAGGGTTCAAATGAGGACTGAGTATGTCTAACACACAGTCAGTATTCAGTCAGTGATGTTACTTTCCTTCATATTTCCATCTTCATGGATTAATTGACATGAGATTGGTCATATTCCTATGAATGGAAACAGCTATTTCAAGGAAACAACTATTTTTCAAGGCTGCCAATAGAGTCACTGATTAATACTGCCTAACCAAATGAGAACCTCAATAATATCAGAAAGAAAGCTGTCTTGGGTACCTAGAAAGCAGCTCTTTATGTGCACATGATGTAAGTAAAAGGACATGAGGCTCAGTCCACAATCCAAGAGTGAAACCCAATCTTGCACCTTTATATTTGGTTACATTGCAAATCTATCTCATTGCAATAAGAAAAGCGAAGCAAAACAAACAAACAAAAAACTGACTTTTGTTTTCAACTGACCCTTTGGCAACTGTGGCAAAGAGGCAAATTATTTAACTTCATATCCAGCCTGCAGCATCATGTGAGATTTGGTAATATGTATGTGCACATAAAGTGTAAACCATCGCCGGTTCTCCATGATGGCTAATATAAATGGGATGCTGTTATCATACCGCTAATCTCTGAAACATACTTCCAACATAAGTCAAAACATCACCTCTGAGCTGAAATTCAGCACATTCATAATCTATTTCTTCATTCTCTTGGTCAACAAATATTTACTGAGGGCCTAAAATATGCCGGACACCGTATTACATACTGCACTAATATTGGTGAAAAAAAAAAAGGTCCGAAAAATCTTCCCCCAGAAACAAAACAAAATAAAAACCTACTCTCAAAAGGCTTATCTTTTAGAGGGTAAAGATAGTAAGTAATAAATAAGTAAAAGATACAGTACGTTAGAACAAGCAAGTTCTATGAAGATTAAAGTGGCGGGAGCATATAATGTAGGTGGAAAATGGGGGAGTTGCCATTTTAATTTGATCAAAGAGGTCTCCACTAGGAGATGGCATTGAGCAAGGACCTGAAGTAAAAGATGAAGCAAACCATGAGGATTTCGGAAGGAAAAACATTCCAAGCATAGGGAATAGCAACTGCAAAGTCTATGTGGGAAAAGGGAGCTTCCAGGAGAACAAGAAAGCTAATGTGGCTGGATCAGAATGAGTAACAGGGAGGGCAGAAGGAGATGAAGTCCGGGATGGGGGTGTGTGTGTGGCTCTACAGGACACTTAAGGACTTTGGTTTCATCCTCAGGTTGCTTATATTTATGTATAGATAATTATTTTTATGGCAATATTCATAAAACTCAGTTGGCTAAAAAAATAAACATTTTTGTTCTGTATCATTAAAAAAATAGTGGCAGAGAATTAAAAGCACCTGAAAAAGAGTATCCTTTCTTATTAAATTTTAGCCAGGGACAAATTTTTTCTAAAGAAACCTTGTTTATAGCATGCAAAAATTTCTAATATTAACCTCTGGTACTCACCCACAAGTTTCATACCCTGCTTGTTTTTAGCATTGGACTAATTGGTGTACACAGTGATATTTATGCAAATGTGTCATAGACACTAACTTGAACAGATGTTCAGATTTTCTTTTTTAAGCCACTGAAAGTAGAAACCACATTTCTTGCTTTCCATTGAATCGATGCAATGTCTGAATTCTGATTAAATAATCCTGGTTTCTTAGTGCGATCTGGAGTGACCATGTAATTTATCACCCAAAGTAGGACACTTTGGCGGAGGGCAAGCACTAAATTGGAAGGGCATAAATCCGGATTGTCCCAAACAACCAGAATATATGAACCCCAGAGATAGATCGAACAACGGTTTTGGAGTTAAGCAGATCTAGAACTAAATCACTCCCTTTATAGATTGAAACACACTGCATAAGCTGTTTTACACCCATAATGTGGAGTGATAAATCCTAGCACACTGTTGCTTAGGAGGATTTATTCCAATGAAAACACATGCAGGTCCAGTACAGAGCCATTATAGGAAGGGGATCTAAGCAAACATGGGAGGTAGGAAGAATTATGTTCAATTATTAGAGAAGTCATTGAAAGGGGATTATTATAAAACTTTCCTGGGCTAAGTTACCCTAAGGCCATAACAGTACAGAACTAACTATAGTTAACTATAACTCAGTGAGCATCAAAGTAACCAGCAATGATTCTGAGAATACTCTGGCATACATAATAGTACCGTCCTTATTTCTTTAACTACAATCATAATCATCGAAGCGATGGAATCATGAAACATAGTATCCAGAGTCTTACCACTATGAACAATGAACCTCATAACAGAGAAAATCATTTTTAAGATTTTAGGTAGCAGATTGATTTAAAATGGTAAGTTTTGATAACAAAAGTTTCTTTGGTAAAAGATTTAAAAATTTCCCCTCCTCTTAAAATTATAATACAATGCTGTATCTACTTGTAGAAACACATTTGACACCAAATTGTCTTACACTTCAGATTCCTATGGGTAATCACAGGAGACTGGAATCTTTATGGGACACTCTAGGCTCTTGAGATTTAATAACATGTTCAATTTTCATGTGAAATAGAAATTTGAGGGTACTGGCAAAAGACTCTAAGATGCTTTCTACAAAAAGACATTGAAATAGTCTCATTTTCTGAAATCAAAGATATTCAGATCCTTTTTCTATTCTTTCAAATTACTTTGATCCAGGGGCGCCTGGGTGGCTCAGTGGGTTAAGCCTCTGCCTTTGGCTCAGGTCATGATCTCAGGGTCCTGGGATCAAGCCCCGCATCGGGCTCTCTGCTCAGCAGGGAGCCTGCTTCCCCTTCTCTCTCTGCCTGCCTCTCTGCCTACTTGTGCTCTCTCTCCTCTCTGTCAAATAAATAAATAAAATCTTTAAAAAAAAAATTACTTTGATCCAATTTACTTGCTTTATTTCCCATGTTTTATCCACAGAATTTGACATTATGCTCCATCTCAATTACAATTGGCTCAATCCATTATCTACTTTGCTCCCCAAATTCACTTCAATGATTACTTTTACTTTATCTCATTACTAAAATATCTATTTCTAACTATTTCACACACAAGTACACACATATATATTCATGATTCAATTAAATATGTTAGATATCTATTCAAATAATGTATGTAATATTTTTACTAAATGAAAGATGTTTATCTTGTGATTATAAAACATTGGAATTATTTTTTTTCCTTCTGATGTATTTGAAATTTTTACATTTGAACCCTTTTTGAAGAGATTTCTAAGTATCCATTTCCAGTATGGTAATGTAAATCTAATATAAAGTTTTAGATTTTTCTTATGTTAATAATTCACCAAGAATGAGAAATCCGTAATATAGTCAGAAAAAAGAAGAATCCTCACAGAAGAGATTATCTTCAACAAACTCATTTTAGCTTTGCAATGAGAACCTACCCTCTGGCACCATCTATTGACTGCATTGCTTTACTTTCTAATCAAACCACATGCAAATTAGTGAATGAATAAAACATAAACTTTTTTTTCTCATTTTTCATTAATGATGAGTAGGCTGAGCCATTGACACTGACAGTAGTTGAGGCATTCAGATATGTCAGCAAATTTAATGGGCACCCTTGGAATCTGATAGTGCCTTCTCATCACTAATGAGAACTTACTTTAATGTGTCTGCAGGAGTCCACCGCCACAGGTGCCCACCTCCACAGGTGATATCCATGCTGAAATGTCTAATCAGAGGCCAAAATAATTTTCTCCAGGATTAAATGGCTCTGTCAAACGTTTCTCTCTCTCTCTTTTTAAAAAAGCATTTAAACTCTGCTGGAGAACCACAGACACAATCGTCTGTAGTGCTGCCTTTGAACCTGGGCATTAAAAAGACAACTGTGTGATGAGCACCGGTAGGGTGCTATTATTTGGCTAGATATTTTGACATAGACCATTCAATTTAATACCATAAATAATATCCCTTCCCCAATTACAGATGAGGAAACTAAGTGCAAAAAGATTCAACATCTTGCCCTCATTAGGCCCTCAACATTTTACAGGTTTTTAATTCATATTCAAAAAACTACAAAACACTTTTTCAGTCTTTCCCTAGCTTTCTTGCCTAAAATTTTTAACACCACCAACCCCCAACACTTATCCTCTTCGACTGTTTAATAATTATCACTATAATATATTTTGTTTATGTATCTTGTTTCTTGTCCATCTGTCTCCACAGGATATTGGCTGCATGATATCAGAAATTTTAGCTGTTTTGTTCATGACTATGATCCTAGCACTAGAACAGTGCCTGGCACAGAGCAGATGCTTAATAAACATTCCTTAATGAATTGAGGAGTAAATGAATGAATATCTAGTCAGTGGTGAAACTGGGATTTGAATCCAAGACTCTTTAAGTGCTCTTTCTATTGCTACAAGCTATGACACTTTAATCCTGTGCAAAACAAAAAAATATCTTCAATATCTCATATTAACTTAAACCATACAAGGAAAAAAGTTGTCTTTCTTTCAACTCTCTCTGAATTAACTAGAACAAGGAAACATGTAAAGAGTTCCTCTATAACCACTCATTTCTCATCCTTAATACATTTCTGCTAAATGGCTTCTATGTACTAGGCACATGTTAGGAAAAGCTCCTTTTCTTTTCTGCCTTCAATATAGATGTTTATGCGTCACTATATAAAATATCTGAGACTTTGGCAGGTCTTTATACTGCCTTCTTGCAGGATGCAAAGAAGGAGATCCATAGCCCAATGGTGAGGACTTAAGGGAGTATAGTTATAAAAAAGATTCCTTCACTCATCTTTTTTTTTTTTCAGATGCTCCCAGGTGTTCATGATGAGAGTTCATGTCCCTAATGAACTATGAGACAAAACAAGAGAGAGATAAATGTTTTCTATTTTTTTCAACGAATGTAGTATCTAATTAGAAGCAAAGATACAAGAGAAAAGAAACTGAAAACACAAGCAGACAAATTTTACAATCTTTGCTAGGTTACTTTAAAGAAACCCATAGCCTTCCCCAGTTTATTTCCAGCAAGAATGCTGCAGAATTTATTTCTTTGTAGATAAAAAGGAAGAACATATCCTTTTGCTAAGGAGATGGTGTCATATGAGAAAGAAGATTATTATCCTAGTGTCAGTTATTAGGGAATGAAAACCAGAGGCAAATACTCAAATAGAAAAAAGGCAGCTAGAAGAAAGGACTTAACCTCCTTCTAAGGGTCCAATAGATTTTGTAGAGATAGTGTATCTACACTTCACTTGGATGAAGGTCTGTATTTAGGAAGAGGAAAACCGAAGACAAGAAATCTTTATTCTCTAAATCATATCATCTACATGCCTAGACAGCCTTGGGGAATATGCTTAAATGTGCCTCAATATCTTCATCTTTAAAGTAGAATTAATGATAGCACATCTAGTTCTCAGGGTTGCTAAGGAATTAATGATTTAACATATGTAAAGCACTTACAACTGTTTCAGCACATACTGCACTATGTAATGTCACTATTGTGGTTTTTAGTAGTATTTATTTCATTGTTTCCTTTTTGCTTGAAATAAATCTTTGGTTTATTGTCCCAGTGGTTGTATTTACTATATTTTTAAAAGGCATAAAAGGTATAAGATAAAGGATTGTCTATTTGTTTTGAATTCTGTGTATGGAATTACAGTGGAAATGCAGACAGGTTAAAGGGAAAGGTGACCATGAGGTAAGTTGTGTCCACCAAATCCTAGCCTGCTTCCATACGAGATTATTTTACCAATGCAAAATTGGAGATTCTGGTTTATAGTTTTGTTGTGGATGAACATCATGTAACTCTTTATGAATACCAGCATTATATTGTGTGAAGAACACAAGGTACAGAGACAGATTAAGATCTGAATAACCCCCATTGTAATCCTTACGCAAGATAATTCAGTCCTTGCAAGTACATCCACCTCTTATTACTCTGACCTCTTATCCTACTCTTCCCCCCCATATCCATATCCATATCCATGGTCCACTTCCGCTCCCTTCATTTCTATTCTTCAAATATGCCAGACACGCTTGCACCTCAGGACCTTTATGCTGTTTCCTCTACCTGAAATATTTCTGTTCCCAAATCCCCATGGAAAACATCCTAATCGCCTTCAAGTTTTTGTTTAATATAACTTTCTCTTTAAAATCTCCTTTGTTGACCTATTTCAGATGTGGAAGATCTATGGGTTTGGAAGACAATGATGGCTGCCCTAGTTTAAATCTCCCTACTTACTCTCCCCTCAAAACCTATAACAGATGATCCACGCTTTCAGCAGCAGTAGGAACTAGAAAATGCAATAACCTTTACATTGTTTGTAAGTAGAAGAAAAAACATTCTAATAGGATTTCCACTGTCTTCCCTGCAAGAGCACGGGTGCAGAGATGCAGACAGAAGAACTTTAAGAGACTCAGTTAAAAAGAGTAGAAGAGTGATGATGTCTGAGATAAAACACAAATGAAACCATCAGTAAAGACAGAAAGTTCAACACCAAATGCCAAAATACTGAACACAGGTCAGGACTTGCAAGTTTCTAGCACTGGCCTAAGGGAAAGTGAGTGGCACTGGAAGTGGCAGCTGCAGGGCATCATTGCTTTCGGTGAGAAAGGAGGAGATGGATTAAGATGAGGAAGCATACCTTGTATATATGGGCGTGTAAGAAAAGAAGGAAACAAGAGGAGAAAGTTAAAGAAACAAAAGAAAAATACTCACCAATCTCTCCATTCACCACAGTGCCATTGAAAACACGATTCATAAAAGAAGTTGCACAGATTAGGGCAGAATTAGAACAAGTGGGCATTCTTACAGATAAGAGATATAGGAATAGAAAATAGCAGACTATATCCATACAAAACTATTATGAAAAATCAGTAAGAGTGAATAAAAGCATTTCAGCTGATGAAAATTCTCCCCACAAAACCAAAAAAACTTCAGAGAATTGTAACACAATACACCAAACTGAATTAAATATCCTCAAACACCACTTTGGAAATGATTTTAAGATAATTTGAATTGGAATTATAAAAATGGAGAGCAGAAATGGACAAAAAGATGAAGAAATAAAATGAGAATTTACTGAACCCAGAAAAGAAATAAAAGAAATATTAAATATCACAAACAAAGCCTAAATCACATGGTGTCCAAGGGAGAATGGACTCCAATGAAAATTTATCAAGGGCCTTGATGAAAGAGATAATCAACCAGAAAGAATGAAAATGATATAAAAACGGAAAATGGAAAGGGTCAGAAAGTGAAACAGAAGAGGAGCAAAGGATGTTCAACATTTGTACATCTGGTGTCCTTGACTATGAAGATTGAAACCATGGAACAGAACTCATATCTAAAACCATAATCCAAGAGAACTTGCCAGAAAATAAGACCTGAATTTGCATACTGAAAGGGCCAAATAAGTATCCAGAAAAACTGAACTAGAACAAGCAAGCTCCAAGATATACCTTGGTGAAGCTATTAGACTTTAAAGAAATATACAGCATCCTCAGTATTGCCAGGCAAAGAGATGACAGAGTACAAAGGCAGGAGAGGTAGACAGGCAATCAGACTTCTCAGAAATGAAATATAAACCAAGGCAATATGAAGTGACATTTCCAAGAAACAAAGAAATCCTGACAACAGCTAAGTTCTGCAAGTGTCAAAACAATAGAAAAACAATTGTGAATATTCAAAAACTCAGAGAATACATATGCTCTTTTGAAGGAATCTACTGGAGAATGAATTTCATCCAATCAAGTACTGACTAGAGAAACTCTTGTAAAAGGATTGATGATATTTCACATTTTTAATTACAGGACTAAGACAAGACTTAGTTCTATAGACTTCTAAAACTTAGTTTTTTAAAAAAAAGAGTTTATTTATTTATTTGAAAGAGAGAGAGAGAGAGAATGAGCAGGGGGGAGGAGCCCAGGGAGAGGAAGAAGCAGACTCCCCATTGAGCAAGGAGCCTGAGACAGGACTCAATCCCAGGACCCCGAGATCATGACCAGAACCAAAGGCAGACATTTAACTGACTGAGCCACCCAGGTGCCCTTAGAACTTAGTACTTAAACTCAAACTCTTAGTCATAGGTAGAATAATAATAATGTAAACATGATTTGTTCTGATAAATAAAAGAAACAGAAAACGGAGGAGAGAGGAAAGTAAGATCAGTTCATTGACTATTGTATTGTACCTGCGTTAAGTAGCAATCAAAAGATAAAAAAAAACAAAACACTGACAGAAGAGATACTAAATGTTTATTTAATTATTTATTTTTAAAAGATTTTATTTATTTATTTGAGAGACAGAGAGCACAAGCAGGGGGGTAGGGTGGACCAGAGGGAGAGGGAGAGGGAGAAGCAGACCCCTCACTAGCAGGGAACCTGATGCAGAGCTCAGTTCCGCAACCCTGAGATCATGACCTGGGCCAAAGGCAGACACCTAACTGACTGAGCCACCCAGGTGGCCTGAGATACTAAATGTTTAAGAAAAGAGTAAAAAAAAAAAAAAAAGGAATTAAGATCACTATGTATTAAACCAAAAGTAACCACCAGTACAAAAATAGAAATCTTCATCAACTACGAAGCACAGTATAAGCAAATTAAAGAAATGACAACATCAAACAGGACACACAAAACAGAGGAAAACATAGTAAACATAAGATAACGTAATATACATAGTAACTGAAACAAAAGATACTATGACAGAATTGAGACTCATCATATCAGTCATGTCAATAAATTTGATTAGGGTATACTCATTAATTTCAAAAACAGATTTTTCAAATTGGCTGATAAGCAAAACCAAACTCCGTGCTATATACAAGAGATAAACCTGAAACACAGTGATTCAAAGGCTAAAAACCAAAGGAATGTACAAGGCAGGATGAAACCTAAGAATGCAGATACTGCAACCGTGATGTCAGATAAAATTCAATTCAAGCCAAAAACATTAAATGAGGAAAGAATAAATTTTATAGTGCTCAAAATTCCCCTGCTTTCACTCCAGCAATACAGATCTTCTTTATATTGATCTACTTTTTCCAAAGAATGTATGAACTTCCAATATGTAATTTACTCATTTAGTATGTCTAATAAGTCTAGTATGTCTAGTATTATTAGACATACTAAATGAGTATATTAAGGACTAAGTTGTCAGCCCATGAGGATAAGAATTTTAGCTGCCTTTTTATTTATTTTTTATTTTTTTTTAAGATTTTGTTTATTTACTTGTCAGAGAGAGAGCGTGAGCACACAACCAAGGGGGTGGCAGGCAGAGGGAGAAGCAGGCTCCCTGCTGAGCAAGGAGTCTGTTGCGGGACTCAATCCTGGGACCCTGAGATCTGGCCTGAGCCGAAGGCAGACGCTTAACCAACTAAGCCACCCAGGCGTCCCTTACCTTTTAAATTGGTATTTGCCACATTTTTAGAATAAAGCCTAACACATAGTAAATGCTCAATAAATATTAGTTAAATGAATGAACAAATTTAATCAATTTTTCTTACCTGTGAAATGGGAATAGTAAGGTCCTTGCAGGCTAGTTGTGAGGAGGAAAGGCATATCTTCCAGCAAAGAGTCATCTGACCCTTGCATACATTGAATAATAGCAACAGTAATAATAATAATAAAATAATAATAATAATGATAGTTTCAAATATAACTCCTGATGTCCTTAAATACTTGGGAATATTGGTTTGAAAAGAGCAAAACTTTTCCAGAGAAAACAAAAACTGAATTGATAAAGACTTATCTGACTGTGGTTGTTTAGATGATGTGTCTGCAATTTGGTGCTCCAGCTTTCCTCTATGATATCCATTCCTCATTGTTAGAAACACTGTTATATTGAGTAGTAGTAAAATTCAAGAAAGGCATAATACAACTTTGCTCAAGAGAGTTTTAGTTACCATGGTAGACATCATACTTCTATTCTTGCCTTTCATTTACCGACTCATCATAAATTAAAATAATGAACTAATACAAGAAAATACATGTGGTAAGCAGCCATAAAATATACTGATGACCAGTATTGAGCCATATAGTTCTCCTTTAGCTTCAACCATGTCCCCAATTTCATTTTTGTAAGAGTGGAAGAATAAGTTGTACACAGCATTTCAGCATGTTTAGGCGTGTCAGTACATTTAGGACCCTCTGTAAATGTGAATTAGTGATAACTAAAGTAACGACAAGTGAAACAATACTTTTTCCTCTCACATGGGAGAATCATAGACTCACAGAATTCTGGAACTTGAAGTATAGAAACCATTAACACTATAATTAAATTTAACCAAACATATTCATAGCTCTATGCATATTTTGGGGGATAAAACAGTTTGATTGTATTCCTATTTTAATTTTCAGATATGACACTAAACTCAAGCTTCACATGGACAGAGACAAGCAATAACAGAATCGTTAGAAAGTCATTCCACCTGGGTGAAAAGGTGAGAAACAAGCTGTGAGGATGTTTTTCTGCAAAGGACATAGATATTATCTTATCCTTAAATAGATTTGAAGATGTGCTTTAATACTGCTATATATTTTTTCTGCTCCACACATTCTAAAAAATACATGCCACGCGGGTGAAGGATTTTCTTGGTGCAAAAGAAACCAATCTAAAAAGTAAGTGTGGAATAGCCCTGTTTGTCAACAAGATAAATACTTGCAAGAGATCCAAGATTCAGTGGGTGGAAAAGGGAGAGGAACATTCGGTGACCACGAAAGGAGGAAGTGGGGTGCTATTCTTGTGGGAGTGTTTTATATACGGGCTGGCCAGCTGGACAGAACACATAGTAATGCTGTGCCACCACACAGCACCCAGCCAACAGAACCAAGATGGCACAAGGGAAGAGCTCCATTAGGGTTTATTCTGGATACTTTAACTCTTACGAAAGAAAGGTGTGTATTTTCTTCTGTGGTACTAAAGCAAGTTGCTTGCACTTAATAAACCATTGGGGAAATTTATGCTTCTACTTTGAATCTCTATGATCTTGAAAAGAATCACTGGTAAGGGTCATAATTCCAAATTTTAGGAGAGTACCTTGTAGACATTTCAGAGCAAATATCAGAATAATCACTTTAGACAATACTGTTAAAATCGAAGGTGTTTCTTCGTGGATGTGTGCAAAATTAACTTTGGTAATACACACCAGATAATCCTAGCCAGTAAGAAAGAAGCAGAGGTTTTTAAGAAGGTGTGTAATACTACAGGGCTCTCAAACACACTCCCGTTGGAAAAGTACACTCTACATTATAAAAAGAGGTCAAATAAACTGGATAAAGTGGGATGGGGTGAAAGAACTGAAAAAAAAAAAAAGATATCTGAGAGTCTTAAGTCAGGAACAAGCAGAGGTTCATAAAGCCAGACTGGTTTTAATTATGTTCAGAGTGAGAAAGCCAAAGATGAAATAAATCCACACACTGGATCATAAGGCATCAAGTTAACTGTTGAGAGCAAGAAAGTTGTATTATCCAGGTTCTTTATCTCTAGAACAGAAAACTAATAGCAACAGGAGCTAAAATTATCGAATACCTATATTTCAGGTATCATGCTGTGAGCCTTAGGTTGAATAAGGTCCCTCCTATATTTCTGGTGCCATTTTGTTCTACCTCCTAGATCTAAAAAAACTCCAATGACTTCCAAATTATTCGTATCCAAGGACAAGGTGACATAATTTCACCTTATATGAAGAGACCTACCAGTTCTAATGACCTTTATTTTAAATCTCTCAACAGCATATGTAATTGCTACAAAGCTGAATTTAATGTCAGTAGAATTGGAATTTCCACAATAAGGGAGGTGATTATCCTATTGTGCTTGAAAGACTATACCCAGAAATGCTTAAAAAGAGACTGCTGTGCACATATAGCATATCCTGATAAAATTATCCAGGAAAACAAAAGGCCTGAAACCTTTGTCATGAAAGGAATAGCTCTTCTGTAAAAGTAGTATTTAGAGGGCATGACAGTCACTATAAAAAATTGGAAAGGATGTAAAGCATAAGATAATTGGATTTATTTTATCTTCTCCCAGCACAGCATATCAATTAAATACTCTTTTGGATTTTAGTTTGTCTTCAGTAAATATGTATAATAATAGAACATACTTCCTCAGAATTGTGAGAATTAAATGAGAAAACATATATAAAGCCCTTAACATATTACTTAACTCATTATAAATGTTCAACAAACACCACTCCCAGTAAATAGGATGTATACTTCAAAATGGCAAAAATCAGGAATCATGACTATTTCATATACTCTTATACCATCATCATCTGGCAAACAGCAGGTTTTCCCTAACTACATGATTAATATAGAGATCTGGACTTTCCAAGGTCAAAAATAAAATTGTAAATGTAATTTATAAGGTTAAAAGCTTCAATTCAATAAATGTGGTGGAATCAAACAAGAGGAATATAGTGGTATATCATTTTCCCACCATCTGGGTATCAGAACAAATTCAAGAAAATTGGAGTGGTTATCAAATTTAATATGTTGACCTCTCCCAAATTCTTGGCATTCTCTTCTCAATCTGTGACATACTACCTTATGGTTTCCTTCTTACCTCTTTGACCTATCCTTCCAAATTTTTTATTGAATTGTTCACATTGTTTAAACTTCATTTCTAGGAGAGTCCCTGTCTTCATGTTCTGCTTCTGCTTACTCTATCTGATGATGTTTGTATCTAATTATATGGCTTCTAGCATAATTTACAGACTAATGACTCCAAAAACTTTATCTCAAGTTGACTCCTAGTTGGTGAACTCAATGTCTGATCAACTATCTACTAAATATGTAGTAGACAGTATGTAGTATGTGCTAGAAAATTAGTTTGACTATTATCAATCTAAAACAAATATCTAAGCACTTCCAGGAACCAGGCATATAGTAATCCTCTTCTCATTTTATGCCATAATCCCAATTCCAGGCTCAACAAAAAATAAAATCTCAAATTAGACAGAAGGTATTTTGGAATTATTCCTAAGTATTGCTATTCTCACTGTCCTTGTTGAATGCACAACTGAATTCTATGATGTTTCAACCAGCCTGGGTCTTGATAGCTGAATTTCCACAACATATAGAGTATGTCTTTTAATTATCTATAAAACCATATTCAGTGAAGTTTTATCTGCCTCTTAAAAATCCTTTCTAAATAGCTATAGAATTCTTATTTTGGTTAAGAGAGCTTACAAACACATTTGAGAGCATTTTCAACTCAAGCACTGTGATGATCCTCAGTTCCTGTGTAAACCCTGTGGTTCATTGTCATTGTCCGTGGTCTTTTCTTGTTTCTATAGCTGTTTGTCATGATAATTACATTCATCTTAGCTGATGCTGAATAATTTCATAGCTACAAAGGACTGTTTGTTCAAGGCATGCTCATCCTTGGTGATGTTTATTTCTATTCAACATGAACCCTTTGGAGTCTATTGACATGGAAGGAGTTAGTTGCTCTCCCAGTGAAAGGCCCAGCTTGCCATTCTTACTGCTGTTTATTCTCTATCATCCCTAACTACTGACATTTTATACAGTTGTCATTGAGTCTGCTTCAAGCAGTTCCTACTCATTCCTGAGTATAATTTATGATCCCTGGACCTAGAAAGAACTGATGGTTTCCAGTGGAAACCTGATGACTAACTTATTAATCCCTTAATTTAATTTTACATTCTTACTAAGTAAGTCAGTACACTCTGACCTGAGTGCTGAGCTTCTTACAGAGTAAGTCATGGTCTTTATGAGAATTGTTTTCATTAGTATTTAGAGATGTTCCCCTTGTTTTCAGGTTCACTACCATGTTCTTCATGGCAAAGGCTGCTGAAAATGTGACAACTAGACAAGTAAAATCCTTAGTGCAAATATTTATTTGTTATTATTACCTATTATTATGGATATCTTGTTTATTGTTGTATTCTCAGTGCCTTGCACATGGAAAGTGCTAGAAAATGTTGTAGTGAATGAATAAATGTATTGAGTACACAAGGCTGTGTTATGAGCCACGGAGAATATAAAATTGAGTACATGTTGTATTTTAGTTTCAGCAGCTCACGGTGTAATGGGACAAATATTTCATAAATAGCTATAAATATTTAAGAAATAACAAATACTGAGGAGTGACAGAGAGGCAAAGATTTATTTAAATTGTGATATCTGAAAAGGCTTCGTGGAAGATGTAGTGTTTCACCTGGGTTTCCACTAATGCATTAAGGTCTTTGAAAAGCAGATATGAATACAGGAGGATATATGGTTGCAGACAGATGTTGGTCAAAAGTAGGGAGAAAGAATGATAAAAGAAGAGGATATGTTTAGGGGCAGCACATAAAATCTGTGTGATTACGGTATGTTATATTATCTATATATGTACTCTCATTTTAGTTTGGAAATCATGCACAAAAAAGATCTAATAATAAAAAATTCTAGTCTAATCTAATCTAGTTTATTTTATTTATTTATTTGAGAGAGAGGGAGAGAGCACAAGTAGGGGGTGGGTCAGAGGGAGAGGGACAAGCAGACTCCCTTCTGAGCAGGGCTCTGGCTGCGGGGCTCCATCTCAGGACCCAGAGATCATGCCCTGAGCCAAAGACAGACACTTAACTGAGCCACCCAAGCACCCCTAATCTAATCTAGTTTAATATTAAAAATTGACACCTAGGCTGGATCTTTGTCTCATCTGCAACCTTTACAACTATGATTATGGTGATGACTAGTAATTAATAAGGTATTTTGTTTGATAGAAACTGTGCTAAATTATTTATATTCATTATATCATTTGATCATTAGTCAACCCTCCTTAGAATTCTATTTTGAAGATAAGGCTTAAAATAGTTAAGTAACTTGCCCCAAATCCAAATAATTGTAAATGGGGGCAAGACCCAAATCTAGGTTTGATTGATTACAGTCTTTGACAGCTCTTTCTATAATGCCATGATGCCTCTATATGAATAGTAAAAACAGCTGAGATGCATACATACTCACCTGCCCTAATCTGGAATAATATGACCAGTAAAGTTAGCATTTATGCAAAAATAATTTGTTTGGTTTTCATTTCCCAAATGTCATTTAAAATCTAATCTTTAGTTTGTTTTGATTCATTGCCTGTTTTTAAGTTCTTTGTCTTTGTTGTTGTTGTTGGTATTTTCTTGCTTTAAATATCTATGATGTGTTACTAGTCTCTCTTATCTTAAAAATAAATAACATTTTTACCAAAAAAAAATTATCTGTGAAATTAATCAAGGCCTTGTTTTGTAAAGTTGCTGTATTTCAATTACATAAAGCACATTTTAAAATGTGATTTTTTATTGAAACATCTATCTTTTGTATTTCAAATTATGCAGCTAAAAATTAAGAGCAAGGAAAAAGAAAAAGGAAAGAAAGACCCAGTTTCTACTTTATTTACCTGATGTGATAAGTAGTCATCCCCTAACATTCAAACCCTAGGGGTCATCAACTTGTGATTTATCTAGCTATAAACTTTACTTCTGAAACAGTGAAACAGGAGATTTTGAAGTAATACAAATATAGTTTATAGCATATGTCTAGAAAAGCGTATTAAATGGAGATTCACTGAAGACTGAGTCTCTAGAATTCTAACAACTACAGTTACTATTCATGAAAAAAGTCCAATTCTATCAGCTGTAGTGAAGAAATTAATTTATGCTATCTAAATCTATGGCTAAACTCTCCACAATTTTATGGCCAGAAGTGCATCCAATTGCAGTTACTATCATAAACATTTGTGACATAGATATTTAAACTGAAATCTATTCCATTTTGAATGGAAATGTGATATACATGGCATGAAGACATTACAGAGTTGTGCTCTGAAAATGGTTATCATATTGAGTCAGTTACTTATCCAAGGCCACGGGAGTATGTGTAGTGGGAATTTAATATCACTGGCATGAAAACACTGTATATTCCTCTGGGAAAAGCTTTCCTTCATTCCTATTCAAAATAATGTTTGTTTGGAGATATTCCTAAGGCTTTCCACAAAACTGTCTTCTAAATAGTCTCTGTGCAGTACTTTACAAAATAATAGCATTTAACATTGCTTTCAGCTAGAATAAGTCAAGGTCACTACTATATTGGAATATACTAAATGTAAAGTTCAGACAGAAAGATAAAAGGGTAGATTTTTTCTATATGTTATTATATAACATATATTATTTTATATATAAATATATGTTAGTATTTATATGTAAATATATAATACATAATATATAAAATTTATATATGTATATAAATATATATAATAAATATATAATATATAATTATAAATAATATATTATGATATAGATGTATATAACTATGGATCCTACTGGATTTTCAGTAATCAAAAAAGAAAATCAGTTGGATTTTGCTGAAATGCAGAGATGTTATAAAGGCATTTATCTAATTTATCAACTTAGTGACACTATCAGTAAAGGAAATGGGGTGTGGGGCTTATGATTTCATGCTGTCCTCTCATGATCATTCTTCTAGAATGTTCTAAACCCTTTTATGTCTTCTAGAATTTTACTTGGGATTAGTGTCAAGTTCATCAGTCTGTTGTTTATGCCATAATTTTTTATCGTAGTAAGAACATATAACATGAGATCTATCCTTAACAAATTTTTAAGTGTACAATAAAGTGTGGTTGACTATAAGCATAACACAGAACAGCAGATCTCTAAAGCTTAATCACCTGTGTAACTGAAACTTCATCCTATTGAACAGAAAATCCCATTTTTCCCTTCCTCCAACCCCTGGCAACAGCCATTCCACTCTCTACTTCAACGTGTTTGATTATTTTAAATTCTTCATCCAAGTGGAATTTTTCAGTATTTGACCTTCTGTGACTTATTTCACTTAGCATAATGTCCTCCCAGTTCATCCATGTTGTCATATATGGCAGAATGTCCTTTTTTTTTTAAGGCTGAATGATATTCCATTGCATGTGTATGCCAAATTTTCTTTATTGATTCATCCGTCAATGGATATTTAAGTTGTTGCCACATCTTGACTATCATGAATAGTGCTGCAATCAATATGGGGATTCAAATATCTCTTTGAGATCTGGATTTAACTTCTTTTGGATAAATACCCATGAGTGGGATTACTGGATCAGATGGTAGTTCTATTTTTAATTCTCTGAGGAACCTCCATATGTTTTCCATAGTGGCTGCACCATTTTACATTCCTACCAATGATGTATAAGCATTCTAATTTCTTCACATTTTCACCTACACTTGTTACCTTTTGTTTGTTTGATAACACCCATCCTAACAGATGTAAAGTGATATTCACTGTGGCTTTAGTTTGCCACTTCCCTGATTAGTGATATTGAGTACCTTTCCTTTAAAGATTTATGTATTTATTTTGGAGAGAGAGCCAGGAAGAGCAGGAGGGACAAAGGGAGAGAGAATCTCAAGCAGACCATGCTGAGCCGGGAGTTGGAGGTGGGGCTTGACCTCAGGATCCTGAGATCATGACCTGAGCTGAAACCAAGAATTGGAAGCTCAACTAACTGTGTCACCCAGGCACTCCTTGAGTACCTTTTCATATACCTGTTGGCCATTTGTATGTGTTCTATGGAGAACTGCTTATTAAGTCCTTTGCCTATTTTTGATCAGTTTATCTGTTCTTTTGTTGTCGTTATTGATTTGAAGGAATTCCTTACATATTTTCCATATTAATTCTTATCACGTATATGATTTGCAATCTTTAGATTGTCTTTTTACTTTGTTGATTATTCCCTTTGCTATACAGAAGCTTTTACATTTGATGTAGTCCCACTTGTTTGTTTATTTTTTAAGGATTTATTTATTTATTTGGCAGAGCACAAGAGCGCAAGCAGGGGGAGTGGCAGAGGGAGAAGGAGAAGCAGACTCCCCACCAAACAGGGAGCCCAACGAGTGGCTTGATCCCAGGACCCTGGGGGCAAATCTGCTACCAGGCTCATCCAGATGTAACTGGAATGTAGCTGTTGCACTTGTAGGGCTGAGGTCCCATTCCTTGGGAATTGCTATTAGCTGGGAGCCTCTCTCAGCTGCTTAAAATCTCTTGCATTCCTCATTTGCATTCTTTGTATTCAAACCAGCAGTAGTGCCTGGAGTCCTCCCACTTCTGGTATCTCTGATCCCCCCTTCTGTTGTATCTGTGCTTCTTCCATCCACAGAGAGTTCTCCACTTTTAACAGCTCATGTAATTAAAGAGCACCCACGAGATATTCCAGGATAATCTCCCTATTTTAGGTCTCTAACTTAAATTACATCGGCAACCCTTTGCCATGATTCACAGTAACTGATTCACCGGTTCTGGAAACCAAGATGTAGACAATTTACGGCGTCACTTTCCCTATCGTACCATCTATGGAGGTATTTTGTAAACCCAAAATGTTCAATGTTCCCCTTTCGCAGTCCCTGGACTTGGCATGGAATAAATATTAACTCAGTAACTTAGAGTGGAAAATTTGAGGTATTCAAAAAGCAGGGAAACCTTTTATGACTGGTTAATACTCCAGTGTTAAAGGTCAAGCAGGTCGGTGACTACAAGCCCTTCAAACAGCAATGCTATATTGCATATCAGTTCCAAGGTCACATTTATGATGATGGATAAAGTTAACAAAATAGAATTTAATGAAACTTGCGAATTAAATACTATTAAATACCAAGGAGAGTCTACTATTTTAGGTGAATTCTTTCATTAAATAGATTTTTCTTAAATTAGAAAAAAAGAACTCTGCTATTATTGAGGATTATTCTCATTTTTCATAGCATAAAAATGTTGCAATGAACATCCTTGTATGCTTGCTTATTTTCCTAGGACGGATGCCCAGAAATAGTTTCCAGCCTAATTATGTGCACATTTTTGAAGTTTTTTTTCCCACATTGTCATAATTATTTTCTCTTTTAATATTTTCCAATATGTAGGTAAAATACTGTAGTTCATTTTTATTTCTATCCACTAATCAAATATTTATTGAGAATCTACTAATAAGGATGAGCAAAATAGATGGAAATCCCTGCCTTCTGAGAGCATACATAATAATAAAGCATGACAGATAATAGTAAAATAAATGTTATGTAGTATTAGAATGTGATATGTGCTACAGAGAAAAGCCTGGGAAGGGATTAAGAGGATTTGATTTTAATAACAGGCTAGATTTTTTCTATGGTCACCTCCAATATATTATAATTCTGAACCGAAGTCCTAGACATAATCAAATGTTCTTGCTTTTTGTGGACTCAATCAGGAATTGGGTAATTGAGATGTCTATAATTGCAATTATATTTTATATATATATATGCCAGTTACATGATCTCAGAAAATTATCTTCCATATTTCTTTTATTGGCCACTCCACTGAAATGGGATCTTTCACCATTATATTTTTATTTTTCTCTCTATTTTTGCCAAATGTCCTTCATCTACCTTTCAGTCTGAGATGGTGTATTCTCAAGCAAAATGCTGTGTCTCTTCCATTAGGCTTCTCTCTCTCCTCTTCTTCTCACTTGGGGTTTTTTTCGGCAGCACCCTAGCTAAATGAACCTCTCTATCTGCAGCTGTCTATTCCAACGCATTGATCAATAAAATTTTATAACCTTGCTTGTCACTTTCCATGTGATTTCTTCAGAATTTAACTGCCATGTGGGCTGATACAAAAAAAAAAAAAGGACACCTACTCATCTTTTTGTGAATATTAATAATTACCTATTATGCAGGATTTAAATGTTGTAGTGAGCAAAAGCCATTAGTCTACCTTCAAAGGCATTTATAGTGTAACTAGGGATGAGGACAAACAAATGCCAACAAATTAGGGAAGTACTATAAAGAAAATAAGCAATTATGTCTGAGGGAGATCACAGGGTACTCAGGAAGGCTGTTCTAAGGAAGTATTACTTAATTTGAAACTTGAAAGATGAGGAAGAGCCATGTGTCCTAGTACGACCCACGCTGGAAGGAAACACTCCGTGAGCTGAGAAGACACATAAAAGCTGGTGGCTATAGAATGAGAAGAGGGAACAGTGACTTGAGATAAAGGAGGAGAGGTAAGTACCAATTAAACCACACTAATAGGTTAGCAATTAAAATTTTATTCTGTATCCGACAGTCATTGAAGAGTTTTACACAATAAGTGACATCATGATTATTTATATTTTCTTCAGATTACTTTGAGGTTCTAGAGAACAGATTGAAAGATGAAGAAGAAAGAAAGACAATTGCTATTAGCCAGTCAGGAGGCTAATAGCACAGTCTGAATTGGGAAATGACAGAATGGATCAGCTGTTGGCAATGGAGAGAGAAAGAAGTTGACTTAGTGGTTGTCTTAATTTGAAACAGAATTGACAAGGTATGTTAATGGATTGGAGAGGGTGAGGGTGTTCAGGAGAAAGGGGAATCAGGTTTCTGACTTGAACAAATGAGAGGATGGATGACTGCACCATGATTCAATTTTTAGCTTTAATATTTGAGCTTAGAGATGAGGTGAGCTAGAGAAATAAAACTGGTACTTATAGAAATACAAAGTCAGAAGTGAAGGAGACAGGGAAAAGGAACTGAGAAAGAGGGGCCTGAAGTGTAGCAGGAAACCTAGGAGAACACACTTTTTCAGGAAGAAAGAAATATTATGTGTATCAGTGAGAGAATCTGAGAGGAAAAATTAAAAATCGTCCACTAAATTGTCAATCTGGCCAGTCGGTGTTTTGTTGCCTCCTATTGGGGGGAATCGGGAAGGACCTTAGGTGACAGGTTAAAAATGAATGCATGACCACTGAGGAGGCTTCCTGGAATCAGTGCCTTAGCCCAAAGAAGTCACTTATGAGATGAATATC
>CM052900.1:41391138-41415334 GCA_028534135.1 Potos flavus
ACCTCCACCCCAACCAGGATCCTGTAAGTCTACGATAACATATAAAAATTCCTTTGGAAACTTCCTTCATCTCTCAACCCCCCCAAGATAGGTTTTGGCAATCATCCCCAAGCATATGGCCCACCAATATACATCTGAAGGGTCTCATGACTAATGTTTATTAGACAGTAATAAATGACCTTTTCCCAACAACAGCTAGCGCCTCAAGGTCCTGGAAACCTTGCTTCCAAAATTCCTTAGAGACTTACGCTATCCCTGACCCCCTCCCAACTTGCAAGTATATAACGGACCACTCCTCACAACCCCAGTGCAGCAGCAGCAGCAGCAGCAGCAGCGACAGCAGCAACTCTCTCTGCCCACCGGTCCTGTCCCCGTGCTTTAATAAACTACCATTTTGCACCACAGAACGTCTCAAGAATTCTTTCTTGGTCGTCGGCTCCAGACTTCACCCCACTGAACCTCACTTATGTTCTAAAACTTCGTCAGGGATGTGAATGGTCCTTCAGCATCACATGAAATAAAGCCTGTGAAACCACAGAAGATTACAAGGTGTTCACCAATACCAGCAACTATAATATTATTTTATTCTAAAACATTATTGATCTAAAATCAAGGACTAATAAGCTCTGGTACTATATATTAAAACTTGTCAGAAACATACATGTAATAATTTGGTAATATGTTTGTGTACAATCATTCTATTTTAAATACATTCAAAACTTGATTGAGACTTTCAAAATTTGTATTAAATCAGTCATTATTAAACAGTATGATGTTCTCAGGACATTATATATTCATGCTTTTTCAGAGTCTTTTTAAGGAATTATTAAAATCATTATTCCTGAATTAATATTTTTCAGCAAATTTCATCTGAAATAATCTGTGGCCGGTTATGAACACACACTGAATTTCATTTTCATTGTCAAATGGAACCTAAATTTTTCAGAGGAATATTCTAGTAGTTTAAATGTCTTTAATACATCTAATATTTACTTGGATGAACTTTCTTGAAAGAAAAATCAGAATGAGGAAATGTGGAGAAAGGGCTCCATCGTGTGGTCAAAACTAATAATACAACATCAGTCGAAAATGGGAGTTAATTTCCTATGTTCTTCAGACATTGAGAATTGTACTGACTATTGACATTCAAAGGCAGAATTAGCACAAAGTCGGTGCACAGACGTGGCTTCCGGATGGGTGACGCATCCTGGAATTCCCGCGTGCAGCTTTCCACCAGTACGTTCAACAGTAAATTATTTTCTGCCCTCAAGTGTTCTCTAACTTAAGTGAATGACAAAAATCCTTCAAAGAGCTGTTTGTAATCTTTTGATGCCATGTTCTTACCTCACACTCTTTCCATAATGCACTCAACTTGAGAATTCTCTCCCCATACTTTTCTAGAAGAACTATCAAGATCAGTAACGATCTCAATATTAAGAGAATATAAACGAATTCTGCTTACTCTTGGTGAAATATCGCTGGTCGATAGGGAGACCTAAGAGGTGAAATCTTTTTCAAAATACTAATTTAGGATAGCAAGAACTACAAGAGATGAGAATGCTTGAAGTGTGAGACCATGGTCCCCAGACTCAAATAATGCGTAGTAACAAGTTACATAAAGAGTTTATTAAATTCTTTACCAAGATAAAAAAAAAATACCAATTTAGGGATTTATTAATTTCACAAAAACACCTATCCTCACCACCAAACTTCCCACACACAGCAAGGAATGCCTTTTAAAATTGAATATGGGTAGTAATTATTATTTCATGTGGTGAACTAGCTCAAAATAATGTTTCATGCTTTTAGAATAATATTATAATTTGGCGCATTAATTCTTTGCCTAATGAACAACCCGTTACCACTGAGGGTTTAACCTATAAATAAAAGAACAAATCTAACATCATGTCACAGTTGAGGAATGGAACTGAACTAATATTTGAAGACAGAAGAAAACAAAGAGCAAGTTCTTTCTTCAAAGCCACATTTAAATTTCTGTAGAGTTATCACCTTTATTATCATTTGTTTGTGAAACTGTGCATAGTAAAATTGACTTTTAGTTAGCCATAAGTATCTTGAATTTGTAAGCATATGTGATGCGTACTATACTTTAAAAGGAGATACCAACTTAAAATTTTATATGACCAGGTCAGAAAGCTGCAAAGAAGTGTCTAGCCAATTTTTATTTATTATTAAGAATTCTGATCTTACGCTAATAAATTTACTGAGTTTTTTCCACACAGGTAACATCTTGGGATATTACCTCAAATCTTATGACTTGAAGCACGGATGTCTATTTTTTTAAAAATGACTTATTTCTTTATTTTAGAGAGAGAGAGCACGCACACAAGTGAGGGGAGGGGCAGAGAGAGTATCTTCAAGCAGACTCCCCCTAAGGGCAGAGCCCAAGACAAGGCTTGATCTCATGACCCATGAGATCATGGCCTGGGCCAAAACAGAGTTAGAGGCTCAACTGACTGAGTCATCCAGGTACCCCATGGATGTCTACTTTGCAAACTAAAAGTATTTCTGCTTCCTTTTCCCCCCATTATTTTGTACATGGACTTCTCACGACCCCCAGGACTTTATGTTGAGAGAGTCTATATACCACATTGGTGTTTTGATCTTTCCCGTAGGACAGTAAGGCGATTAGACAGGGATTTATTTTATGGCCTTTAGAAAGAATTTCTCTAGAAAAATTATACTAATGAACATGAGACTCTGTTGAGCATATGACCCGACCCCTGGACACATTAACTCTAAGGACATTCTTCTTCTCCCCACATTTGGGGAGAAAATTGCTGCCAATTTCTCTAGGAAATGATGACACACTCTGTAAAAACCAGCTCAGAGTTCAATGGCTCCGATTAGGTTCTAAAATTTTCAAAGCCTGGAACATAGTCTGGCCCAATAAATAATGAATGTTCATGTCTGAGACTGAATACTGGGCTCAAGGAAAACCATTCTTGGGATTTATTTGACATTACCAATAAAGCAAACATTTCTCTATTCCTCCTGGAATAAATTTTGAACAAGCCCTTCATGCTGAAATATAACTTGAAATAAACTTTCCCTTGCTTCTCTCTAGGTGATTACCACCCACTGTTCTCTCTGCTTTGGGACATCAAACACATCATTCCTCTCATTCTTATAGTGGGAAAGCTCTCGTTTTCACTCACTACTATCTTTACCTCGAATTGTTCTATCCAAATTCTATTATTGACACAATAATATTAACTCACCGTGGCTTCTCCTGATTAATTCTATGCATGTAAGATTTAAACTCAAACATTTAAAGTCTTTTTTTTAAACATTTAAAGTCTTGATGTTATTAAAAATAATTCTACAGATATAACTTTAAGAATAGCAAGTGCTATGGTTAGAGAAGTTTTTGCCAAAGGACCAAAGATAATTAATTTCACAGAAAAGAAACTTGAAAATAATGGCTATAATAAGCACTTGGGGGGATTATATGTATCTATGATGGTCATGCCCTGGAGCGGATATTGGAATTTAGAACCCACCTTTTCCAGTGTACCCTCCCTTTGTGTCCTTGGGATTGCTGCCAGCAATAGTCTAAATGAGTACAGCAAATATTGAAGTAATTTAAAAACCTTTTGTTTTAGCAGTGACATTCGTTTTTTATGGTTTGTGTACTTTATGAATGTTCTACAATCAGGTTCTTGTAGAACCTCTTCACTTAGAGTTGTAGTAGATTGTTTAAGCTGAGTACGAAAACTTAATTTAACTCTTTAAAACTTTTCTTGAGCACTTAAGCGGTTATTATTCTTTTCTGGAAGAAGGCAGTATATAAATTCATGATGAGGGGCGCCCGGGTGGCTCAGTGGGTTAAAACCTCTGCCTTTGGCTCAGGTCATGATCTCAGGGTCCTGGGATCAAGCCCCGCATCAGGCTCTCTGCTCAGCAGGGAGCCTGCTTCCCCCTCTCTCTCTGCCTACTTGTAATCTCTCTCTCTCAAATAAATAAATAAAATCTTAAAAATAAATAAATAAATAAATAAATAAATAAATAAATAAATAAATAAATTCACGCTGACATGGATTGCCTACTTGTACAAAAGCCCGCACTAGCCACTAAACACTATCTGGTTTTCCTTTACTTTTCTCTTTTTATTTATTTATTTTTTAAATTTTAAATACGATAGCAGGGAAAGGGATGTTGAAAGCTGATGCAGTTGGGAAATAAAAGCTAAGAGGTGAGAAAGAATCTGTAATCCTTCTCAGAGACTAGTTAAATTATGTAAAGCAAATGCAGTTTAATAAAAGAGTATAGGAAAAGAATAATAATCCATCTTAGAAAAATTGCCTCAAAATATTACAGAGTATCTTATACAGTGGAATTGTATAAGATGGCTCTACTTTAAAAGGAAATGTGCTTATATATTTTTTTAATAATATTTCTGAAATATGTATCAGCCACCAGCACTATGAAGAAGACTGAAAATCCAGCAGCACACAAGGAAATAAGTGGTTTCTGCTTCTTCTGTCTGAACTGAACTTACAGGAATTTATGCTGCCATTCTTCAAGGACAGGGATCAGGGAGATGTGGTTTTACTGAGGTCAGGAAATGCCATGAGCACCACACGCCCAGCCTTCTCTTTACCATCTAAAATATGTAAATGTGTCCAGAAAAAAGAAAATGAAAAAACAAAAGAAGGGAAGAAAAATTTGACTGTGTCCTCCCTCTTTTACTAAAGCTAGCCCACTCTCATTTTATAGCTGTCTGTAGAATTAAATGGCATCTGAGGTCCCTTCCGGATTTAAGCATCTAAGAACCTCCAAACAATTCTACAAGTAAGCGAAGCAACCTATTCCCGAGGAAGATCGAAGAGGTAGCACCTGAATCTACCTGGAAAGATGAGGGAGATGTCAAGAATAGGACCCACTCCTCATGCACCAGAGTCCATCTCTATATGTCTTCCAGATTCTGCAAAACAACCTCAAGCCAAGGAAGACCCATGTTGCCTGGTGGCCTTTGTGATTTTATGGGTATAATTTTAGCACAAAATTTGAGAACAGATTAACTTTTTCTCTTTTCTTGTAAGATTAATTCTGATACCAACATTAATACCTACACTGACAGTAATGTTAATACTACTAATAACAACAACTAAGACTGAGCCTTAATTGTGTGAATTCTATGAGCCAAGCACGGTAAGTGCATGAACTTGAGAAAATCTCATGTGAGAGATAAGCATGGAAATCATGTATTTATAATGTATAGCTAAAATTAAAACGAAATTCATTCATAAAAGATATTTATCGGGCTCCCACTACTGTCAAACATTTACAAAGAGCACTAACTAGATCCATGAACAAGACAGAGTTAAATGTTATAGTGATTTCTGCAGTGCTGCTCCCAGCATGGAGGGCCAGCTCCATGGGTCTACTACATGGCCTGTGGCACAAGACTCGTGCTCAGAAGGACTTGCACTTGATTTTATGCTCTGCAGTTCAGAAATTATTAGACAGGGTCCCCACACTTCCATTTTGCACTGGACCCAGCAAATTATGTAGCTGGCTTTGACTAGAAGCGTTAGCATTGCCCAAAAGCTTTGTAGAAACGTGACCTCCTGTGTCAGAATCTGCAATGTCACAAGATCCCCAGGTGGCTGGTGTGCACACTCAGTTTTGGCAAGTCCTGATACAGACTGGAAGTTCCCAGGCAGACAGCAGTCGGAGCTGCATCTTCCTTTGCCTACCACTTTGTGAGTTTGGGTGGATCACATAACTTCTCTAAGTCTCAGAATCTTCCCTTGAAAGGCAGAGAAAATAATAGTTGCTAAATTAAATATGACAGCAAAATCCTTAGCACAGTGACAGGTACATGGAAAGTTATGGTGAATTTTAGCTCAGTAGAGACATTATTACTACCCTGTGGCCTCACCACTTCTATTTTGCTGCTTCTTTAATTATTAGCAAAGAAATTCAGGGGTTTAAAATCTTGCCTAACTTGTTCTCAAATGCATTACCACTTTAAGGAAGATAATTTGTTGAATGCTAGTATACTAGTAAATGAGCTTCTTCTTGCCTTTTTTAGTAAGGGAGATCCCTTTTTCACTTTGACAGAGATCGTAAGCAATCTCCCTGTGTTTCTCAACAAGGCGACCATTCTCTCTCCTAGCAGACCCCATAAACAAAACCTGCCCAGTCTAGCCTCCAACAAACCCACCTCAGAGTGCAGATAATTGTGCCCCATCTAGGCCAACTAACCCAGAATCTCTAATGGTGCAGCCGTGGAAACCTGCTATTATTATTATTAATTTTGATTATGATGCTTTTTTTTTTTTTTTCTCTTTTGCTTATAGCCTAGATTCGGTCAGGCGAAGTGTAAGAAGCATGGTTAGTGTTTTGCCAAAGGGTAAAGCAGAGCCATAAATGGGAAAAAATGGACCCTGAGCTCAGAGACAGAAATGATATACAACCCGTCAGGAAGGAGAGTCCAGTGTAGGTCTGGAAAGTGGTTCAGAAGGGAGTGATGAATGGTGTGAGGGCCTGGCCGCTCTGAGTGTGTGATGCCTCCTGCTCAGTGCAGGGTGACCTGGTCTCTTAAAAGCTCTCAGGAGGGTCAGGTGAACCTAAAATCTTCTGTGCCTTCTCCAGGGTGGATCTCACTTTACATCTCTGGCATGTTTCTGACTTTTGTCCTTTTCTCCCTCCTCCCTCCCCTCCTTCCTTCCTCCCTCCCTGCCTCCCTCCTTTCCTTTTTGTGAGGAGAGGAGAGAGAGAAATCTAAATTTCAAGGCAGATGATCTAAGTTTGGACCTAGGTCCATTTGCCAATGAGCTCTCTGTGGCTGTGAGCAAAGTATTTCTCTTCTTTTGTAGTCAGTTCCTGATCTGGAAAATGAGGAATGGGCTCAAAACGTTGCCTACATTTTCTTCCAGGGTCAACTTTCCATAATTTCCAGACTTGGCAGTTCTCTCTTTTTGTTAATTCTGCATAACTCAAGGGTCTTTCTGAGGTATCCTGTGGGAAACCTAATTTTTAATGTATTTTCATACATAATTCTTTTACATACCACAGTTAAGGAGTCATTGTTCTAGGGGTGTCTCTAGTCATTAAGACGCAGTTTCCGTGGTTAAGAAAAATAACAATTTAGAACTTCTTTTGCATCACACTAGTCAGTGGCTCAGTTACACGTTTTTTTTATTTGTTTCTCAGACTTCTACAGTTGTGTTTACTGGGACCAGTTACCAATGATCTACACTGTACTTCTTTCTACTCCAGTTACTGCACGACTTCCCGTAACTTACTTAACCTCTCTGTGTTTAATTTTCCTCATCTAAAATGGGGATAATAATAGCAACTCATTCATGAGACTGTGGTGGGGTTTCAGTTAGTTATTGCATGCAGGATACCTAAGACACTAAGAGTCAGTGTCTTGCACATGGCAAGTAGTCAATAGATTCTGTTGTCATTATGATTATATGGTTTCACTTACTTGTGGAGCATAAGGAGTGACATGGAAGACATTAGGAGAAGGAAAGGAAAAGTGAATTGGGGGAAATCAGAGGGGGAGATGAAACATGAGAGACTGTGAAACATGAGAGAAACAAATTGAGGGTTTTAGAGGGGAGATGGTGGGGGGATGGGCGAGCCTGGTGGTGGGTAATAAGGGGGGCACGTATTGCATGGAGCACTGGGTGTGGGGCATAAACAATGAATCTTGGAACACTCAATCAAAAACTAATGATGTATTTTATGGTGACTAACATAACACAATAAAAAAAAAAATTGTAATGACTAACTAAAAAAAAAGTCAAGAAAATACTGGAGCACCTGGGTGGCCCAGTCGTTAGGCGTCTGCCTTCAGCTTGGGTCATGATCCCAGGGTCCTGGGATCGGGCTGCATCGGGCTCTCTGCTCTGCAGGAAGCCTGCTTCTCCCTCGTCTCCCCCAACCCCCCGCTAGTGTTTCCTCTCTCACTGTGTCTCTCTCTCTGTCAAATAAATAAATAAATCTTTAAAAAAAAAAAGTCAATAAAGTATCACATGAGCTTTCTGCCAAAATTTTGGGATAATATTTAGAATCAATTACTTCTTGAGAGAATCAATATAAAGTAAGAAGTTCAGGAATATATATTTTTAAAGAAATATATCTTTTATGTTTCTGCTCCGTTTCCAGTTAAGAGTTTACTGTGTTAAAATTGATATTTTTAAGGAATTCATTTTCAGTTCTTATGAAAATAGAGGCTTTAGGGTTTCTGACTGTAATTCTGTAAGACAAGCATAACTCTTCCCATTTGAAATCTTTTATGCTGAAATTATGTGTTTACTTAGATATTTTATATTTGCCAGCATTTGATTAACTTCTTTACCTAAAGCAATTCATAAGTCCCTAATCTTTTCAAGAGCTTCCACACTCCATGAACTTGGATCAGGAGTAAACACACTTTGCAGCCACCTTCAAAGGAAAGAGTGAACAGAATCCATTCTGCACAGTGCATTTTACTACCATCACTAAATTATATTTACTGGAAAATACAAGTAATTTACACGCAGTGACCTTTTTTTTCTTTGTACAGTGTCACCGTGGATTCATAAACATGCATTTTAAAATGACATTAGCAATGCTGTTCCAAGCGTATTGAACAAAAGTTGTCTTACTCTTTTTATCCCTTGTTTATTCAGAGGACATTAAATGATTTTTGTAATTCTCCCCTTTACACCAAACTACACAAAGCAGTACTCCCAAATAACACAGAGTTGTACATTTTCTGAAAGTTTTTATATTGTAACAGAAAGAAAATGAGATGCCTCAAAGAAAAGAATCATATGCTCTCAGAAAGAAATATTGAAGCCTGTGGTTTTTTAAAGTCCTTGTACGCTTCCTTCTGAAATACCATAATAGGTCAGATCTATTTTCTTTCTTGTAGGTACTTCCCCAAGCAGGTAATGACTATTTACTGGCTTTATAAAATGCACTAGTGGTCTTGTTCTGGCTCATAGGTAAGTAGAAGCACTGTATAGACTATTAACAAATCCTGCAAATGGGAGACTTTGAAACGGGGGCTATACTTTTTTGCTGTGATTTTGTGACATTTGCCATTCCTGTAATGGAATATGGTCAGGTATTCATGGCTTGGGTAGTAAATACACAGATAACCACATGGGCCAGTTTGGGTGCTGTTTTTTGTAACAACAACAACAAAATATTTTTTTAAGTCTCACAAATTACACCAAAGCCAGAAATAATAAATAAATCATAAATGCATTTGACAACTAGAAAGAAACGAAAATTCCTCAAATAGATATCTGCTATATGGCAAACAAGATAAACCATGATCTGAAAGAAAAGAAAAGTTCAGTGTCTGTTAGAAGACAGGCTAATAGTATTATTAGGAAAAGAGTCCTTATTAGTAAGACACATGTACAAATACAATTTTTTTTTATATGGGAATGGTAGACCATGTGACTCTTGATCTTTGGGTTGTGAGTTCGAGCCCCACACTGAGTGTAGAAATTACTTAAAAAT
This sequence comes from Potos flavus, assembly GCA_028534135.1. NCBI lineage: Eukaryota > Metazoa > Chordata > Mammalia > Carnivora > Procyonidae > Potos > Potos flavus. The sequence goes on from CM052900.1 coordinate 41,400,637, forward strand.
ATATAAATAAACTTTAAAAAAATGGGGATAGCAAACGTATTAAAAAAACAAAGAGCAACACATAATTAAAAACTTAAGAAAAACCATTCAAGCTCACAAATACAAATCCCGTATTTTGTCTATCGGGATGATAGCACTTTGTATTACCGGGAGTGTGAACTCACCACGGATGTAGCTATAACAGTGAGGTTTCTAACCTATCTTCAACATTATAATATACCTACCTACCTATACTTATAGGTACATACTATACCTATAACTATACCTACTATATATACTAATATAGTATAACATACCTACTATAATATACCTATATGTACCTAGGTATATACCTACACATATAATATACCTAGGTATATTATAGGTATAATATAGATATATTATAGATATAGATATCTATATAGATATCTATATCTGTATAGATATAGATATATAGATATAGATATACCTATAATATACCTACCTAATGTAGGTATAATATACCTACATTATAATATACCTACATTATAATATACCTACCTACTATAATATACCTAGAGAAAATACAGATATACTGAACTACTAAGACAACAAAAAAGTATGTACGAATATTACCAAAAACAGAAAGGTAATATGGAAATACTTAACAGAATGTTTGACCATATAATGATCGCATTAGTCAAACATGAGATGGATTTATTAGGTAATATAATCAATCACTCATTTAATTTGCAAATATTTACTGAGTGCATCCTGTGTGGCATGCATTAAACATAGGCTACTGTGATGAAAATATTCAGACATATTTCCAAATTTCATGCAGTGTGTGTGTGTGAGAGAGTATCTGGACACCTACACACGTACAAATACACATACGTATTTCTACCCAAGCCTCTATGCCCACTGCCTAATTGTAATTGTCATAAGTGCTACGTGCAGGGTGCCTCCTCCCATCAGTGCTTTCTCAAGACTTTCTTGGTTTCAAAACACAAAGTCCTGCATTCTGGAAAACACCTCAGTCCCAGAAAAAGTAAGATGGAGTCACCCTGGGAAGAAAAAGTGTTGGAATAATGGGGGGGAAAGTGTGTATTTGCATTTATTATCTATAAAAATAATCACTTTACTTCTTTGATATACATAGTAACTCCTAGGAAGTTAATGACATTTTCTACACATCAAACCACAGGATACTTACTTTCTAGTAACCCTATGTGAATAACATATTTCCAAAAAGCACTCAGTGGTATTTTCTTAAAATATCACTTTCCATATTCTGCAAGGTAGGATGATCTGTGATAAAAATAATACCATGACTGTAGGCACTAAAATCCAAACGCCTAAAAGAAATGACACTCTGGTAACAAGAAGACACCCAGTACCCAGATATTGGTTTCCACGGCCATTCTCCCATTAAAAATGGAGAGGTAGGTGATTCTAGGATTGAGGCAGGTAATAGACAATATAAGCCTGGAGCATCTTGTAGTGTCAGGGAGTCAGGAGGTGTTAAACACACACACACACACACACACACACTGATGGGGCTATGTCACAGAGTAGAGGAACCAAATCAGAGTTCCCAACAGGCAAAGCTGGAACAGTCTGAGTCACAAAACAAAGTAGTATTGGATCATGACCCCCAAATAAAATAAATATCCATGACTCAATACAATAAAAATAAGTAGTTGAATCAATTTATAAATGCAGGAGAATATCTAAAAATAAATTATGCAGATACTCCACACTAAAGAGGGAGAGCCTAACTCCCCACTGTTTAAGTGTGGGCTGTACATAATGATTGTCTTCCAAAGATTACAGGACAGAAAGGGCAGTGGGGGGAGAGTGACTAATCTGAGAAGAAACCTGACAAATGACTCCAGCCAGGTGATCCCTTGATCAGCATCAACAGTTATAAATATGTTGACAGTATGTACCTTTGTATGGTGTGAAGAGACTGTCACTTGATTTCTGTGGTCTTCCTTTCAAAAACCTATAACTCCAGTCTAATCTTGGTAAAAACATCAGACAAAATCCAATAAGAAAAGCATCTTGCAACATATATGGCCAATATTCCTCAACACTATCAAGGTCATCACAAACAAGGAACGTCTAAGAAAATGTCACAGCCGAAAGGATATTAAGGAGACAAGACAATAAAATGTAATGTGGTTTCCTGGATGAGATCCTGGAAGAGAAAAAGGATATTTGGTAAAAACTATGGAAATCTGAATCAACTGTGGACTTTGGTTAATAATAATGATTAATATTGGTTCATTAACCAGAGCAAGTGTATCCGTGTTAATAAAAGGAGAAACTGTGCACGAAGGGGCTGGAATTATACATATACTCTGAAGTATCTGCTCAATTTTTTTCTACAAATCTAAAAATATTCTTGCAAAAATAGTCTATTGTTTAAAAAAAAAATCCAGTATTGAACCAAGCACCAGTTATGGTGAATTTGCCCCACCCCCCAGCCGATATTCTTAACACATGCATTCACACCTAATGGGCTCAAGGGTTTGGATTTCAAGAAATGGATGAGAAAGAGATAGGAATTTTCATTTATCAAGTTCCTCATATAACACAGCATCAGTGATAGGAATTTTGACATTTATCTTTATCTGTAATTCTTTAATACTATGAAGTGGACATGATTCCCACTTTACAGATAAGGAAACTGAGGTTGAGAGGTTAAGTTGATTGAGGAGAAACTGTAAATTAAGATGCTGTTTAAACCCGAGGGGTGTGATGTCCAGCCCCTGATTCCTTCCACCGCTCCATGCTTCACAAAATTGGAAGGGTTATAGATTAGTAGAACCTCCTAATTATATAGATCTCTTGAATGCGTTCAGTATGCATCTAAGACAGACATGATTGAGACATTTTTGCTAGCTTGAGGAAGAATGACAATAGGAAAGGTCACTAGACTCTGAGCCAAGGTCCTGGTTTGAGGGTCCTCCTTTCACACGCTAACTGTAAAGTTTGGGGTAACTTGCCTCAACTATATGGACTTCAAGTTCCACATTCATTTTAACAAGGCCCATTAGATTGTATACTCCTTGAGTGGACGGGCTTGGTCTTACGCAGCATTATACTCCCAGCGCCCAGTGAAATGCTTGCTGCCTTGCAGGTATGCAACATATCTCTGCTGAATTTAGCTGAACTGAGGAATCATGGCAGACCAGGGTCCATGGCCAGAGCCTTCCAGAGACCTTTCAGAAGCAACTTGGCAAAGAGGTGTTGGTTGAAGAAGGAAGAATTCGGAAAATCAGTGTCATTCCTGCAAAAATCTTGGCAACTTATGAATTTAGGATATGCATACTTTACTTCCTTTTATGAGCCACCTTATAGTTTAACCGGATCATGCTCAACTGGAAAGAAACAGAAATAATCCTGGATGGAAAGATGAAACAACTGCATAGAAAATGAAAGCCTACAGCCCTGAGGAAAGCAACAGGAGAGGTGGGAGAGCGTATAGGATTGGTCCAGCAGTTCCGGGGAGACTGGACTCAAGAGACAGCAGGGCTGGTCAGCAGCAGAGCCCTCAGAGGCACGGAAGCCCTGACAAGACAGCAGTGCTAACTCAGCCTGACTCTCACGTTTGTAAGGGGAGGGGCGAGACGGTAAAAGGAGGAACTGCTGGGAGCCTGGGCTCCTCTCTTCTTACCCTAGACACAGTCCTACATGAGGGGCTCATGTCTTCATGGGAGGACACCTTGGCCCACATGCCCGAGTTGAGCCACAACCCCACAGCCTCCACCAAGAGCTATCCCTGGGCTAGCCCTCCATCCAAGGGGTTCATCATGACCCTTAGAAGAATGGGGCTGTGGGAGCCAGCTTGGGTAGGGAGGCCTTTGTATAGGGAATTTTGGAGTCTTGAGTATGTCGTTGTGGTTTACAGTGGTGCTACTCAATGTGTATCCATGGGTAGCTGCTCTCTGCAAACCTTCACTAGAACTCAAGGAGATAGCTACAAACACGGAGAGTGAAAGCTTAGGAACTTTCCAGCAACGTGACAGTAATTTTAGATCTGTCGAGGCCAAGAAGAAAAAACTTAACAGCTTTCAATTTATATATATTTTAAAATAAATTTTCTATCTGTAGGAATTTATTTTTCAGTATATTGTCAAATGATTTAACAGAGTGGGGGACAAAATGAAACCTTTCCCTCTTCAGGGCCTGAGAAACACCTGCTGAGAAGAAGGATACAGGTTCCGAGGGGGTGCACACCTTGGACCGACACATTCCTCATCAGGTGAGGAGGCCGGAGTGGATCCTTCTGGAGCTCAGGGCCCAGGGCAGCTGAAAGAGTGGCCCACGTTGACCAAATGGCCCTGCTTTCCACAGTTCCAGAGCAGAGGACAACATAGCTTGCACAGTGAAGGGGACTCTGGTGGGCTGTGGGCTGAGGTCATGCAGAAACACATTTGAGAAAACTGTTGGACCTGATTTCAAATTTTAAATTAATGTATGCTGCTGAAATATCCTTCGTAGATCAGAAAATTTCTTAGGAGAAAGAAGGAATATTATTGGTCAAGTGTGTGCATATAAATTGGCTCCATCCAGAACCATAGTAAGGAAAAAGATTTCAAACTTTAGGTCTTAATAGGATACCCGCCCCCTCAAACACTAGTTCTGGATCTAGTAAGCGTCCCAGAACTACGCAGCACAGATACAATGCTGGGTCTTTAGACCATGCCAGAAAAATTTGGATAGTCTGACTATTGACTGGTGGGTCGCAAATCTTCAACTGTCTGGAGATTTGAGGTGATTCAACTTTGATTCAGAAATTATATTTAAGATACATATTCTCACCATTTGTATGGTTTTGTCTTAAAGATTTTATTTGCTTGACAGAAAGAGAGAGCAAGCGAGCACAAGCAGGGGGAGGGGCAGAGGGAGAGGAAGAAGCAGACTCCCTGCTGAGTAGAGAGCCAGACGTGGGGCTCCATCTCAGGACCCTGGGATCATGACCTGAGTCAAAGGCAGACGCTTAACCAACTGAGCCACCCAGGAGCCCCATTTGTATGGGTTTTATGTTATGTGTATATATACATATAAAATTATATTTCCTTAAAATTAGTCTATCACCAATGTTTCAGTCTTTCAGCATAAATTACTCCCATGAGTTTTACAAGGTGATTATCAGTCAAAAATTCATTAACTAGGTGTATATTTAAATTAAATTGGAATTAAACATCCTTAGGAAGCTTGTTTCTTTTAAATACAAAATAAGTTTTGTTTAAAAAAAATCCTGAAAAGGGACATATTTTCATAATCTCTGGTAAGTGACATTTTAAGAGTAGGGACTGTTGAAGCCATGGATAAATGTTTTTGCGGTAATAAAAAAGCATCACAGGAAAGTCTCAAAGGTAAATGCGTTAGGGAAAAAGGAAAGAAAATTGTTAGTTTCTCTCAGTATATTGAGAAAAAAAAAATCTTAAATTGCACCTTTCTCAACACTTTCATAAATCATTATATGGCTAGAGCACTTCAAAGTTTCTAAAAACTGTTCAGACTCACGGGGTTTGTCTCCTTTTATTCCCACAAGAACTGCATCCGATAGAGCAAAAAGATACCCGGTTTTATGTGTCTCAGAAACAGGAGAATAATGGTCAGCCAGTGATGTGCCCAGAACAACACCCGGGCCAGCTGACCTAGCCAGTGTCCTTTTTTCACTACTCAAAGGCTCCTTCTTCCTGAACTATCATTTTGCTAAATCAATACATTGCCAAGTTGTCTTTAACCTGAAACATTAAGAGATGTATTTCTGCAATTTAAAAATCAGTTTGAGGGTCTGAATTAATATTTTTTTACTCTCCTTCCAAAATGGCCATTATAAACATTCCCAAATTTAGTATTGAATTACTGCAGTTCATATCTGTACTCTGGCCAGAGAGGGTCAAAGGAAATTAAGCAGTTGGTCTATAAAAATGCAATGCATATTGCTTCTTCTTCATAGTCTACTGCTTTTTAAGAGAAAGAAGAGGGAAGAAAAGAAGAACAGAAGAGAAGAAGGAAAATTAGGAAAGACACAAGAAGAAACAAAAAAGAGAAATGCTGTTTTAGTTTTATTAAACTGAGTTTAAAACTTAAAAATCCATTATAGAACTAAAATGTAGCAGTCATGCGCCTGACACTTTAGATTTATCATCATTACACACACACACACAAACCACTTCCAGAGACAATTATTTTTTCAATTTACATGAAAAGTTTTTACTGAATAAAATGCTGATAAGTCATTAATACAACTGGGGGCAGAATTAGAACTCAATTCTGTGACTCCAAATCTTTCTACTATACCACACTGAGTTTTTCCCACTATATGTAATTATAGACCTCAAACGTATATATGTATGGTGTATTGCTCTTTAATGATTAGACTTTTTTATACTCTTCTTGCAAAAAAATATGCATGATTACAAGAAAACATCTATTAACTGTACAAAAGCACAAGGCCATGTATAAGAATCCTTGGCCAGGCAAAGTCAGGCTGGATGAACATTTAGAAGCATATACCAGCCGTGTCGGAATTATGTGCATGCAATGGAAAGACTACTGTACAGAAAAACTTAAAACGGACTGGAACCTTCAAGGGAGAATTAAAATAGAATCTGATTAAATTATTCCGTACTTCATATTAAGTTATTTTCTGTACACACAGAATGATACTAGGCTCCAAAACTGTGCTCTTGTGTTTTTTAATTAAAACAACATTAAAAACCACCTTCAGTCTTTCTCAATTCCAAGAGTTTAGATGCATAGGCAACTCAACAGTACATTTAGGGGCTAGTCTTCAAGAGCAAGGTCACCAGTGCCTATGGCCCATTCCTGCTCAAATAATGGAAGGATTTTTGCTGACAATGATATATTCTATTTCTTGGATTGAAGCTTGTAAACTCTCCACCTCAGGTTAATTTGCAGAGAAAGCTTTGTGAAAGACAGAAAATATCAGCAGTGTTTTAAAGAAAGCGGGGATATCTAATGTGTGTATGCGGGTGGAGATGCATCATAGGAATAGGGTAGCACCCAAAACAAGTGGGGTAGTTAAGCAACAGAAAGCAATGGAGAAGACGTGGGCCAATTTGTGAGCAAAACCTACCGAGATCGTAATAACATAGTATGTGTTGAGGAGGAGTCAGGAGGGACTCAGAAGCTAGCAAAATGGGCTTTAGTGTGAGGCCGGCTCACACAAGGCACACCCAGAGAGTAATTAACTCCACAAGGAGCTCTGGCTAACTAAGCTTGGCTCTGATAGACTTAACCTGGGAGCGGGGGGGCACTTCAATAGAAAAGCGGACGTCAACTGGCCACAGGCATCACAGTTGAGTTCTTTAGAGCGGGTCGGAAACCAGGGTAGTGTTCTTCCCCACTGGAGACGTGGTGTGCTGGGTGACTGAGGCAGGACTTCATGTGGTTGGGCCAACAGCAACGAGAATACTGGTGAGTCACCGGGTGACTGGACCTGGTGACCAGACCATTCACAGGGCTCGTCACTAGCATAGTGGAATCTAGGTTTGGAGCCAAGGGACTAGTGATGGATCCAATGGACCAAATGATACTGTGGCTACTGACATGAACTCACCCAGCTGGGTTGGGATCATCTAAACCACTCAACAGGGCTGAGCCTCTATACTGGGAACATTAGTTGTGAAGACTGCAGAATTTAGAGGCTGACAGGATTGGGCAGCTGGTTAGCCATGGCAAAGTGCAGTGGGGGGGGGGGGGTCTACAGAAGAGGGAGCAGAGAGCACAGGGGTTAAGTGGAGTCTGAGGATGATGATGGTGTTGGTTGTGGTGACAGTATCTAGCATGAAGAGCTGTCAAGAGGATTAAATGCTAGTTTTTATGGATTGTTTAGAATGGTGCCTAGTTACTAGTAAGCCGTATTAATGTTTGTAACGAAAAACAGAATCAGAGACAAGATGGTCTTTTTCTAGAACTCAGAGATACACATGCCTAAAGTTGTGTACTAAGATGGAAATCCAAGTAAGAGGTATTGATTTAGTTCAAAGATAACGTTCTTTTATTGGAAATAATTAAATGAAGCTTGTAAGGTAGGACTTTCTCCCTATTTAACATTCAAAGAGAAAAGAGAGAAAGAGAGCGCACACAAGCACTTCGACTGAAAAGTTAAATGTTCTCCAAATCAATTTACGAGACTTACCTTGATTTACTTTATAATAAAAATTCACCTTTTCAAGGATAATGGGAGAGCTAAATCTTAGGAAGGTAATGTAACAAAAATTGTGTATGCAGGTAGAATGTTTGAAGAATCCAATGTCCCAAGATATTTTTGGAAATACCACATCTTTACCACATGGTGGCACCAAAGTGCTTTCGAAAGATTTACCTCCCTGCCTTTCTACATTTGTTGCATTTGCTGTTTTCCTTCATCTATCACATATAATAAGTAAAAGCTACACAGCATTCTTTATCCTCTAAAAGGGAACAGGAAGCCTGACAGTTAAGTTTCTCTTGGAAACAAATCCCGACTGTGACACATCGATGGATTTCAAATTGATGTGAAGTTAAGGTAGGGAATAAGAATAGATGGAAAACAACCCTATTAAAATGTGCTGCAATTTCAGAGACAATAACCTCTTAAAGAGTGTGTGCTAAGTCTCCCTGTATTTGCAATACATATGTAGGAATACCTTAAGTGCTTTGCAGACATTCAAATTAGAAGTATGTAGGAATTCTCGCAAGGAAATAATACAGTACACCCTGCTGGCAGATGCAGTAAAATGGAATTATATTTTTGGCACTAGGGATACAAACAGCCTCAGTGTATTTCACGTCAACCTCACATTTGCACGTAAGGCACTCAGATCTACCTTATTGTGTGCGTTAACGTGTGTCCTTTATGTAGGTAGCAAAGATTCAAGATAAAAGCGGTTGACAAAACAAAAAGGCAGCCAAAATGGAGAACCTGTATAGACAGACAATAAGCCTCATGTTACTTAGTCTATTTTCCCAACTTTCACAGCTTACAAGCAACCCAAAATAAAACATTTGTGCAAGTAGGAGATGGAAACTCAGTATTCATCGTTAGAGGTTCGAATAAATTAGTCTAAAGCCGTGCCATTAGGAGATTGGCACTCTATTTTATAAGAGGAGGAAAATATCTGTCTTATTTCTAACTGGTCAGAGAAAACTTTGTGGAAGAAGGAGCTATGGATTAGCTTTCTCATTCAAATCATTGGCTCCATAAAGGTACTGACCTCCAGGTCCTGTTCTGCTGTTAGAAAGAGTAGGCAAATGTATACAAAGTGCCAGCTAAGCACAAATGTTATTTATTTTTCTCTCTATTTATTTAACACACATGTATTATTTATTTCAGAGGTATAGGCCTGTGAAGCATCAGTCTTACGCAATTCACAGCGCTCACCATAGCACATACCCTACCCAACGTCTATCAAAAAAACCCTGTGAAACGCAGGTCTAGAGTAGGGTGGTGAGGTTTTCCTTCATACGAGCTCAGGGCAAGAAGCGTTTCTCACAGTGACATTTTAGCAGAGACCTGAATGAGGTGACAATGAGCCACACAGATACTGGATTTAATCAAATCACAACAAGAACCTATCTGTAGCCTGTAAGTGCAAATATCCAAATATGTCAGAGAAAGTGTTACTTATTATTTAAGTCTAGTTTTCAAAATAGAAGACTCACATGCTTTGCAGGCGGCCAGGCTTAGGGTCCCATCCCACCTCCTTGATTTCGTCCCGTGCCAATCTGGGGGAGTTACTTGATCATTCTCACCTGTGTTCCCTCTGCCCTAGAGCAGAAAGAACGACAATCCATGCCTCCCAGCATGATTGGGAAGCAGATGAAATATCATACCAACAGCCCAGTCCTTTCTTCTCTCCCATTTTCGTCCTACTTCTTTTATTTTCTCAACCATCATACAATAGTAAAAGTATAATGTTCTATTCTTCATTCACTCATCCATTTGTCCAACAAGCATTTATTAGATTCTAATGAAATACTAGGCTCTCTGCTAGGCACTGTTGTTTTAAAGATGAGTAAGTCTTAGTGTAAGCCTTTTAGTCTGATGAGGGCAACAAACAAGTAGTTACAGTAGAATGGGATAATTATTATCGAAGTCATCCACAGTGTCAGATAAGAAGACAGAGAAGGAGTATTTAATCCCTGTTTCCCAAAAGAATTTGAAAGAAGATTAGAATTTAACCTGATAAAGATAAAAGAAGGAAGCTTTTTAAGTAACCATCACCACCACCGTCATCCTCACCGTCATCATCACGTATAAAGAAGAAGTAATAGAGAGTGTGTACTTTTGGGGGGAAATTATAAAATAGTTCCTTTTAACACCATTCCTCCTATCACTCCTCTTCCCTCACTGGCTTTCTGGAAATTTCTAAAACCTGCTAGACTCTATCTCATTGAGGCATTTGTAATTTCTGTTCTTTATACCTGGATATCCTTACCCTTAACACTTCATGTGGCTGAGTCCTTCTCTACCTTTAAGTCTCAACTTAAATATTATCATTTCAATGAGACCTTCTCAGATCATACAGTACAAACTACTCTCCGCCATCATTGTTCTCAGTAACAGAAATCTGTTTCTTTTAATCTACTGATCACAAGCTGGTCTTATTTTGCTGACTTTTTAAATTATCTGTCTCCCCTACTCAACTGTACCTGCAAAGAGGGTCAAGAAAAGTCTTTCATCCCGGCAGTTACTGGTTCTCATACCCATCGTGTATTTTGTAACTATTTCTTTAGTAGATAAATGGAAATGAGTGCAAGAATCAGGACAAGACAATAGATTAAATAAACAGAAGTGACGAAATGCCATGTTAAAAGTCTGCACTATATCGGAAAGGCTCTGCAAAGTCCTTGGAGGATCTCAGTAGACAAATGGCACCAGTGCATTTTTATTACAGAAAATCACTCTGCTGAGAGTGTGTGGGAATTGATTGGAATGAGTGAAGACTAGAGTCAGGGAGATCCACTGAGGGCCTGCTGCAGTAATTCAGATGAGAGATGTTAACCCAAGCTTAGGCTAAGTTAGTGGCCATGAAGATGGAATAAATAAATTCAAAGGTAATTGCAAATGGACAGAATTTGGTGTGTAACTGATATAAAGGGATAATGTAGAAAAAGTCTAGAAGGACTTTAGATTTCTGACTTGGGTGACTGAGTACATAAGAAAATAAGATTTGTATGGAAAGATGAGAAGTAGAGTGTTTTGAACTTGAATATATTTCAATCTGGAGCTCTGAGGAAAGGTCTGGGATATAGACTGGGAGTCAAACACGTCTAGGGCATTAGAGCACGTTTATGGCAACAATGCACGGCTATTAGACAACAACGGGTGAATGAGCTCACTTGGAGAAAGAATATGCAGTGAGGAAATTAGAAGAAAAGAACAGAACCTTGGGAGTGACATCAGCATCACGGCTGAAAAAGACATCTCTTGTTTTTGTCTCCCCTTGACAACAGGTCAGCATCCATCTATGGACAACAGTGTCTGTGGGCACTGTGGGATACAGCACATATGCCAAGAGAGAGACCCAGAGGGAGTCCCATCCACATAGGCTTCCGATAACAGGTATAGAGACCACAGTCCTGGTGTGGACCCTTCAGTGGCCTATGATTTGGTTCTAGCCCTCTTAGTAATGGTCTGGGAGCCCCTGGAAAATATTGTCTTAGACAATCACCCATGGATGAGAGAGCCTTTGTAGAAGTCGTAGTTTCCAGAGAAGTTCCAGCATACCATTAGACCAAAAAATATGATTTGGGAAGCACTGGAGGAGGTAATAATTTTATCCACATCTCCCATCCCTACCCTCCTTCCGGCCTCAAGGTGGCATGACTTAGGGCCAAGAGAGGTATTCTCAGCCCGTGATCTCCCTTACAGGGGGAAGTGAGGGCATCTGAATGAGCCCCCAGCTTCCCCAGTTGTGTGGGATGTCATCAAATAGTCTAATTTTTCTCCAGTCTCATCCAGAGTCATGAACTGCATGGCTGTGGCAGGAAGAGGCTGGGAGAATAGCACGTGGGACTCTCAGAAGCCATTAAAGCAAAGTGGATCCAACTAATTGCATCATAGACTCCATCAAAAAGCCCAACCACAAGCCACTGGGAACACCTCATATGCAACACCCATCCCTAACCAGCCCATGGACACCCCCAGCACTCCATGTACCTCACCCACACAATCCCCAAATTCTGCAGCCAGCTCCCTGTGCACACTTCTGACCGGGGTGGCGCCAGAGTGAGCTCTGGTAGATGGCTAGTGAACACACACACAAAACCAAACCTGAATCTATGGAGCCAGAGAGAGACCACAAACTTGAGCTTTAGTGCCACCTTTCAAAGAACTAAAGGGAGGCTATCAGCACCCAGCTTGGAGTATTCTTTGCAGGATCAAGAAAAGATATACAAGCTTAAGAATTCTGCCACAAGAGGGAGTAAGAAGGGTGGAGAAGGTGTATCCACAGAAGGTCAGAGAAAAGTCTCAGAAGCCCTAGACCCAGGGCTGAAAGAAGGCATTTCTGTTCCACAAGCAGTTACCAAAAACTGAAGAGGTGTCTGCTACATCATATGCAAAGACAATAATGCAAAACTTCAAGGAACATGAAAAGTCAAGAAAAGATGACACCACAAAAGGATCACGATAATTTTCCAGTAAGTGATCCCCAAAACATGGAGATCTATAATATACCTGATAAAGAATTCAACACAGCTGTTTTAAGGAAACCGAATAAACTATCAGAAAGCACAGAAAGACAATTCGATGGAATCAGAAAAACAATACATTAACAGAATGAGATGTTTAACAAAGAGATAGAAATCATTAAAAAATCAAACAGAAACTTGGGAGCTGAAGAATGCAATGAATGAAATAAAACACGCAAGAAAGAGTTCTAATAGAAGAATAGATGAAGCAGAGAATGAATCTGTGAAGTGAAAGAGAGGACCATTGAAATTATCCAGTCAGAAGAGAACAAAGAAGGAAGAAGGGTAAAGAAAGCCTATATGATTCATAAGATACCTTCAAAAGAACTCATGTATAAGTTATTCGAGTTCCAGAGAAGAAGAGAGAAGGAAGGGGGCAGAAAGCTGATTGAAAGAAATAATAGTTGAGAACTTCTGAAATCTGGGGAGAAATCTGGAAATCTTTCAAAAAATGGTGCAGGGAGAACTGGATAATTACATGCAGGAGAATGAAATCAGACCCTTTTCTTAAACCACTCAAAAAATTAACTTTCAGTGTATTAAAGACTTAAACATTAGACCCAAAACCATAAAACTCTAGAAGAAAACATAGGAGAGGAGGAGGAGCAAGATGGCAGAGGAGTAAGAGGCGGAGATAGTGTGTGATCCCAGAAGTTCAGCTAGATAGTTATCAAACCACTCTAAACAACTACAAACTTAGCAGGAAATAGAAGAGAAGATGAACAGTACCTCTAGGAACAGAAAATCGACCACTTTCCGGAAGGTAGGACGTGCAGAAAAGTGAATCCAAAGCGACGGGAAGATAGACCGCAGGGGGAGGGGCCGGCTCCCGGCAAGCCTCAGAGCAGCGGAGCACAAAATCGGAACTTTTAGAAATCTGCTCCACTGAGGGACATCGCTCCAGAGGCTAAGCGGGGGGTGGAGCCCTCGTGGGGACAGGGTGGTTTCAGGACCCGTGGGGTCACAGAAAGACCAGGGGTGTCTGAGGGTGGCAGAGCTCCCAGGTATCAGAACAGGGAAGCCAACGGCAGAGACCGAGCTGAACAGTGAGCTACCAGCTTGGGCTTACCTTGAACCGTGATCCTGGCACAGTCGGGCTGCTGCTCTTCAAGCAGGGACCCCACAAGGGGCAGATCCAGAGAGACCCCCTCCCTCCTTCTCCGGGAGGAGTGGCGCGGTAGCTTGCGGCAGGAATCTACTGGGTTTGGAGACTCCAAACGGCCGTGCGCCAGAGATAGAAATGCCCGGTCACAGGCTGGGTGAGCTCGGAGCGCAGCCGGAGACCAGGGAGACGGGAGGGACTGACTGCTTTTCTCTGAGGGTGCACTGAGTGGGGCCCTGAGCTCTTGGCTCCTACGGGCGGAGACTGGGAGGCCGCCATTTTCATTCCCCTCCTCCAAAGCTGTATGGAAATTGTTCAGGGAACAAAAACTATAAGAGCGAACCCAAGCAGACTACCTAGCCCGGCCCCTGGCAAGGGCGGTGCAATTCCGCCTCGGGCAAAGACACTTGAGAATCTCTGCGACAGGCCCCTCCCCCAGATCAGCAAGAATATCCAGCCAAGACCAAGTTCACCGATCAAAGAAAACGGCGGAACTCCTGAGATAGGAAAAAGCAACACATAGAATTCATGGCTTTTTTTTCCCATGACCGTTTAGTCTTTCAGAGTTAAATTCTTTAAATTTTATTTTTTTCTTACTGTATTTTTTATTTTATTTTTTATATTTTTATTTTATTTTTCCTCTTTCTTATTTTAATGACTTTTAACTAGTATCTAATCAAGACCTTTTTAAAAATCTTTTCTAATTTTCACTGTTACATATTTTATCCCCCCACTGTATTTAACCTTATTTTTTTTTTGTATACATATAGGGATTTTTTTTTCTTTTCTTTTTTCTTTAAAATTTTGGGATACACTTTCTTCAAATAGATCAAAATATACCCTAAATCTAGCACATGGCTTGGATCTAGTCTCCAGCCTGATTACAGTCTTTTCTCTTTTATTCTTTTTTTT
>CM052900.1:41415834-41471687 GCA_028534135.1 Potos flavus
GTCCATCAACAGATGAATGGATAAAGAAGATGTGGTATATATATACAATGGAATGCTATGTAGCCATCAAGAGAAATGAAATCTTGCCATTTGCAACGACGTGGATGGAACTGGAGGGTATTATGCTAAGCGAAGTAAGTCAATCAGAGAAAGACAATTATCATATGATCTCTCTGATATGAAGAATTCGAGAGGCAGGGTGGGGTGTTGTGGGGGGTGGGAGAGGGAAATGAAACAAGAGGAGATCAGGAAGGAGACAAACCATAAGAGACTCCTAAACTCATGAAACAAACCGAGGGTGGCTGGGGGGTAGGGGCGGGTAAGGATAGGGTGGCTGGGTTAAGGACATTGAGGAGGGTATGTGCTATGGTAAGTGCTGTGAAATGTGTAAGCCTGAGGATCCACAGACATGTACCCTGGGGTAAATAATACATTATGTGTTAATTAAAAAAAAAAAAAAAGCAAAAACATAGGAGAAAAAGCTCCTTGACATTGGTCTCAGGAATAATTTTTTGGATATGACACCGAAGCACAAGCAATAAAAGCAACAAAAGAAAAATTTAATAAGTGGGACTACATCAAACTAAAAGGTACAGCAAAAGAATGGGAGAAAATATTTGCAAATCATATATCTGATGAGTGGTTAATATCCAAAGTACATAAAGAATTCATAGAACTCAATAGCAAAACTGTAAACAATTCAATAAAAGAATGGGCAAAGGAACAAAATAGATATTTCCCAAAAAAGACATACACATGGCCAACAAGTACATGAAAGGATGTTGATCACCATCAGAAAAATGCAAATGAAAATCACCATGAGAAATTGACTCACACCTGTCAGAATGGCTATCATCAAAAAGACAAGAGATAACCAGGGCTAGTGAGGATGTGACAAAAGGAGAACTCTCATGCACTATCGATGGGAATGTACCTTGGTACAGCTGCCGTGGTAAATGGTATGGAAGTTCCCCTAAAAATTAGGAATACAAGTACTATATGATTCAGTAATCCTACTTCTGGATATACATCAAAAAGCAATGAAATCACTATCTTGAAGAGATATCTGCAAACCCATGCTTATTGCAGCATTAGTCAAGATATGGAAGCAACTTAAGTGTCCAATGGTGGATAAATGGCTAAAGAAATGGAATATTGTACACTATATATAATATATACAATGGAGTATTATTCAGCCATGAGAAAGAAGGAAATCCTGCCATTTGTAACAATATGAATGGACCCAGAGGACATTATGCTACATGAAATCAGTCAGAGAAAGACAAATACTGTATGATACCATTTATATGAGGAATCTACAAAAGCCATACTCACAGAAACAAGAGAGTAGAATGGTGGTTGCCAGTTTGCTTAAAGCAACAGGACATTATTTTTCTCACTTAACAACAAATGTGGAGCAGGACAGCTCCTAGTGATGGTCATCAACTTAACTGAGCCGAGGTCTAAGGAATCCTCTTGGTTGGTTTGTTTGTTTGTTTTTTCTCGTGTTGCAAGGTGGCTGCAGCAGCTTTGGTCCCTGCATCTGTGTTTAAAGCAGGGGACAGAGCAGAATCAGCCTCATCTGACTTAAAATCCCACTGGTAGACCGGCTGCTGTGCAGAAAGTATCTGAAAATCACTGTTTCAGGAAGGCTGAGAAAGTGGGTGTTTACTTTTTACATCACGTCTAATGGAAGTATTCATCTGCAGCAGCACTGAGCGCATTTCGAGTTTTCCTCTTCTCTGTCATTGCTTTCTCTACACAAGGTAGTTTCTTGGTAAGTATCAGAAGTATGGGGATAAGATAGACAGGCCCCCTCTCCTAACTACCTATCAGACCAGGGGCCACAACTTCTCTGCATCTTCAATTTCTTTCCCTGTAAAGTGGGGATATAACTTGTTATAAGATTACATTTAAAAAAAAAGATTACATTTAGAAAATACACAATGCACTTGAGTAAAGTGATGATATACAGTACAGAGATATAAGTGATGTCAATATTAGTAGTGTCAAATATATGAAATGCATTCACCTTATTCTCTGAATACATCTTAGCTCTGCCAGGCTTAGTATGGAAACCTCTCGAGGGAAGGAACCACATCACCGTCATCTTTGCATATTTAAGATTTCCTATAACCTTGCTGTATACATTATAGGACCTCACTAAATGTTTCCTGAACCTGTTGCTGAGTTTAAGTCCTTTACAATAACCAACAGTACCAGGTTGCAAACTATTGAACAGAAACACACAACATTAAATATAACACCTTTCCCAATATAAATGGACATTTCAGCAGGCTCTGCTTGATGTTTATTTCTAATATCATGTTGTCAGTTTGTTCAGGATGGCAGAATCATGTCCATTCCAACAATGAGGTTTTGCATTAGAAAAACAGATTATGAAAGTAATTTTTTTTCAAATTCCCTCCTCATTTCTCTCAGACATATTCAAATCAACTTGGCATAGGTCTGCTCCAACAGATGGGAGGCTCCATGTGCATGGAGCCCCAAAGGCCTGCAAATTCAGACTGTGAGATCGGAGAGGAAAGCAAATGTCAGCGATGAGGATCCACCTAGGAAAACATTTTGCCTCAAATACCAACCTCTCTTTACCTATTAACTTCTTAAAGAGCAGACCTTTCTATACAGTGTGTAAAAGCAAGAGTGTGTGCTCAGCAGGCAAATAACAGAAAGTGGATTGTTAGAAGATAAACTAAGTAAGTCAAGCCAAGAGTAAAAGTCTAGCAGAAACCAAAAATGTGGAAACATAGCTCACAATCAGTTTATGATTTGTCTCTATAAAAAAAATGCCAAATGCCTCAGCTCAGCCTCTGGAGAGGTGTTACTGTTTCACATCGGTTAAAAAAAAAAAAAAAGTATTACATTTGATGAATTGAGGATGAGCCCTACTTAAGGGGCAGAGTGTAATTAAAGATTGCACTAGCTGTTTTTAGAGAAAGAAGGCAGAATAATAAAACCAATATTAAAGCAAACAAGTAACAGCAAGTTTTCAAATTAAAAGTTTCAGGAATAAATAAGTCAAAAAGTGATAGAAAACACTGTGAAAACTCAAAACGATATGTGCTTAGGATATTGCCCATCAATTTGGCAAAGACTGGCAACATAAAAATTAGATTCAAAACTGAAAGTGACCCCATCATCAAATTAGATCGAGCCAAGAGAATTAATGGGGTTGTACAGGTGATGACAGAAGCAATAATACACGTGTCCTGCTAAGCTCTAATCCAATTTCTCACATTACTCTGCAATAATGAAAGCAGAGTGTTCTTGGAACAATTAGTTTGAAGAGAAAGCATTTTTAAAAATATATCTAAAGCAAAGCTTTTTTTAAGAGATGCATACACATATATTTACATGTAATTGAATCAGTCCAAATGCTTGTTTGAGGGGAGGGAGGCAAATAAAAGGAATGAATGATAAAATCTTTAAAACATTGGTTTTTTTTCTAGTTAGAGATATCAAAGGAAGTAATTCCTTTTTGTATGTCAATAATTAAGAGATAATTTTAATCACAGTAGTAGGTTCAATACATATCATCTTAGATTTTTTAAAATGACAGTTCACTAATATTTAAATAGTGATATATTTACTATTGCTAACTTTCATGGGAGGGAAGCAGCTTATTTTGCAATATAGTTTTCTTGACTTACAAAATAAACACAAAGTATCATAAAGAAATTGAACACCATCATACTAAATCTTTTCCTCTGGCCAAGATTATGCACATAATACATTTCAGTTACATGAGGTTTTAATATTCTCTATTTATAATCATAGTGCATTTATGAAATTTTTAATGGTCAATGATACATGATAATAAGGGATAATGGCAAGCTGGGTTGTTTAAATATTTATTAAATGTGTTATCTGGCCCTATGATAGAAATTTAGTTTTGTATTTATTTATTTATTTATTTATTTATTTATTTTAGTTTTGCATTTAAAGAAATTAGCTTAAGTTTATATTTTTCGTGTGGCAATACTCACAAACCAAAAATTAGATATTTCTAATTTGATTTGATTTGATTTCTAATTTGATTCATGAATAAAAATTAAATGTTTTAAAATAATTTTAATGCTACATTTTGTTACAGAATGATATTTTTTATAATTATATATAAAGTCCTCTGTTAAACTTAAGAATTCTTAATTATATGTCAGGTATTTTAATTCATTCAACAAACACTGATTGAGCCAATATTAAGTGTGACAGACTCATGGGGGATAGAAAAATAAACAAGACCCTTTTCCAGCCAATGGGCTCGTAGTCCAGAGCTTATTATTTATTTATTTTTATTTATTTTTAAAGAGTTATTTAGAGTTAAAGAGTTATTAAGAGAGAGAGAATGCACAAGCGGAAGAGGCAGAGAGAGAGGGAGAATCTCAAGCAGACTCTGCACTGAGCACAGAGCCCCATGCAGGCTCAATCTCACAACCCTGGGATCACAACCCGGAGAGCGCAACCTGAGCTAAAACCAAGAGTACGATGTTTAATCGACTGCACTACGTAGGCGCCCCCAAAAATCAGTATTCCTGAAGTAATGTGGTACTTAGGACAACAGAAGTCAGGGAGGACACGTCACTCCAGAGGGAAGTCTAGGGAGACTCCCTGGAGGAGATAACCTCAACCTTCTTTCCAGAGGGATGAGAAACATTTAACTCAACAAAATGAAGAAGTACGGCATTCCAGGGAGACAAGCACGGGAACCCCGGGAGGGCACTGCGATACAGCAGCAGGTAACACTACTATGAAGGAGTCTGAGGCTGGAGAGACAGAAGGTGCAGATAACAGAGGTCTGTACGTCACATTCAAGAGCCCAGACTTATCTTGCAGGTGATGGAGTATCACTAAAAGACTCTGAGCAGAGGAATAATGGGGTTGTCTTCATGCTTTAGAGCACGGGTGGGCAACCTTTTTCTGCAAAGCGCCTGACAGTAAATATTTTAGACACTGTGGACCCTCTGGTCCCGGTTCCAAATACTCAACACTGCTGTTAAAACACAAAACATCCCCAGACAGTAAGCAACCAAAGAAGCGTGGCTGTGGGCCAATACTTTATTTATGGACACTGAACCTCATATAATTTTCATGTGTCATAAAATAGTATTCTCCTTTGATTTAAAAAAAAAACATTTGAAAATATAAAAACCATGTTCCGTTTGTGGGTCATACACAAGTAGACAGCAGGTCAGACTTGACTCACACACTGTTGTTTGCTCTCCTTTGCTTTAGACCTATCACTCTGACCAGATCTATGGAGCCTGGATCTCAGTGAGTCGAGGCTGGGGTCACAGAGACCTAGGGAGAGGCTATTTCAGTCACTCAGTACAAGAACTAAGCAAGTCTGAAAAAAGATATTGGTCGTAGAGATTGAAAAGAAAGGGGAAAATCAAGAATCTTTGGGCACTAAATCAGCAGAATTTGGTAACTTAGAGATGAGCATAACGGAAGTATCACAAAAAAATATCCAGGTTTCTGAAATGAATGACCGGGTAGATGGACTATTACCAAACGGATTAGGGGAAGAGGGTGCAGTTTAGGGCACACAGTGATAGATCCAGGGAAATCTGAGAAGTTTAAGAGCTGTGGACCTCAGGCCTCATGCCACTGGATTACCTAAGACCATGTTTCATTCCTTTGCAAACTTTGGCCTGTTCTCTTTGCTTTTATACTTATGAATATACTTCACCGTCCTGGGCAACTGGCAGTCTTTCAAATTTTCTTATTTCAGAGAAGCTAGTCTTTCTAATGGTTCATTTTCCTACTGAAGTTTACACTCAGTTTATTAAGTCTGTAGCCTCTGGTTTTCTATCCTACAGTCATTTATTTTACCTTCAGTTCTCAACCTGCTTCTTTAAGTAACTACCAATCTCTTCCATTCCACTCCACTGATAACCAGTAAGAGTTCCTCCAGTTGCGATACACAAATCAAGTCCCAGCGAAGAAGCTAAGGCAAGGGCAAACCAAAGAAAATCAATGAAATAAGAAATTTCTGTAAACTTAGGGATTCCTTTCCTCTCTATTTCCCCAACTGGGTGATTCAGAAGTATCCGGGGGAGTTGGGACCAGTAAAAATTTGTCTGTCGGTATCAAAGAAAAGGTTGGAGAGGAACTAGAGACTTAAGGGAAAATAACCCACTTCGGCTTCTTTAATATGGGTTAGGTTGGCTTCACCGTAACCCTTCATCCCACCAGACCATCTGGTCATGGGGGTGTCAGAAACAATAAAGCAATTAAGGCTAGTGAATTTCGGATTACTTAAATTGGCAAGAAGCATGAATTAACAAAAATGTAAGTGCAAAGAAGGTGTTTTTCCTGTGCAAGATTGTTTCTCCTAATGCTGGGAACTAATGGCCCTGGCCCAGACTCTCCTGAGAATTTAGAATGAGGTGTCAGAGAGGCACGTATAATGAGACTTTGCCAGAGAAGAGACATGCGATTTTCAAATAATAGTGTCACTGAGAATAACAACACAATTGAAAAAGCTAAAATATGGATCAATTGAAAAATGAGAAGTGATGTGAATACAAAGGACACAAAACTGCCAACGGCAATAATGAGGACAAATGGACAATGGAACAGTATAGTAATTGCAGAGACCTGTTTGAAAGCGTCAGTATATTTGAGCTGCACCAAAATACCAGGAGTTTTCCTCAGTCTCTGCACGGAGCCCAAGCAAATGGAATTGAGACCTAGGTGTCACAATTTGCATAGCTGATTTTTGTTGTCCATTTGATAGTAAACTATGAGGATGTCTATGACATTATTAGCTGAACGACTTCTCACGTCATGTGTAAGAAATACGTGTGTCATTTGAACGCTGGGGAACAGAAGGAAAGAATGGATGGCTTGAGAAAAAGGTTGTCTGAGTTCCTCCAACCCTATAGGGTGACCCTGAAGACTCCACCAGCTCAGTTTACATGAAAATTTTCCAATTTGAAGCCTTAAACATTAGGCTTATACTACAAATCCCTCTTGTTCTGATTTCTTGGACAAAACCCAATCCCCATCCCCAAACCCCAAACCTTCTGATTTTGATTTCATTCCCTGTGATTTTCTAGCAGAAGGAAAAATATTGTTGTTAGAGGATGGGATTTTTGGTGGCCCTTGGCAGTCATGTTTTCTATTTTGTTGTCACCATTTACATAATGACTTTTTTTTTTTAAGATTTATTTATTTATTTGAGAGAGAGAGATAGCGATAGAGAGCACAAGCTCTGGGGAGAGGGAAAAGCAGGCTCCCCACTGAGCAGGGAGGCTGACTCTGGGCTCGATTCTAGGACCCTGGGATCATGACTGGAGACAAAGGCAGATGCTTACCCGACTGAGCCACCCAGGTGCCCCATAATGGTTCCTTTTTAGAAAGCACAGTTACAAACATTGTGTCTAACATTCTTATCCATGAAAGCACATGTTATCCACACTTTAAAGGGCTAATGGAGGTTAGGAAACTTACTCAGAGACACATACATTTAAGTGCTGCTGTCAGGATTCAAACCTAGTTCTACCGAGCTCCAAAGCTGCATTCGAATTACTCCACCATGTATCCCCACTATATAAATCAGTCACTTAGCTTTCTGGTAGGCACTCCAGTCCTTTGTGAGCTGCTCAGATTAATGTAGTTATCCTGTGTCCAGTTAATTCTGAGCACCAAACTCTGTAAATCACATCCCAACAGTGCCCTTCTTTTAATGAGTCAAGAGGCGAGACATATAACCACTTGCTCAAGGACATTTTCAACTCTTCATAAACATGGTTCAGTAATTTATTAACTTGGAGATCCATAATTTGGTGAATAAAAGTAATCATTGGGAAATGACCATTTTTATTGGAGTTTTTTTCTTTCTTAGAGTTGCCAGTATGCACTGGGTCCTAGCACCCATTCAGAATGCTTACTTCCTGCTCACTGCTTTCCACGTTATCTAGCTTGCATATTTAAATATGCACATTGTTCATTTTGCTGCTGTGTGGGAAGGTTATATACCACAGAGTTAGTTAGCTCTAATGTCCATACTCTAACTTGTCAATGCTATAAAATGTTACTGGAGACGATTTCTCTTTCTTTCTCTCTCTTTGAAAGCAATCATGCTCTAAAAACTCAAGGTTAATAAAAGTGTGACTGGAAGATCAATTTTCTAAATGGAGGTGGTTCATTCAGGCTGAAACCCCAAGTTGATAGACTTCTCTAGCTTAAATATTCCATTAACGAAATAAATCAGTTTTATTTGAAGATTTCAATCTAGGATCAATAGTTGGAATCATTTAGGTTAAAAAAAAAAAAATCTCACAACCGTTAACAGGAAAACATCTCCTCTTTTATGTTAGCCAAAAGCACACTTGGTTTTACCTGAAGCAATGATTGTGGCAGACAGAAGGAATAATGATTTGTGCTGTTATAATAAAATTTATTCCTTATTAAAATTTTCAGGTTGATTATTGTCAGTACATTTTTTTAAGCAAAGTAAAATTTTTCAGCTATTTGTTCCCCAGAATTATTAACAGTGAAATAAATATTCTGAACACTGAAATTGTACCAAATTATGTTCATTTTTACTTACATATGGATTTCAATATAATCTTGTTTATAAAATATATCCTTTAAAGTCTCTACTCAGGGGGTTCTGTGTGGTTCAGTCAGTTAAGTGCCTGATTCTTGGTTTCAGCTCAGGTCATGATCTCATGGTTGTGGGATAAAGCCCCACATCAGACTCTGCACTCAGTGCGGAGTCTGATTCAGATTCTCTCTCCCTCTTCCTGCCTGCTCACTCTCTCTCAGATAAATAAATAAAATCTTTAAAAAAAAAAGTTTCCCCTCAGGACCAAAAAAGAAAGAACTTTTTTGTCTTATATATTTATATATACATAATTCATATATATATATATAATTTAATATATGAAATATATTAAATAATATGAAATGCTAGGCAACATGATTAGACTGCTCAAAATATCCTATTTTGTCTAATTTATTGTAGACTGTATCATGATTCTTTCCATTTCTGACAAAAAGTTATTAAATGAGGATAAATATTTCAGAGATGTTAATATTATCAGGATTGACTGACAGATGATATTGAATATAGGCTCGGAAAATTAGAAGCCAGATCTGTAAACCTAATGAGGATTGGGATCAAGATATGGATGTAAAGGAAGCTAAGTAAAAAATGTAAGAAGACCTTGTGGGAGTTGATATAGGAGGAGATACAAAAGGCATTAAAATAGGTGCAGATGCTACCATGAATGAGACAGTGAGAAAAACAATAGTGGGCTATGAGACACAACCACATGGCAGCTGAATGTAAGCTAGTAGATGGGAAGGTTCTAAGAAGAGTGGTGCATATAGGGGTGTGTTCATTCCAGGAAAAAGGAGACTAGACCTGAATTTAGACCAGCTGTGAAGGAAGATACTCACTCTGCAATGGAAAAATTCATTTCAAACCAGAGAAATATATGTGGTATTCCCCTAGGCCTCAGATGAAGCATAAGTTATTGCAGCCTCTGCTTTAAATGAATCAGCTAATCAGTTTTGGAGGCAAAAAAATACAATCTATGAAATTATAAATAGTTTGGGTATAGATGTTTACATTGGATATATAAAACTACAGATGGCTGATCTACCTACAGCTTATCTTCTAACAGGTCCAGGATTTCTACTCTGTGAAAAGGCACATGGCTACGCACTACTTAATATATTAGGTGTCCACATTCTGTTTCATCTGATCCCCTATTGGAAGATAAATGCAACAACTATGTGTCTTCACTGGAGAAGAGCCAACTGATAACGTACCATGGATCTTTTCAAAAGCTCTGCCCAAATAGAGAGCACGGTGTTCAGTGGCAGCCACATTTTCTTTTGCAGGACTCTTGATTTGGAAATTGGAGATGCGTGGAGAAAGTCTATCAGTTGATAGACCAGAAGTCAAGGTCTTTAGGACAGAAACATATAATATTAAATAGCTGAAAGCCTGTGTTGCAGAAAGTATTATCAATCAGAAGTTATGAATGAGGTGAATTCATGAGGTAGAGAAGATCAAATATACAAGTGAGAGTTTGAATTAAGTTGTTGGTAAAGTAATAACGGAAGCAGAAAGAAGGAATTTTTTTCTGCTACCCTACCTCATACTATATACAAAAATTAACTCAAAATGGAGCAGAGATCTAAATGTAAGAGTGAAACATTTAAAACTCTTAGAAGAAAACACAGATGTAAATCTTCATGATACTGGATTAGGCAGTTTTCTTAGATTATGACACCTAAAGTACAAGCAACCCCCCAAAATAGATAAACTGGAGTTCATCAAAAATTAAAAATTTTGTGCTTTGAAGGACATCAACAAGAAGATGAAAAGCCAACCCACATAATAGGGAAGATATTTGTAAATTACATATCTGATTAAAGTATGCATTTCTCCAAAGAAGATATGCAAAGAGTCAATAAGTGCATTAAAAGATGCTCAATATCATCAGCTAACTTTCAGAGAAATGTAAATTGAAGTAATAATGAAGTAATGTTTCACATCTACTAGGTTGGCTATTATCACAGGCAGATAATAGTAAGTGTTGACAAGGATGTGGAGAAATTGGAACACTTATACATTGCTGGTGAAAATATAAAATGGTGGCACTTTGGAAAACAGTCTTGTCATTCTTCCAAAGGTTAAACATAAAGTTACCATATGATTCAGCAATTCCATTTCTAAGTGTATACCCAAGAGAAATGAAAACCAATGTGCACACAAAAACTTGTACATAAGTGTTCATAACAACATTATTCATAATAGCCAAATAGCAGAAAAACCAAAACATACACCAGCTGTTGAATGGATACATAAAATATTGTGTATCTACATGCTCTATCTTGTATGAAACTAAAATATTGTGCTAAGGGAAAGAAGCCCAACACAAAAGACCGCATGTTGTATGATTTTATTTATATGGAATATCCATAATGGGCAAATACATACAGACAGAAAGTAGATTAGCTATTGCTTAGGACAGGAGATGGAAGGCAGTCACTGCTAAGGTATGGGGTCCCTTTACTTGAGTGATGAAAATATTCCAAAAATTGATAATGGTGGTAGTTTCACAACTCTGTCAATATTCAAAAAATCATTGAACTGTAAATAGATGAATTGTATGGTATGTGAATTATATCTCAAAAAGCTATTCCAAAAAAAAAACCCCAAAAAAAACAAAAAAAAACTTGATCCCATCAGTTTCTTAATGACATTTTAGTGTCCATAAATTACAGCAGTGTCTTTTCCTGTTCCCTTGAATTCTGGCTGTGTAACACATATACCTATCTCCTTCATTTCCACATTTTCCATTTCAAGAAATCATCCTTGTTACCATATAACATGTTTGCCTCTATCATATGCATCCATAACATACTAATAGAAGGTCTACATGAGGATGCCTACAATTTCACAGTCTACACTGCCTGATCTATGTTATGAAGTTATGCCATTATCTTTCATAAAAATTAAAGGGAAGATCCTGAAGTCAAAGGAGCAGAAACCATTCCTGCCTTAGGTGTTAGCAGTGGATGTTTAGCAGAAAACTCCTGTAAGCTTATCTGGGGTACAAGTTGGTTCAAGTAAAGATTTTCATATGTTTACATAATTCATAAATTTTACTTCAAAAAGAATCAATGTGTTCAATATATGCTACAGGCATCTTCTTGCCCTTATTTCTTAATAAATTAAATTTTGAAAATCTATAGAAAGAGTTAAGGGACTGGTCTAGGTTTCAATATTCATACTGTCAATGGCATCTTCTACTGTAAAATCAAGTGTCTAGACTACAAGCTCCATGATCTTTCTATAAAATCTGTTAATTCATTTAAAACAGTTTTTGTGTGATTATGTGTGCTATGCTCAATTGTTCTCCTAATATAAAACTGATATACCAATGCACATAGACAAAAGACCTTGAAACATCCAGCAGTGCTTGTTAGTACAGGTAAAGCTATGAATTTCAAACAGTGTCTGTCTTTGTTTTTTCTGGTCCTGGAATTACAAATCCTGACTCAACCTCAAATGGTGCCTGTTAAGGGTGAAATTGTGCCTGCTGAACATATATGTTTTGGACACACTGCATTTGATATGAATAAATTAGTTCAAGTCCTGATCCCTCGTACCTAATGTATGTGGCTACATTTGGAAACAGTATCTTTATTGTTACCAGATTAAAATAAAATCATTTATTTTAAAAATATTTTAATATTTATAATATTTAATATTATATTAATCATACAATTAATAATCAGATATTTAATAATATTTAATATTTTTAATAAAATAAAATAATTTATTGTTACCAGGTACCAGTACCTAATGTATGTGGCTACATTTGGAAACAGTATCTTTATTGTTACCAAGTTAAAATAAAATCATTTATTTTTTTCAAAATTTTTATATTTTTTCAAAATATAAAATTCAATATTCAATATATTTTCAATATGTAAAAATCCAAATATATAAAATTCAAATATATATATATTTGAATATATATTCAAATACATTTGAATATATATATTTGAAATATATATATTATAT
The DNA here is from genome assembly GCA_028534135.1 of Potos flavus. Lineage (NCBI taxonomy): Eukaryota > Metazoa > Chordata > Mammalia > Carnivora > Procyonidae > Potos > Potos flavus. The sequence goes on from CM052900.1 coordinate 41,428,412, forward strand.
ATTGTATATATGTATATATATGATATACATATATATCATATACATATCGATATAAAAATTCAAAATTCAATATATTTTTAAAAATAAAAATTCAAAAGTAAAAATATTTTAATATTTATAATATTTAATATTATATTAATTGTATAATTAATAATTATATATGATTATATATTTAATATTTCATAATAATAAATATTTTTAAATAAAATAAAATCATTTATTGTTACCAGGTTAAAATAAAATCATCAGGGTGAGCCCGAATCCAACATGACTGGTTACCTTAAAAGAAGAGACACAGATGCACAGGGAAAATGCTATGTAACAACAAGTCTGAGGTTGTAGTGATTCAACTACAAGCCAAGGGACACAAAGGATTGCTGGCTGTCACCAGACGCTCAAAAGGAGCCAATACTACTGACACCTTCATTTCAGACTGTTAACCCCGAGAACTGTTGGAAAATAAATTTTTATTGTTTTAGCCACCCAGTTTGTGGTACTTTGGTATAATGGCCCAAGGGCACTAATACAGTGTTCAAAGGTGACACATCTTACATATAAAATAAACCCATTGTGGCCTCAACTTCCTTTTAAGGGAACCAGTTTCACTTGGGGAACCCTTAGCTTTACAGACACACAATTTTTTAAAGTATGGTATTAAAGATATTACAGGAAAAGGCTTTTTATTGTATAACCATAACTTAATGGGAACATTCGAAAGTAACGAAATTATGATATTTGTTCAGTGTATGCTCTCTCTGTCCTCAGCATACAGATCACTTAAGATGCAGAGGCAAATTTTTATCTATGTGGTAAGTATTTTTAGATATAGATATATTTTTAGATATAGATATATATAGATAGATTCTACAACCTTATTTTGGTAACAATTAGCCATTCTGAGAAGAGCTAAAATATTTCTTTCCTTTGGGAATAATATAGGGTCGTGTTAACACAGGAGCTGGCTCTTTCAACATAATATTTTGTAGGTCAGAATTTTTAAAGTACTCCATTCTGTTTATTATCATATGGGCTGGGTGCAAGCGAGCATGAGAGAGCTTGTGGTTTGTTCGTCCCTTCCACTCCAAGTAATCCAGTCAATGTGCAGGACTCAAAGAGGGCACCCTCACTGTGACATTCCCAAGAGATGTGGCTGTTGGTTGAATGAGATAATCCACAGCTTAACAAAGGAGACAAAACAAAGATAACAGGCTATAACACAAATAGCAAAAGTGTTTACAAAATACTGTTAGCGGAGAGGACATTTAAACTAGTTGTTCTGGGGATTTCAAGAAAGCCTGTGGAGAAAGGGACATTGTATAAGGTTCTTGAGGAAGAAAGGTGCATTCCCTATGTCATGGAAGGAGAGAGACAGAGCAACTTACTTTTCATATAACACTGAGCTGCTGAGATAGAAGATGCACCGAGTATTTTCAGTGAAGCCAAGGAAAAAAGCCCCAACGCTACTTAAATGAACCCCATAGATCCCAATTTAGGCTTTCAGAGCAAGAATCAGGGTTTTGTTTTGTTTTGTTTTAAATGAATGAAAGTATAATGAAACTTACAGAAATATTTCAAAAGACACTAAGGCGTTCATTTAAGAGATATGAATATGGCATTTGAGATTTTTAAATAATAGAGAAAATCAAGTGACCAACTTCATCTTGTCTCAGCACATGTATTCATTCAGTGGCAGAGATGATGGGTATTTTTGTGTTCCAGTGTTATATCCACAACTAAGATATAGTCCTCTAGCTACTTATGATCTAGGGAAATGAGTGGGATATGTCAGACATATCGACAATGACCTAATATGAGTCCCACATTTGTAACTACATTGGAAGCCCTCTGAGCTTCTGCACAGTACACCGGCCATGAGGTCATTAGTTATTTATATGTATGTGTATTCTTTTTTTTTTTAATGATTTTTTATTTATTTATTTGACAGACAGAGATCACAAGTAGGCAGAGAGGCAGGCAGAGAAAGAGAGGGAAGCAGGCTCCTGGCTGAGCAGGGAGCCCAATGCAGAGCTCGATCCCACGACCCTGAGATCATGACCTGAGCCGAAGGCAGAGGCTTAACCCACTGAGCCACCCAGGTGCCCCTGTATGTGTATTATTCTTTTCACCTAAAATGAAAACCTCTACAGTTATGACCTCAAAAGATGGATATACTTTTTATTAAAGCAGGTAATTATTGAATAATATGCCCCCATATAAATCCTAAGTTACCTCTCTAGTACTTTTCTGATTAAAGATATTAGAGACACCACTTATTGCTAATTTTCATGCTGAAAAAGAGTTTCTAAACTACTTTGGCTGTCTAACCTAATATCAGATATGTCCACACTTTAGGAGACAATTGAGTTTACTGCCTAATAATGTTTGGTCAATTGTCCTTTACAAACGTGAGGCTTATTTCTGCATGTCAAGAGCTGTTTTCGGTGAAAACAGAATCTGCATCTCAGAACTCTAATTCTGTTAGATACTTATAGTGTCTGTCATACCTTATCCCCATTCTTTACCATGATAATCTCAAGTATCCAGGCTGTGGAATCCTTGACATGTTCAAACTCAACTCCCCCTCCCTGCCACCTTCTCCACCTCCCTCTCTCTCTAATCTCTCTCCCTCTCATCCTCATTAGTGACTTAGCTATCAAAAGTGAACTAGAGTCAGGAGAGTAGCAAGATTGTGCATGAAAAATGCTCACATGCCCTGTCTGGATATTAGACACCTCTCATGATAGTATGGAATACATTTATAATCATACATTTATGTTCTAATCCTTAGATCCTACATAGTCAAAGAATTTTAAAAATTGCATTAGGGAGAAATTAGAAAGACAGCAAAACTGAGCAGAACCACAGGCAACAGCAAATGAGGAAGCCCAAGTAAAAATCCAAGAGAATGCACAAGTTTGTCTATGAAGTTAGAGCTAGAAAATCCTTGGAGATCATATAGTCTAATTCCATTTTTACAGCTGAGGAAATTGGGACCCGGAAAAGCTGAAATCATATGGTTTAGTATGTGCAAGAAGCTGCGCTCAGTCCTTTGTACATATTGTGTCATTTGATATGCATGACCCTAATCTGGTAGGCATTGTCCTCATGAAACAGGAGGAATCTGAGGACCAAATTTGTACGATTAAGTAACCTCCTGTAATCAGCACAAAGTGTTAGGGGTAGACTCAGAATTCCACTCACTTCTCTTTTCACCAATGCCTGTGCTTATAACCCCTTCATTACACTCAAAGAACAAGGCCAGTCTGTAATTTTTTGGAATTTCAGTCTAATCTTTAAATACATCTTTTTTTTTCTGAAATAAATGGAATAGTCATTTCATTATTCTTATTTGAAAGTGAGAGGTAAGATCCAATAAATTTAAAATTTTATTATATTATATACTATATAATTATATCATTATATAATTTTATTATATAATATTTATTATAAGTAGATGAAGTGTAAAAACAATCATATATGATAATGTAATGTGGAGTCCAATGTTGGTGCTCTTAAGGTAGTTTTAGAGATCAGCAATACAGTACATTCACCCAAGTAGCATGTCTCAGTGATTTGCGAATAGGTTATAGGCTAAAAATGTGTATATTACATGAGGCAATGCTTATCTATTAGTGGACAGTATCTTAATTCTTTTGTGTAAATCAGTGATAAAGGCAGAAATAAATTTAATAACAAAAACGCAATATTTCATTCTTTCTATGATGATTGGAACACATTATGAAAGTTGTGATTTTAATTCTTTGTCCTCATAAATCCAGTAAGCTCAGTTCAACCAAAGTTATTGGCTCTTTCCTCTGTTCCCAGGTGCTATTGTGGGATAATATATCCCATTATAATTATATACTTGATTTGGAGATCATTAATTATCTTTGTTCAATTGTATTCAAGGCCCACACTCGATTAACATTTCATAAATAGTGTTTGATGTTAATGATGACGACAGATTCAGTAAGATTAAAATTAGTGATTATTTATAGTGAAAAGTTCAACAGAGCTTAAAGAAATTTAAACCATGCATTTTGGATATCCCAAATAGTCAGATCTGTATCAATTTACAAACTGTGTCTATCTATAGAGAAAAAAAAAAGAATGAAAGCCTTGGTTATTTCTGAGTAGAATGAACACTGTCATTTTTTAAAAGAAACTTGCTATCTCTATAACTTTTAAAGTAAAAAAGAGTTCTGTCCCTGTGTATTTGCATGATAATATCTACTATCATCTTCCCACGGCTTTTAAATAGAATTGCTGGTCTGAGGTGTGGAAACCAAACAAATTACAGGAATGCTTATAGAGGACCTGAGTTTTTGGAAATTGTATTTTATAGATTGTGGGTTTTTGTTTTGTTTTGTTTTTTCTTTTTTTTTAAAAAGAGACTTCCATCTTGATTAGGATCACCGGTCCTCCTCCCTCCCCCACAAACACTCTGGTTAGCTGCTCACCTATGTGGCCTGTAGAATAAAAGCTATAGCACAGAAAAACAAAGGTACAAAAGAAGCAACTGAACAACAAAGGAGAAATAAACCATTGTGAAGTTAGAATCAGAGGTGTCCTAATAATAAATAAAAGCCACAAATATCATGAGATTCTATAGACTGTCATGGCAAATTATTTATCTAATGATAATTCATAGTCTTCAGGTGCCTTCTGACACAATGGATGTGTAAATTTCATTTTCCAAGATTTTTCCATATTCTTTCCTTTTCCCCATCATTATCACACAGTGCTACGCCAAATTCGGGCTCAAAAAGTGTCCTTTTTAGTTCACAATGTAGAAGGATTTTATGATCATATTGCTGAGAGACTGTTCTCCATGGGTCTCTTGTGTTTCTGTGTGTCTTAGAAGTACTAACTAAACTTTTTTTGAACTATCTTTTCAAAGACCTTTGTATAGTAAACAGCCTAGGAAAATAGGATCCTATTTTCTGCCTCTGAAACAGAAGAAAAACAGTTACTATCCATTATAGAAGATTTGAGGTTCCCTAAGAAAGCTCAGGCTTCCGTCCTGGGCAGGCATTCACTATATAGGCTCATCTCTGTTACTCTGGACAATGATAACTTGAGGAACTGACTGACATATGCTGATTCTCATGCTTTTTGTTGTCTTGTGAGTAACCAAATCCATTATGTCTAATCCAAGAGTCTCAGATCTTCTGCTAACATTCATGAAATTGTGGTATCCTCTGACCCAAGAACCTTGGGTGTTCAGACACCCTCCATAACACTGAGATATGTTAACTTGTTAGCATGCAAGTTGAGTAAAACCTCAGACTCTGCATAGTTTTCAAACGCTATCTCTCATGAAAATGTCATTTTAATAATGTGGTAAATATTTCTCTTATATGTTGTTCAAGGAAGTGCTACTCTACATGAATTTCATAATATGCCCCAAGTTTTTGGTGTGCTTTTAGTTCAAGGCTTCTAGACCTCCAACAGGAGAAAAGGATGTAAGTAAAATGCAGTTATTAATCTTTTGGAATTTATTGCATAGGAAAATAAATCTGGAAATGAACTAGACATCTACATAAATACCTATACTTACTAAGACAGAATATAAATGCCAATGAGAATGTCAGTGGGTCACATAAATGAGAAAAAAATATAATGCAGGAATCTTAGAGTTAATTATTTCTTCCAGATTTGATTGCAGAAATGCCTTTTACATAATCAGCTTTCATGACATATACAGTCATCGCTTGGAAGTATCCAAGGACACCCAGAAAAGGCACTCACCACCTCGCAAAGTGTTCGCTTCCATATTTGATAGCTGTGGTTGTTAACATATTATTTCTTGAATTAAAAACTTCCTAAAGAGAGATTCTATAGTCTCACCTTCTTGCAGCCCTAATCCTCCTTCTGCAGAAGCATCCTTCAAATGTTGTGTAATTTCACTCTCAACTGGGCTCTTATTCAGCCATTCATTTCTCAGCATACATCTCCCTATGTGACATTTGCACAAATGATCATTTAAGCCCAGATATGCAAGTTTTCGTTTCTCCTGTTAAATTTCATTTTACTGATTTCGACCTTGAATTCCAGCCTGTTGAAATAATTTTGAATCCTGATTGTTTTATGGCTATAGCAAGGTGACAACATAATTTTCTGATCACAGGACATGCTACAAAAATTACTGAATGAGCTTTACAATTATATATTGAACCAATGAGTATGCATAAGCTTAATGTTATTTACCTGTGGAAATTTAGCAAGAACTGAAAAAAAAAAAAAAATTGAAGCACAAAACCTCAATATCATTGCATGGGTTTCATGTGACATTTCCTCTTGTTATTTTAAGGAATATGATAAATTAATTATCTGACCTCTCTCTAAAGAAATGAATTAGGAAGACCGTGTGTTCCAAAATGTTCAGAGCAGAGGAATTAAACCACATAGTGCTCTGTGTTATTAATGATAATGTATGGCTATTGGAGCTAAAGAGCTTTCATATGTTCTCTTCATTTCTCTAAGTAATTAGATCCTTTCATTAGAACACAATCAATTTATCATGTTCAATGTACAGATAATATGATGATTGATGTCTTTGCCACCAGCTACACGATATAGAAATATTATATATGAATTTTTAATAATTTTACAAAACAGAATGTCTGAGTCTATTTTATATTCATATATTTCTTTTTCCCTTTTGGCATTCTTATTGTTCTTTTCCTAAAATTTGACACAGATAGTTAATTTAAGTTGCCATTAGCCCTCTGGTTCTGACATTACCAGACATTATCAGCAGAATATGATTAATAGTTGGGTTCTTAGCTAAGAATTGAAATAATAAAATACATATTAGCTGTTTAAAAGTATTTTCCTGATACATAATCTGATATTCTAAAATATACATTTTCATAATGAATTGTTCATTAATATTTCATAAGATATTTTGTATAAATTATGCATTTGTATATATACAATATATGCTACTTCTAAGTTCATTGTAGAATCAATCTCATCTGAAGTTAGTAAATTTGTATTATTTTAGCTAAATAATACAATAACTTGATAATTTAACATAAAATTAATAACATGGAAATTAAATGTAGTGTCTATAACTGGCATAGTAGGTCGAATCTAATAAGATACAATTAGAAAAAAAACTTATTTTTCTCAAATTTTCAATATACTTTTGGGGAATCCCTTTCAGGTCCCTGGAATACATCTCCATGAGATCTTATAGCATTAGAGTTATTGTCAATGATTAGAATAAGTCCTATATTGGGAGTGAGGGAAAGAACAAGAACAGCTCAGTTATTAGTAACTCCGGTCCTAAATAAATCTAAACTTCACGTTTACATCCAGTTAACTTCACTTTTCCCCCTTTATCTTGGGCTTGAACTTTGGGTCTGGAACCCCCAGTGGGGAAGAGGGTAGGGCTTAGTCTTTGGCTCTCCTAAAGGGTCAATGCAAGGAAGGGGATTTCGGGCAGACGTGCAGAAGTCTTTTTAGGACTGTAGTTCTCAGCTGGCTCATGCTTCCTGACCATCATGCCATGCCCCCTACAATGGCACATCTATGAACACTGGCCTTTCTGTGGGGCACGTTTGTGACTTCTTCAGATACACTGCCCTATAACACACTCTCTTTGTATAGGACTGCAGAATTCCCTCAAATGGGTTGTGCTCTAACACCCACCCCAGCAACTGTTTCCAGTGGCACATCTTATACTTCTTTCTGCCTTATCTGGTAGTTCTCATGTGCAAGCCTTCTTGATCACCTGGACCACTTCATCCACTGCAAACTTGGACATTGTACATATTCCGCAAATGCAGAAATGTAGACCTCTTCCCTTATCCTGCCTTCTTCATTTTTTTCCCCCCATAACTGCTCAAAGCTCGGAAAAAAAACTAAGGCACGAGAATGAGGTAATCATCACTATGTTCATGTACATTCCTTAGTGTAATAAGCTGGGTCAAGCTCTCTCAAGAATTATCTTACTGGGGCACCTGGGTGGCTCAGTGGGTTAAAGCCTCTGCCTTCAGCTCAGGTCATGGTCTCAGGGTCCTGGGATCGAGCCCCGCATCAGGCTCTCTGCTCAGCGGGGAGCCTGCTTCCCCCTCTCTGCCTGCCTCTCTGCCTACTTGTGTTCTCTGTCTGGCAAATAAATAAATAAAATCTAAAAAAAAAAGAATTATCTTACTGAGTGTTCCTTAAATGCAATGTTAGTCCAACACATTTCTATAGCTGAGCACTTCATCAACTGAGAAGAATGATGCTACCCTGGAACTTTCGGCAGACCCCAAAGCTTTAAAAGTGGTTCCCTTGGCTTAGAGAAGAAAGCCCCATTCTCCTCCTGTGTGTGTCCATATGTGTGTGTTGGGGGCGGCGGGCAACAGTGAAAAATAGAGGAGAGCATACGAAATCAAACAATATTCTCCATAAAGCTGACAACTCTATTTCTGTGGCATACTGCCACCATTCTATTGGATTTCTGGACCTCTCTCATAGGGGTTGGTGGAGAGTTAAAAACTACTGAGCACATCTGTTGTCAGTTATGAATGTATTTAGACCTTCTTACTACATTGTGGACTGTTTATTATCTGTTGTTCTCAATTTGGAGTTCCAGCAATAATCTGAGACATCTAGAGAATCCCATCCAATTGGTCCTTATGTTTTATATACATATAAGTACATAATTTAAAGTTTCAGTTAATAACTACAGCATGTGACAGTGTTTTGCTTGGAAAAAATCCTTCATTTTGGTTTTGAATCCTAAAAGTTCTCCTACTGAAATCAGTGAGGGTTGCTGGAGGGGAGGGGGGGTGGGAGGGATGGGGTAGCTGGGTGATGGACATTGGGGAGGGTATGTGCTTTGGGGAGTGCTGTGAACGTGTAAGACTGATGATTCACAGACCTGTACCCCTGAAACAAATAATGCATTATATGTTAATTAAAAAAAAAGAAATCAGTTTGGGAATACTGCATGTTATAACTCTTCTCCGGGAGATGAGAAAAAGTCTGAAAATTGTTATAGAAAAAAATACTTATTGAATTTTGTTTGCACAACACTTTTTAAATATAAACCACTTATTTTTATTTATTCTATCTTATGGAACAAGTACTGCTAGAACACAATTCGGGGAACAAATATTTAAAAATAACATTTAAAAAGTAACAGAATGCTTCTGAAATTCAATCTAATCACTCTGAAGACGAAATGAATTGCCGGTTAAAGTCAATTATCAATGTCTTAAAAATGAGTGATTCTCTAGGACTTACTCTCTTGCTATTTCATCTCAAAGAAGCTTGACTTCAAGTAAACCTAGAGATTAACAGAAAGTCTAACCTGATACTCTAACATTTAGCTGTAAAAGGCTGTATTTCCATTTTGCCATCAGAACAAGTGAAGAAAAGGTCCACTTTTAATGTATTTTTATTCTGTAACCCTACGTTCTATGACGAGATAAAAGGCAACATCAAGTCAAAATAAATTTGCTTTTAACTGTGCTAAACCTCTACTTTTTTTGTCCTCAAGCACCAGTATTGCTACTTGGAGCCTGTGCTGAAGTTACTGATTGTTGTGCTTAATGATACGTTTAGTAGCAATCCATTTTCAGGCTTAGACAGCTGAGACACCAATGTTGCTCCTTAATCCAGACAAAGTGAACCAAAATGAGTCATATAATTTTCTTTGTGATGCAGGGATCACAAAGATATATTATGTCATACTCTAATAATACTGGGTCAAAGCATATGCAAGAACGTGCCTCTCCAGTGAGTCCAGACCATTATCAGGCCACAAGATACATTTATGAAAAATAAGAATATGGGGTAAATTTTAGCCCCAGGACCAACAGAAACCTGCAATGGACAGTTTTTTAAAGAAAAGAAAACAATGGGGCGCCTGGGTGGCTCAGCTGGTTAAGCAGCTGCCTTCCGCTCAGGTCATGATCCCAGGGGCCAGGGATCAAGTCCCGCATCGGGCTCCCTGCTCAGTGGGGAGCCTTCTTCTCTCTTTCCCTCTGCCTGCCGCTCTGCTTATTTGTGCCCTCTCTCTATCTCTCTGTCAAATAAATAAGTAAAATCTTAAAAAAAAAAAAAAGAAAAGAAAACATTGCTCAGTATGATTTTCTAGCTCACCTTTACCATATTAGCTTAGGACTGAGCATTTAAAGAGTTGCTAATCTTCTATGGACAATAACTGTCAATAGTTCAAATTATAGGTTCATTATACACGTATTAATACATCAAAAGAGAGAAATCTTCCTAATTTTCTAACTGATTGAGTCGTAAGGCTTTATTTAGAGAGTTATTAAGGAGACAGAGTTTAGGTCTCAAGTATGGCAAAATTGGATTCAAATGTCTGCTCTGTCATCTTGGACATTCATCATAAATTCTCCCAAGTTGGTTTTCTCATGTGAAAATGGAAGTCAAGTACTCCTAAGTTTCTTTTGGAGCTTAAATTCGGCTAGTACATGATAGTGCTCAACAAGGCAAGTCCCCTACTGGAATCACGAAAGTATTCTAAAAAAGCAAATTGCCTGAGGGATTCCACACCTTTCCTTTTTCCACACCTGAAGCCATGTCTCAGCACTCAGCAGCCTGGAGTGCAAGTGCCCACTTACCCGCATGCACCTTGCATGATGGGCATGTTGAAGACAGGGGCTGTTTCTTGTTTCTCCTTTGTTTCAAATATGCAGCAGGTGACTAGGTGCATTTGGCATATGTTGATATAGATATAAAAAGCATTTTCTAAATTAACTAACGTGACAATGGAAAAAGCATTTAGATGTATTTTGGCTTATTTTCATGATTATTGAAGTGTATTTAACTGAAGCATAAAATGTTCATCTAAAAACATTTTCTATTACAGTGTGGACATGAAAAACAATAGTTGTTGAATATCTATACACATCTATGTCTATGTAATATCTGTGTATGTGTGTGCGTTTACACATAATGTATACACACACACATTAACTGTATTTCCCACATGAAGAAAACCTAGGTCTAATACCTCCTTCCAGTAATAATAAATGCATCTTATTATCGCTACTATGAATCAATAATTCCACTAATAATGTTGACAATTATATTCATTAATAAACATTTACTGAGCTCATGCAATGACTTTAGAATGTACACGGCACCAAATTAGACTTTTCCTAGAGGGCTTTTATTCCAAATTAGACAGACAGACCAGACATAAACACAGAGAATGAAGGTTAATGCATTCAGGGAAAGAATGAGTGACATCATGGCCTATACATCAATACCTAATACTTAAAAGGAAAGTGAGAGATTCTAAATTGCTTAATGCAATTTCATCACCATTATCAAAAAAATACCCATAACAGCCATAAGAACTCAAGCACACATTCAAGGAGAAGGTTGAAGCAAATGTCTCAAGTCAAGGAAGGACCCTGAATACATTAATCAGTGAACAACTAGTAAGGCAGAAACAAGGGTTGCATTACCCTAGATTCTGAGTAACATGGCATAGAACAGAGTTGCTCTAGGGAAAACTGTTCATAAAAAGCTTTTAATGGAAGTGAAAAATCACCTTTCTAGCAGTTTCTTTATAATCCTAAGAACAGATGAAGAGATGAAAAGAGATGTGTTTTAGTGAACCTATCATTGTTATATGATCATTTTTTTTGACTCATGAATTTTTAACACAAGCTTTAGTCAAATTTCTTTTGCTTTTGCATATCTCAAGTGATTACAAACTAATAATATTTCATGGAAAAAGAAACTTGAAAGAAAATACACTTAAATATTAATAACTTTTAAAAGGAATAATAAATAATGACTAAAACCCCATTAAATGGAATATATCCCTAAGTATATTTATTAAATATTAAATGTCTAAATATATTTAAGAAAGGTAAATTTTTTCTAACTGTGGTATATTTATTTCTACAAATTCCTCTGAATGTGTTCTGCCATACAATCTATTCTGATATCATCCAGATTTTTTTCTAATTAAAAATATATCCATTATCATTAGATATGTGAGTAAGCTGAATTTTGCAATCATGCATTATATTCAAGCTCTGAAACTTTCCAACTGAATAACTTCAGTTAGAAAGTTCAACATTTCTAAGCCTCTGTTTACTTGACTTTTCAGTGATAATTTACATCACAAGTTATTGCAAGGATTTAGTAATACAAGATATTTTAGCCTCCAATCAATGCCTGGCACCCAAGCAATCCTATTTCATCAAAAATGTTAGTTTTTTTTTTAATAAGTTTTATAATTATTCAGGGATGTTTCCTTCACTATACCAGAAATATAAAACAATTTATTATTATTATTGTTGTTGTTGTTTTAGAGAGATGGAGGAGGAGAGAGGCAGAGGGAGAGAGAGAAAATCTTAAGCAGGCTCCATGTCCAGAGATCAATGTGGGGCTCAATCTCACAATCCTGGGATCATGACCTGAGCCGAAATCAAGAGTAGGACACTTAACTGACTGAGTCACCCAGGCACCCCAGAAATGTAAAACAATTTAAAAATAATAAGATCTGAAAATAAATAGAAAGTTTACTACATACAGATACTGCTTTCATCAACTGATTTTATTACTCATATTCAGGAAATCAACAATTAATTCAGAAAACCTTCCAACTCAACAATCTGGAAGCATTCTTAGCCTAGTCAGTCACGATTCTGATTTCCGAGGGTCACATGTGAACTGAAGAGTAAGAAGTCTATAAAGTTATTTTATTTCATGAAAAAAGCATTGTTATTTGTCAGAAGATCAAGAAAATGTTGGATCAGTTTTACCAAAATAATAGAACACAGGGACAAGGAAATCAAAGACCAAATCACTATCACTGATGTCTGTTACTAAGGCAGCTCAATGTTTTAGTGTGCAGATGGATGGAGTTCAGGAAATAAGTCAAGAATGTTATTGATTACTTAGGAGTAAAGGAAATTTAAATCAGTGTCTCACAGCATTCCAAACTATGTGCAGCTTTTAGTGTATAAAAATTGTATCTTTAATATTGGTAATTAAAATGAGACACAAATCTATAGCATATTTTATGAAATTATTTGGAGGTAATTGTCTTTATAGGTTCTAGGCCACACTAACCATTATGCAGGGGTTGGGGACGAGTTCTAAGTCAGTTATTCTGCTGGCAGCTGAGAGAGGACAGGAACACAACTTTCTTTCACTTATGTCTTCACTGAAGACATAATCACCATCTAGATTTTTAAATAGCTTTCTTACCATCATCTGTGAACTATAAACAGGAGGATAATAGCAATGTTCCAGAAAATATTCAATATTTGTAGCAATACAAATCAAATGGGTCATGTGAAGAACTGACAGCCCGGAAATCCTTGAACAAGTAAATACACTTTGTTTCAGTTACATCGTAGGAGGGGGAAAGAGCTGTGGTTAACAGGCCAGCCTGATAAACCATTTCCAGGATAGTATGATTCTTCATGGATTTATGCCTTCGCACTCTTCAGAAAATAAAAGTATAACTTGAACGAAAGTCCAAGTTACATTTGCTGTAACAGTAGTTATCATTACAATTCAAGCACTTCTTTGATATTTATTGGTAAAAATTGACCAGTTTTAAGCTGTGATAGTAATTGTTGGAGTATGAAGTTATGGTTATACATATAGGAAGAGCAAAACCACCAGCAATTTCTTAGCCATTTAGGAAGGACTCGGATACACTGAAATTTATAGATAGGGAAATCACAATGAAGATTCTTGTGAAAGTATTCTCTTAACGTTTTATACTAAGATAAGAATCAGTCATGTAAAAAGACACCTAATTATCCAAATTTTATATAAATGCTTTCAATAGATGCCCAGTGATTATTAATACCAATTTGGAAATTTACTTGATTTGATTAGTCTTAGACTATTTCAAGAACATCAATGATTTTATGTAATAAAATAATCATAATTAAACTTCCCCAGAATCTCTATTGATTGGAATAGATAACTACTCCATTGTTAATTAAAAGTCTTTTCTCTGTGCAGTAATCTATTGAGAAATTTGTCATATTTAAAACTTCTGGACAAACTTTCATAAAATACTTTGCAGTAGTACTGTGTACCAGACACTATAATAAACAATTTATATGGATTATTCCATTTAATAAAATTAATATCCTACAAAATGGGCTATTATTATGTTCAGTAACAAAAGAGACATAGAGGCTTAGAGAATTTCAGTAATTTAATTAAAGCAAAACTTGTTGCAAGAGGTGGAGCTGGAACTGAAACAAAGATTCATGGTTCTATTAATAGCTCGCTAAGACACTTAAACCTAACAGTTATTGAGCACATATGGTGTGCCAACCCTCTGCGAAGTACTTACTACCTTATCTTACTAGTTAATGCAGTCCTCACAATTCTATAAATTATGTGTGCAACGGTATGGCATTATGTCAAACTCTGGGCATACAGAAACTGAAACTCTAGTGAGTCTCTGTGTATAGTGAATGGACCTCTGAAGTTACAACAGATAAAAACTGAGCAGATTTCATACACCACATGTAACTATGGATATGGGGAAGCAAAGTTTCAGAAAGCAAAATTATGTGGTGTTTTTAAAACATGGTCTCATGTTTGTTTGTTTGTTTTTAAAGATTCCATTTATCTATTTGACAGAGAGAAAGAGATCATAAGTAGTCAGAGAGGCAGGCAGAGAGAGAGGGGGAAGCAGGCTCCCCGCTGAGCAGAGAGCCTGATGCGGGGCTCAATCCCAGGACCCTGAGACCATGACCTGAGCCGAAGGCAGAGGCTTTAACCCACTGAGCAACCCTGGTGCCCTGGTCTCATGTTTTCTTGACACTCAAATGGAGAGGTGAGGCCTATGTCAATGCCCTTTGAATTTGGCTCATCTGGAGCCAGAAGAAAGGAGAGGAAATGACACTATAGTACTTCTGAGGCTAAGCCTTATGAGGCAAAGCAACTGATATATCTATTGGACAGAACTAGACTAAACCATTATTCTTCCCTGAAATTTAGACACTTAGTAAATAAAGAAATAGAGTAGAATCTAAATGATAATCCTCATCTCGCCACAATTCTTGGCAATTATGAAAAGGAAGACTACTAATTTTAGTTTATCTGATAACTTCTATAATCCAAGTCACTAATAGGTGAATTTTAATTGCTATCACTCTAAAAAATAGGGGTAAAAAAAGACTTGGTTTTAGAAACACACAGTAAAGCTAATACTGTCACATTAGATGGTGAATTTTATTAAAGCAATGATGGTTTATTTACTATATTGTTGTAACAACTTAAAATTCTCATTATTTTAAATTCTTTATTTTTACACTAAAATAGCTCAAATCAAAACTTTTCACATTTTTCTCATTAACTTTAAATTTATTTTCTCGCTTCTCTGACCTCTTATCAATGTAGTTGATTTATATTTTCCTAGATTTTCACACCTTTTAAAGCAGAGACCAGAGTGATAAAAATGTAATAAATAAAAATGATCTTTAAAGAGAATCTCAATATCTTAGGAACTGTTAAAAAAAAGAACACACTAAAAAAAAGAAAAAAAAAGAACACACTGACATTTCAAAAGTAATATTTCAAGATTTATTATAGTTAAATCACAGAAATTTCTCTTTGAATGTTAAGATGTCTGTACACATGTAAATCAGTACACGTTTAAGCCTTTCTACCCCTAATCAAAACCCACACATACTCTAACCACAGGCTGACTTCTTTTCTTCCAGCTAACACAGGCTTCTCTTTACCACTCACCATTCGTTCCTCTGTCACTCTTAATTCCAGACTTCACTCTGTCTGCCAGGCTGCTTGAGAGCTGCCACCAGTTTCATCTTAAAAGCCTGACATTTAGCCTTTTCTTCTCAGCTTCAGTCAATCAACTATTTGAACTCTGTGAATGTACCTTGCAAAATAGGTGGATAGTGTCAACCTGACTAAAAACTGTGAGATTGACTGTTTCCTTCCCTCGAGAAGTGTATAATTATGCCAAATGCAACTGTTGGCTTGCTTGTCTGATGGCCTTTCCATCACGCGCTCTCCTCAGAAAGACCTGAACGCTGTCAGATAACAGCTGTGTGAAGCAGTTGGTGTCACCTCTGGGAAAACACCTGTCAGCCTCTATGTACAGTCAAAAGTTCAGTGAACAAGAAGACAGTCAAGGAGGTGCAATTACAAGAAGAGAAGTAGATGCCCGTAGAACAAAAAGTAGATTGGCCAGGAGTGCTGTCAATAACCACCCGTCATTATGCTCTGGAACAGCGTAAAAGTCTACGGTTTAGCGTTTCTGTTAGAAGCTCACATGTCTTCAGGAGCCAGGCAGGGGAAATATATTTCTATTACTATTACTATCAGTGCTATTAAAATTGTTGCTGGCTTATGTGATATGCCAGGCATTGTTTCAGGCAATATACAATCTATTCATTTAACCCTTACACAAAGGCTAGAAGGTAGATACTATGATCCCCTATATTTTACAGGTAAATAAACTAAGGCACTGAGTAATGTGCCCTAAGTCACACATTAAGCAAATGCGGGATTCAATTTCGAGCAGTCTGCTACCAGAGACTGGCCTCAATGTCCAGCCATACTGCTCCTGGGAGTGGTGACACCTGTGTCAACCTAAAGAGCAAATGTATTGCCTGCAGACATTCAATTCTGATCACAAGAAGTCCAAATGCATCTGCCATACAATTCAGCTACTGATTTGTCTACAGTCCCGGGCAAAATAAAAGTTGGCACAATTTTTCTAAACTCCAGCCATGTGTTCTCATGCGATTTGAAATAAACCTAAACATCTCCCTATGAAACTAAGTTTTATTTATAGTAATCAAAATATGTGGTTTAAAAAGTCTTTTCTAAATCTTCTTTACAGTATTCCTTAATCCTTAAGTTCCCTGCTTATTTCATTTATAGTTCTGTGGTAAAGAAGAAACAAAAGTTTTACAGTATACACAAATAAAAGTTGTTCACTTCTTTAGTCTCAAATGAAAGTTTTAATGAGTTTTTTTTCCCAAACCAACAAGTAAATGATTGAAGAAAAAAATACACTGATTGTTGCTTATGGTACATTATTTTATGATTAAATCTGCGACTATATCACTTTACTTTTTAAATATTAACTATTGGGTAAACTATTATAAAATATTCCTATTTTTTATAATTAATGAAGGATGTGATAGAATAGTCACTTGTTTTACATCCAGTATTGTGATTTCTAAAAACTGTAGTAATCAAAGACGGAGTTGCCTTCAATTACTTGCTGTCTCAGAAGCTAGGTGGCTGACATCACTTCTCTTAATTTTCTTTCTTTTTTTTTCCACTTCTTCTAATTTTCTAATACAGAGTCTCGGATATGCAAGAGAGAATTTTCTCCCATCATCTTGACCTGATTAATAAGTAAAGAAGGGAATGTCCAACTCTGTATCCATTATGGCACAAAGGTACTCACTGATATACCCATGCATTAAGAGCAAGCTTCTGCTGTATCAGCAAGACAAACCCCCAAAGAATGATCCTTTATTGACTGAACCGTCCTTCTCCATCTTGTGAAGAAGAATACTTTCTATGCTGTGCTAGACAATTATTGACTAATGCTAATGCCTAAAAATGTAAAGTAAATTGTTTCATGGAAAAATGTATTCTCAAACCAAACTCAAGAAAAACAACTATACCTGTTCTGGGATTCTATGGAAAGAAGCCAGCCTTTCAAACTATCCTTAGTTCCATTTTAAAGGATTTTCAAAATGAACTTTCACTATTTCATATAAAGGCATATATTTCAAATATAGTATTTTCTATTTACATTGGATTATAAACAAACAGTAGACACATATACTTAGTTTAGACTTATAAATAAGCAACAGACATACATGAGATTTTAATGGGAGATTCAGTAGCAAAATAAATAGAAATATTTTAAATAAATAGAGTAGACTTTAAATTTCAACTGTAAAATAAAAATATAATGTTATTATTATAAACACAGCCAATTTTTTTTCTTTTTACTTCCCAAATCTGAGGATAAAGACCTCTGAATTATCAAAGGAATGAAATGAAAGCAAAACCTTGTAGTGATTATCGTGATACTGGGTGAAAATAGTCACAATTTTCTGCATTCCAGAAACCTTTATATGTCACACAACCAATGGTTCAATTATGAACACAAAAGATAAGAATATGATGAAAACACTTAATCAAGTTTAGTCTGATGACAAAGTAATGGAGACATACCCAAATATTTAGTTTTGCTAATGGTTTAAAAAATGCAAAATAAAGCATTATTTATTCCCATCTTCAGCCATGACAGAGTTGCTACAATCACCTTGTCCTACTGCCAGGAACAACGAAAAACCTGAACAATATCTATGAAACAAACATGTTCAGATATCGAACAGCAGACAACACAGGACTGAGAACACCAAGAAAAAGGAAATGTGAAATCAGTCTTAAAATAACCCCCTCAGCTTTCTGCTAGGGGGCACTTGCTAGATCACTGCATAGGAAAAGCAGGCAAGAGATGCAGCTGAGCAGACACAGTAAGCTTTTTGAGTTGAGAAGGGAGTTGGGATATCTAGAGCAAAGGACTGGAGAAAATGGAGCTCTGTGGAGAAAGAGATCAAAAAGTCTGCAAAGGGGTCTTCTTGAAGTTGTTGGCCATCCTAATAGGTGTGTAGCACAATCTCATTGTTGTTTTAATTTCTCTGATGAGGACATATGACTTTGGTGAAGTGTTTGTTAAGGTCTTTGGCCATTTTTAAATCAGGTTGTTTGTTTTCAGCCTGGACTTGAAAAGAGACACTACAAGCAAGATCAAGATTTAAAGGAAAACATGAATATAATGAAAAGGAAATGAAAGGCATGTAAAAAAAGGCCAAATTGAACCTTTTCCGATTAAAAACACAATATCACAAATGAAGGACTTAATAGATGGGTTGAATAGCTAATTGGACACTATCCCCAAGCGATCAGTGAGGACACAGCAGTATCAAATAGCCAAACTGAATCACAGAGAAAAATAAATGGAAAAAAATGACAAGTATTTCAGAAACCTTCTAAAAAATATCAAGATGTTTAAAATACATAAGTTGGAGTTCAAGAAGAAGAGGGAGGGAGAAAGTATATTTGAAAAATATTCTAAATTTAGTGAAGCCAATAAACCTGTCAAAACCCTAAGCTAGATAAATTAAAAGACAGTCATAACAAAGTATATCCTAATCAAACTGCTGAAAACCAATGAAAAACAGAAAAATCTTAAAAGCAACCTGATGAAAGAAGACTTTTTTTTAAATACATAAGAGCAAAGATTATTATAGCCTTCTCATCAGAAATTATGAGTCAGAAAAAAACAGAATGACATTTTGAAAGGGCAGATAAAAAGCCTGTCAAGCTAAAATTCTATATCCAGCAAAATTGTCCTTCAAGAATTCAGACAATGTATTCCGACAATCAGATTTAAGAGATTTAAGAATTTAAGAGATTAAGAATCTAAGAGATTTATTGCCAGCAGATCTGCATTTTGTTTTTCAGATGGAGGGAAAAGGTCACCAGAAGGAAATCTGGGTCTACATAAAGAAGTAAAGAACACTGGAAATGGTAAATATATGGATCAGTACAAA
Organism: Potos flavus; assembly: GCA_028534135.1. NCBI lineage: Eukaryota > Metazoa > Chordata > Mammalia > Carnivora > Procyonidae > Potos > Potos flavus. Next base: position 41,447,989 of record CM052900.1, read on the forward strand.
ATACTTTCCAGTTTTTTAAGTTTCTTAATTGTGTAAAGCAAAAAGTTTAAAACAAAGATGATGACAATATATTATGTGTTAATAATATATGTAAAGTGTAATGTGAAAAAATAGCTGAAAAATGGCAATAGAAGGTAATGAAAGTATACAGCAATAGGGTTTTCCTCTTAGGTATGAAGTGATATAAAAGGATATGAAGGCAGATTTTTGGCGGCCCTACAAAAAAGATTATGTGTTGAGTATTGGTCCTGGTTTGTCCCAGAAGCCCTGCTTTATGCCTTTCATACTGATATAATTATTTTTCTAAAGATTTTATTTATTTATTTGACAGAGAGAGATACAGCAAGAGAGGGAACACAAGCAGGGGGAGTGGGAGAAGGAGAAGTGGGCTCCCCACTGAGCAAGGAGCCCTACGTGGGGCTCGATCCCAGGACTCTGGGATCATGACCTGAGCTGAAGGCAGATGCTTAACACTTGAGTCACCCAGATGCCCCCATACTGACATAATTATTAAAAAGAACCCTCTTTCATTCTCAAATGAGCCCTAGTTCAGAGAATATATTATATGATCACTCTAATCATGTAGGAAGATGTGCCAATATTTAGGCCATAAATACCAGTTTATAGCAATAGGTAAATGTGATGCATCAGAATCTAGTATGGAGCCTGTGAAAAATAAAGCTGTCTCCCCTCCTCACAACACCCTCCCCATCCCAGCAAATCTGAGTCAGGATTTTGGTCTTTAACAATTTAACATATTATTTGATACAACTCAAATTTTGGGAACCGCTCATTTCTACATTGCAAAAAAACTTCCAATTATTGTACCAATAGCAAACACTAATGTAAACATTTTGTGCAAACTACTACTACTACAAGGCCTTCAAGGGGTCTTGATGGTCTAAGTATTTTTTTATTTTATTTTATTTTTTTCAAATACACTGTGTAGCCCAGAAAGACCCTAGAGGGCCTTTGAAACTAAAACATTAGTGGATCTCTCGGTTCTGTGGAAATCATGAGGAAAAAGTGAGAGCAAGTAATGATGTAGTTCGATTCTTAAGCTGATAATCTAAATTACTCTAAGATGTGATTAGGTCCATATTCAAGGAAAATGAGGAATGGAAAGAAGTTTTTCTAGGAGATGGGAGAAGTTTAAAAAGGAACTGTAAGTAAGACAATCATATTCAGATAAATATAGTCACTTTGAAAAACCTAATACAATCACAGACTCGAGAGTATGTTGGTTGTAGAAAATAGCACTAACTTTCTTATTTTAAAGAGTTGGGGAAACTGAGGTCCAGTGAGTTTCAATAATTTAAATTACTTATCCAAAAATAATTCTTAGTTTTAGAAAAAACTATATTTTGTTTGCTGGCTCTTATATCAGTTTTTTTTAAATCCTTTATTACCCAGTAAATTTGGGGTTATTTATTCTCAAGACTAGCTATCTGAGTCTGTCCCTTCATTAACTTGCATAATTGAACCATGTAAGTCTGCAACCATCTGAAAAAAATCATGGGTAAGAAATCTCTTTAATTACATTATTTCTGAATAGACATCCAGAGGGTCAAAATATGCTTTTTTAAGTACATGAATAAAATGTCTAAGGAAAGCAAACATGCCTACAGTTATGTAATAAGTATAATGTATATCAAACAGAACATTAAGTGGCTCTAGCATATGTAAAGAAATAAAAAAAAATCTTTGGTTTTGCCATAGTTTCTAAAACCGTTAGCCATTCAATATTTAAATTCAGTTTCTAATTCAGGAGCATGCTCACTGTTTTGCTTGTTTTTTCATAGTCAATACCCTGTCTCATCACTTTTTCACAGTGTGATTTATTTGGGTGTTAGATTTTTGTTTCAATATAGCAAAATATCATCAGGATAGAATTTAAAAATTTTCTTGTTGCAGGAATACCTTCTCTTAAAAAGGCAAAGAGTAAAGAGTATAGCATGAGAAAGCATGAAATGTTCTATGCAATTCAAGATCATTATTCTTTCTTCTAAAGACATCCAAATGGCCTACAGTTTAATGGCCTCTATGATAAAATACACACCATAATACTTCCATTATGGATGGATACTAGTAGCCAAATGACTGAACTTTTGCCTGACCTAATTCAAATGAATTGGTTTTTTGTTCAATGTATTGAGGCACAAGGCAATTAATTCTTTTCTTCTTAAATTACTGGAGGAGGGATGGGATAAAGAAAAGAAGGAAAAGAACAATTTTGTGATGCTATATTTACACAAATCATTTAATCTTAATAATCCTTTGAAGTAGGTGGTATTACCCGCATTTTACAGGTGAGGAAATTGAGGCAGCTCAGAATGGTTATGTGTTCAAGATTCACAGTGTAAATAAACAGCAGAGTTAAACTTTGAATCCAGATTAATGTGACTCTCAATCACCTCCCTGCAGCAGTGTGGAAATAAGACCTACTCAGCAGCAGCTTCAGGAAAATTCAGTAGTTAATTTTTCCTTAGGAATAGCTGTGCTTCAGGTATTTTTTAAAAATACCCAGTTATGAACACTATACAGTTCCATGTCATAGAAGCCCCAAATACCTACTCTTGCAAAACTCTTCACCTTCCAGAACTTCCTGAATCTGCCCAAACTTGATCTCTTTTATACTATTTGCATTTCCTGACAGATTACCCATGCCCAACCTTCTGGCTAAGTGAGTCAGACAATGGCCATTTCATGTTGGGCAGCTCAGGCAGCATGAACACTTGATACTCCATGGTTAGTCCTTGGTCTCTAGCAAGGCCCCATAGCAAACCAGAGCTGTTCCTCAAAAGGAGGGTAATTATTTTCAAGAGATGGCACACACATATATATATAGGCCAAAACCTAGAGGTCTCCTTGCTAGAGGTTCCATACAGCAATCCTCTTTGCCATGGATACTTCAAGTATCATTATCGGGTGTGTTAGATAATGAGGCCTTTTTGGCAGGGAAGCTTAAAATGCAGCTGAACCTGCTGCAGAGCCTTCTCTTTTTGTGGGCCCCACTCAACACTAGCAGCCTGTCACTTTGTAAATGAGTCAAAATTACACATGTATATAACTGGCCCATATATTTTTGGAGAAGGATAAGAGGGAGATTTCTGATGGGTACTTTCACCAGTGGTGCAAGATACTTCCTCAAGGGGATTTGGCCTCTCCTGAAATCAAGGAATTCTGGATCTGTGAATTGACATAGGTCTGGAAAGGGGGTGAGAAGCCATGGGTCACCATCGTGGATACCTGAGCCAGGTTCATGGCTACCAGACCTAGAACTTTTTCAGTTACACAGACCAAGTAATACTCTAGTGGTCTGCCCATTTATTTTATTCGGGACGCCACGATCAATTACTACCTCCGAAGATTTCCGGGAGCCAAGGTAGTCTGATGATCTGTATGTCCCTGCTGCCCTTTAAAGTAGATGTTTCCATCTGTCCTTGTCATGGGCTTCTGCTGCTCTGAGACCCTGTAATTCCCATTAATATCAGGGAACTCATTTTAATAGTAGTGTGTTGGTCTGCATAATGTCCTCTCTTCCTCCCTGCAAAGCTGTCCTTATCCTATTATCAGGTATCTGTGAATATGTTACATTACATAGGAAAACAGACTAAGATATAGTTGAGGATCTTGAGATGGAAAGATTATTCTAGATTATCTAGATAGGTCCAATATGATCATATCCTTTTAAGAGAGAGACAGAAGGTCAGAGGGAGGAAATGCTACACTGTGCTTTGAATATGAAAAAAGGGGTCATGAGCTATGACTAGAACCTGAAAGGGACAAGAAACAGATTTTTTGCTGCAGTCTCAACAAGGAAGTAGCCTTGATTTGAGCCCTGTAAGACTTATTTCAGATCTGACTTCCAGAAATATAGTAGAATAAATTAATGTTGTTTTAAACTACTAAATCTCTGATACTTTGTTGTGGCAGCAATAGGAAACTAATTCAGATGTCACCCTGTAGAATAGGGGTTCTAAACCAGGATTAATTTCATTCTCTCTAGGGTTCAGTTGGCACTATCTGGAGGCATTTTTTATTGTCATGATTCAGAGGAGGGTAATTTTGGCAACCAGAAGGTAGAGACAAGTTTATTTTGCATTGCACAGAACAGGCCCTCAAAATAAAGAATTATCCTGACCAAAATGTCAATAGTATTAGATTAAAAAATCCTGCCCTGCAGTCATGCCTGGCCATGAAAGGAGAGGAACAACAGAGAATCAAGAATTTGGGTATTACCTCACTAATGTATTTCTCAATGCCTCACTGAGGGCAATGTCTTCTGGACCTTCTCATGGAGCACAGTTGCACATGATGAATCCAGTCCAACATTTCTAAATCTCTTAAGTCTTTGGATGCCTTCCTCTACATCATGCTAGGGTAGCTATGGCATGCCACCCTCATTAACTGTAGGCTGCTGTCATGGAGTCCAATGAACTACATAATCTTTCAGAACCATCTCTTGCTGTATAAGCTAATACATTAAAAAACAATCTCCTTAATTGCTCCCATGACAAGAAAGAAATGGTATTATATGATGTAACAGAGGTGTTAGCTAATGAAATGTAGTTATCACACTGCAATATAGAAATGTTTCAAGTCAATGTTTTGCCCCTTAAACGTACACGATGCTAAATGTCAGTTATATTTCAATTAAAAAAAGAAATTAAAAGAAAAAGTAAAGGGGCACCTGGGTGGCTCAGTAGGTTGAGCATCTGCCTTCGACTTAGGTCACAATCTCAGAGTCCTGGGATGGAGCGCACATTGGGCTCCCTACTCATCTCCCTCTGCCCTTCCCCTTCACTTATGCACTCATTTTCTCTCTCTCTCTCTTTCTCAAATAAATAAATAAATAAATAAAATCTTTAAAAAAAAATTAAAGCACCTCCCCAATCCCGAATCTCAAGCAAGTATACCCTTATCAATGAATTCAGCCAGAGTTGGGTTTTATTTCATTCTCCTCTAACATCCTTAGAATCCATCCCCATTCATTCCTTAGGTTTCTGTTGAAATATGTGCAAAGACTTGCAATTCTTTTGGTGTGTAAGCTATTTCTTCCTGGGTAATATTATGTACCTGTTCCTCTTGGAACATGCTGAGATTTGATCCTGGTTACAGGTCTAGGAGGAGTAGGAGGTTTTGGCATCCGTTTCCAACATGTTCATTGCAGAGAAGGTTATCATAGGGTTTTCAAGCAGAAGGCTAGTCTCAGATACTAGAGGGAAAGCTACTTTTAATGGGATGGGAGTCTCAAAGTGATTTGGAGGCTCAAGAGCGTCCATTTCATCTGTGTCCAACAACAGAGGTACACATTCCAAGATTCAGAGTCCCATTCTTTATTAATCAATGCCCTAACTTTCACATGAGAAATTTTCTGAGACTGTGAATTCAGCTAGCACTGTAATACAGCTACACTTTGTGTCTGATTTTCAGCAATATAAACCCTGCAACGATCAGAAATAAGAGCTTAGTTTAGGGCTATTATGGAATCTCTCTGATTCTCAGATAGTGGTTTAAGTTTAGGGTTAACAGGCCTGAGCTTATCATCTTCTCTTTGTTATCCCTCAAGTGCACTCAAAAATATCCACCCCACACCATAGTTATCCTTACAGTCATATTGGCCACATGCAGGTCCATACGGGCTCCCAAGGCACGAGCTTCAGTTAGCACCTCAACACAATCAACCGCAGGCATTCATTCATGCATTAATTCTACAAATATTTATTGAGATTCATTATTTACTAGTTCTTTCTCTAGAATTCTCTAGGATTCTCTAAAGATTCTAACAACTTCTCAACGGAATGTTTAATGTCGTTCTCAAGAAAAATTTTAGAACATATTATTATTAAACAGCTTTTTTCAACAATAATCTCTTATAATACATTTGTATTTGTAAAATTTCTAGAACTTTTTAAAATCTTTTTATTTTATTTATTTATCTTTTAAAAAATTTTATTTATTTCTTTATTTGAGAGAGAGAGAGAGAGAATGCACAAGCAGGGGGGAGGGGCAGAGGGAGAAGCAGACACCCTGCTGAGCGGCAACATGGGGACTGGATCCCAGGATGCTGGGATCCTGACCCCGAGGACCTGAGCTGAAGACAGATACTTAACCGACTGAGCCACCCAGGAGCTCCTAAAACTTTTTTACATACAGCATAATCTTATTTAATCATAGGAATCCTCTTTAGAAACTAGCATGAGTTTAGTCAGACTAAATGATAGTAAAATAAATATTTCCTGTTTTAATACCAGACATAGTACATAAGTTAAATGATACTGAACTTAAAAATCTTGATTTTGGCAAAGTATTTCATAAATTTTCCTAGACCAGCCAAATAGGCAACATTAGAGAAATTTGGCTATATAAACTTATAGGTTGGTAGATTTACAAGTCTTTGAAATTCTGCACTCAAACAGTAATAATTAACTTATTTTATCATCATCTATGTATATAATTTATATAGTCCTGGAGAGAGATCTTCTAGGATGTAATTTACCACCACCTTATTCATTAGTCACCATAAGGTAGGTTGCTCGAGTCTCGGTTGCTAATATATTAGAAAATAAAATAAAAAATTTAAAAGAATTTTTAAAGGGAAATTATAAAACAAAACTAACAAAAGTGAAAAATATAAAGCCTTGATTTTACATTCAGATAAATAAATTGCACAAACACAGCATGAAAAGTGCACTTGTCTAAATTGTATTTTATATGAACAAGATTTTAATATTTTTTTGATTGAAAAATCATTACAATGTAAAATAAAAGCACTGCTAAGTAAGACATCCATTTTTCTTGGGTCACATTAATATAAACATGATAAAGTATAAGTTGAAAGATTCAGGCCTTAGGAAAGCCTTCCTTTCTAGAGTTCTGACAATAATTGAAAAAGTCTAGATATTTAAAGTCCCCACTGTTAATAAAAATTATCAAAAACTTGGGGAGAAACCAGGCAAGGACAGCAGGGAAATAATAAAAGGTTTAGAAACAATTCATGGGAAGGATGTTGGAGGGGTTGGGTCTGTTAGCAGAGAAAAGAAAGGACTAGAACAATGATGTCAGTCTTCATACATCTGAATGGATATTAACTGGATAAAGTGTTAGGCTTCTTTAAAGATGCAGATGGTGAGCTTGGGACAATGGTAAACATTCAAAAATACAGAATTAAGTTTAGCCCAAGGATATATTCCACAATAATAGTACTCGCTCTTGAAAGTGTTCAAAAGAAGCCAAATTACTATTTGTAACAGATATTACGGAGAGGCATTTCTACAGAATATGAGATTGGGTTGAGGATATCTAATGTCCTCTTACTTTCTAAGATTCATTATTATGAGTTCATAGAGAGCCTGCTATAAGGAGATTTATAGCAAGAGATGATAGAGAAAGGCAGAACTACTTAACGTCTATTTTTGGACCACTTTTTTTTTCATCATTATATTGATCTTAAGGCTGGAATTGATAGAACCAACATGGTTAGAAAATTTAAATCTGAAAGAGGTAAGACAACTGTAAAATAATACCCAGTCAGTTGAAATAAGTTTATGTGAAGACTTTTTTTTTAATTGTATATATGTCTTCAACTTTTTCAGGAAAATTTTCAAATACACTTTCACATAAATGCAAAAATCTAGGAACTTTTGAATACATACTGAAATCTTTTCATATTGTTAAACTTATGGCCCTCCAATGTAAAAATAAAAAACAAAGCAATTAAATGTAACATTTAACAAAATGTACAATAAAGTATATCCCTCAAATACAAACAGAATCATGCTACTAAAATAAGCAACAGATTTATAATGTTATAAGCTTTAAAACTGAAAGAACAGAGAAGTCTTTCTTTAAAATATTATCATTAACCACAGGTTAAGGAAAAGAAGGTTTATTTCTAGCAAAGCAATTTCCTGCACATAAAAACAACAAAGAAAAGATCTAAGTTCACCACGACATATTGACCGCTGGGAATTAGGGGAGAAAAAAAAAAGTTACCTAGTTTAATCACTCAGGTTTTGCTTACACTAAATGCTTTAAATCTGTCCCAAATTACTGGTGTTTCTAAGATAAAGCACAGAGTTTTCCCTTAGGTTCCTCTGCACAAAATTGTTCCAAGAGAGTCAGATTAAATGCAGAAATAGTATATTCATCCATACGCTTAACTATTTAAAAGACATCAAATTAAAGAACATAATTATATTAATCATATGTAATTGTTTTCATTTCTAATACTAGTTTCTATGAGATTATACCTGTATTTTATATCTTAGGTGACTCAAGTTTATTAATTATGTGGGGTTGCTCTGATAATTATGTTAATTATGGAGTAAGGAAAAGATTTCTGGTTTTTGTCAACCGCGTCCCATCCTTATCCCCAAACCCTTCCATGTGGCTAGGTGATATGTGGCAAATTTGTGGATAAATGGATATGTTCACCATTCTTAGGTTTTCTCCACTAAGACATGTCTTCTTGTTCCTTTTTAGAGGTAGCCATGTCTGGAGTGAACTAGTGCCAAGAACTGACGTGACCTGACACAGATCTTCTGAAGAAATTTCCTAACCTCCTGGCCTCTGTGGCCTTGAAGGAACGGACTGAGCAGCTGGAAGCAGCAGAAACTCGGATGTGAGAATGCAGACGGACTTCGATTGTTCACAGTTAAACCATCATTCCCATTTTAGAGCTGAGGACATCGAGGCACAGACGAGGGAATTATGATCCTGTATAGTTACGTCACATTGGCATGCATACTCTTTATTTCCTGACAACCTTTTTTTTTTATGAGTTCCATACAGTCTCTCCTCTAGGCAAGTAAACTTTAGAAGACTTGGCATCTAGAGGATTAACAATCACATAGAATAACAGGCTACCATTTGTTTTTTGTCTTAAGATTTTATTTTTAAGTAATCTCTACACCCAATGTGGGGCTTGAATTTACAAACGTGCCATCAAGGGTCCCACGCTCATCCAACTGAGCCAGCAGGCCCCCCACAAACTACTATTTGAATGGAAAATTTGAACGCGTCCACGAAAAGTTTAGAAACATTTCAGATGTGCTCGAAGTGAACTTTCCAATGTCCATTCAAAGATTCCAACTGTAAGTATGAGAAATTACCTTTTGCAGACAAGTCTGATAACTTTCACTTCTAAAAATGGGAATTTTTATTTTCTTTTTCATATTAATGATGACTGATGAAACTATTTTCTCCTATTCCAGAATCCAAACAATAAGAAACCCCAAACTACCATTCGTGCTGGAAAAATATAATAAAAACAGTGTTCATGAGAGACTGTGAACTCCGAGAAACAAATTGAGGGTTTCAGAGGGGAAGGGGATGGGGGGATGGGTGAGCCTGGTGGTGAGTATTAAGGAGGGCACGGATTGCATGGAGCACTGGGTGTTGTACGTGAACAATGAATCTTGGAACACTACATCAAAAACTAATGATGTACTGTATGGTGACTAACATAACATAATAAAAAATAATAATAAAATTTTTAAAAAGTGTTCAATGTGAGTTTTTTAATTCTAAAGATCTGATTATTAGATTATTAAATACGAAATGGCAGATAGTAACATGGATGCTAGCCATTTGCCTCCACTGTCAACTTAGAAAAAATTTAAGTAATTCTATAACACAACCCTCTTGAAATTAAATCTTCTTATGTGATATCCCCACCATACTAAGGATAACTGAATTACTGGGTGCCTGTTTCAGAGGCACCAGTCTGATGACTGATAACTACCTTGTACTCAACTGCCTTTTCCATTCCATGAGAGGTGTGCTCCCCACTTCCACAACCATTATCAGACACGTTTGTTATTTATGAAAGTAAAATATAAGGGGCTTCTGTTTTCCCCCACCTCCTGAATACCTCTACCCTTCTCCATTCTCCTCCTCTCTTCCAAGTCAAATGTTTAAAGCTTTAAAATGTTTTCCCTGCATTTCTTCCTTCTCTTGCTCTCCCTCCCACAGTGGAATGCTTTTACTCTAATGACACTATCCTCCTCCAACACATCTTGGCTCTACTGAGATTGTTTAAAACTCTTAATTCCAAGCAATTGTTAAGTTTTTCTTTAAGTCTATTTCCTTTATTACAAAATTTTTATTTATCAATTTTATTACAAATTACTAGTCATTCTGATATTATCCATTTAGATTCACACACACACACACACACACACACGTGCGCAGAGACAAATGAACTTTGTAACTATTCATTGCTTACTACTGTTTCCTTATCGTATCACCTTTTCCTTTCTTAAGGTCTGGTTAATTAAGAGTATTTTTTTAAAGATTTTATTTATTTGAGAGAGAGAGAGAGAGACAGAGAGAGAGAACATGAGTGAAGGAGAGGGGCAGAGGGAAAGGGAAAGGGAGAAGCAGACTCCCCACTGAGTGGGAGTCTGATGCGGGGGCTCGATCCCCTGGGATCAAGACCTGAGCTGAAGGCAGAAGCTTAACTGATTGAGCCACAAGAGACTCCCCCCATTAAGAGTACTTTTAACAAAGTAACTTTAAGAGTATTTGTAACAAATGGTAGGCATGGTGGATATAGTTTCTAGTCCTTGTTTCCTTGCAAGTTTTTGTTTGGTTGGTTTTGTTTTTTTCCTGACAGATAAATGACATTTTTTCTGGGCCAGTACTTCTGCAGTAACTTTTTTTCTTCAGTATTAAGTTTATAGATGTTACTTTGTTGGCTTCTAGCTTTCAGTGTTGCAAGTGAGAAGACTGATGCCAGACTATTTTTTCCTAAGTTAGTTTTAATTTTGAACGGAAGTTTGCAACTTCTATTTTTAGGAATGTATTTTGAGAATTTTAGTTTGATATGTCCAAATCATTTCATTTGTATTCAAGCTTTCCTGGAACCCCTTCAATATGAAGACTCAGGGAAGTTTTTTCTGTTATATCTTTCCTTACTGATTTTCCTCCATCTCTTAACTTTTCCTTTGTATAAAGTGTTTCCTTGAAATGCCTTGTCTCTTACCTTTCCCTCATGGCTTCTGTTTGTAATTTTTCTCTGTGTTTTGAAATATTTCTTATTTTAGACTCTTATTCTAATCAGATTCTCAGCAATGTTCGTACTTTATTTTTTCTATAAGTTTTCTTTTTTAAAATTTAAATTCAATTAGCCAACATATAGTATATTATCACCTTTTGATATAGTGCTCAATGACTCATGAGTTGTGTATAACACTCGATGTTCATCAGATCACGTGGTCTCCTTAATACCCATCACCCAGATACCCTACCTCCCCACCTCCTCCCTTCTGCAACCCTCAGTTTACTTCCTAGAGTCAAGAGTCTCTCATGGAGACTAGTCATCCTTTTCTTTAAGTCACTTACTGAATTTTTAAATCAAAATGTTTTTGTCATTCCAGTGTTACTTTTGATGTAGATTCCTTTGGTTGTTTTTGTTATTATTTTTGTTTGGTGAGAGTCATAGTTTGCCTCTCCTAGTTGTTCTTTCTCCCCAGCAGATGCATGCCTGTGGTGATTACTACTCTTCGTCTTCTTCTGTATAACTCTGCAGTGCTCTTAAGGGGCATTGATTTTGTTTGTTTTTGTTTTTTCTCATAAGCCTATTTTCTTATGAGGATCAGGTCAAGATGATACAGAATCTTATGTAGAAATAACCTGCACTTTCTGTTCCTATGGGTCTGTTACGCACCAGTTAGCAAGCGACGAGTCCTCTGCTGAAGGCATCAGGAAGTTTCTCGGTTACAAGGCTACCATTATCCCATCCTCGGAACTAGTAGAGATCCAACTCCCCTGTGTAGTTCATCTGCTATAAATGAATCATCAGGGAGGTACTCCTGGGACTGACCACTGACCAGTGACTGCAATTCCTTTCCAGAGGCCACACTTCTCTGTGGGCCAAGCTCTTTCCAGGCATTCTGACCCTCATATCCCAAGGACTCTGCCATAAAATCACAGGTTCCTATATTGCACATGTGGTGATTAAGGCCTGTGTCCAAGATTTCTCTGCGTGGTATCCCTAGCATCTGATCATCTCAGGAGATTAGCATAATGCTTCTCCTAACTATAATGTGCACAAAAATTGCCTGGAAATTTTATTAAAATGCCGATTCTGGTTCAGTAGGTATCCATTTGGACCCAGGTGTCGCTCTGGTAAGGTAGATGTTTTTGGTCTGTAAGCCACACTTTGTACAACAAGGGGATGGTTAAGGTAATCAGTAGTGATTTATAAAAAGAAAAGTGACAAGGAGGTCTCTTCTCTACTTGTCTCCATCTTCGTAAACTTCCTTCTCCAACTCTTTGAAGTGTCCTGCCTGCCTGTGACCCATGGGGGGTAAGACTCCAGGGTCACAAGTTTTGCTCATTGCTGAACGTTGGTCAATACTAAAGCTGAATGCCTGAGAGAACCTTGCTCTGTTACCATCATTTGCCCACTTGCTGATCCCTAATCACAACTGGTTGAAATTCATTTATTTAATAACATTTTTATATTATTCCTGACTCCTTTGACTCCATTCCCCACTCCAGTCCTAGGGTACTGACCTCTACTAATTTGCACAATCTGCTCTGATTGTTTGGGCCACATGCTAATATAATACAGGAAGTTGACTTAGCATGCTGGTGCTTCTGTGGACATTTCAAGTAAGGCAGTTGACATGAATGCCTCAAGTATTTATTTGTTTAACTAAGAAGTCTTATAAAACTAAGTAACCAGCTGATATTCAATGCTAATTACCCTCTAAATATTGCTGTATACCAAAGCCTAAAGACATCTGCACATTTCAGAACAAATAGTTGTTTGATTCCTCTCATCAACAAATATAGACTGGAAATATATTATGTGCCAAGCACTCTGCAAGGTGATTGTGATTTAACAGTGAGCAGGACAGGCATTGCTAGCAACCCTTAATAGTCAATATTGATTAGGGAGTTTCGGAAATGTATTTTGCCAGATTAAGGGAATTCATTCAATTATATAATATGCATATAAGCAGAATTTGGATAAAGAGTGTGTAAAGAAATCACATAATTCTGCTTTGGAATGATTTGTAGATCATATTAATATGTGTATTAATAGAAATATTAAAGTGGTGAATTTGGAGTTTGTGTGGTCATAATGTGGATGAGATAGGTTTTGCTTCTGTTTTTGAATGGAGTACATCAATGTCAGTGCTGAAGATAACTCCAAGGAGGGAGAAAGGGCCAGGCAGGTTTTAACCCTGATGGCAGCTCCAGCTCACTCTCCTTATACAAGTGACACGGCAATGAGCAACACCAATGGCAAAAAAAATAAATCTCAATCAGGGATGGGTTTACAAGATAGATGGCAGACTTTCCTATGGAAGGAAATGGGCAAATTTGGGGGATCTGAGAGATGGCACAGCTCATTCCCCTAGTGGCTTTTCTAAGTTGGTGTGAGTTACAGAGAGTTGTGCCAGGAATAGCTTTTTTCTCTTTTTTTAAGATTTTATTTATTTCTTTGAGAGAGAGAGAGAACAGAAGTTGGCGGGGGTGGGAGATGGAGGAGGATCAGAGGGAGACGGAAAAGCAGACTCTCCACTGAGCAGGAAGCCTCATGAGGGACTCAATCCTAGGACCCTGGGATCATGACCTGAGCGGACCGCAGAGGCTTAACCAACTGAGCCACCCCAGGTGCCTCAGGAGTAGCTTTTTATTTCTCTCCTTGCCTTTGCCTCTGAGGTCCAGCCAATCTGCGTTAAGGCCATAATACGTATGTTAGAGAATATCTGGTATATGACATTGTGAAGCTTACAGTCTAAAAGTTATACAATGTCTTTAGACATCTATATTGTAAACACTTGAGTTATTCCTAGGTCTAAAAGATATCAAAATTACAGCTATACCTGCACTAGGAATGCAATATGTAAAGCCAACATACTTCAGGAAATCTGTGGAAGGATGTTGTTCTTCTCTACTGCATGATTTGATTCCTAATAATTAAACAATAAGAGACAACAACAAAAAATCGCACTAGTAGGTCAAAATGTAAACAAAACTAAGGAAGTGACTATGACCAATCTTCTACAGGGCTCTTGCTGAACATTAAATAACAAAGTTATATCAGTTTTCTATAATTGTCCAATTTATCCAAAACAAAACAAGGGTCACTCAAATGGAACTCTTCTGGAATGACTCTCTAAGAAGAGAAGCTTGTTGAACTGAACAATGTTGTAGGAACAGCTAATTCCTTTTGAATGTTCAGTACGCACCATTCCCCAGCTAACTGTTTTACTTGCATGAAATAGGTACTTTCTAGATTCACCATTTTGCTAGTTATAAGGAAGCAGACCCAGAGGCATATGGTTCACAAAGTTACCCAACTTGTAAGTGGTGTGGTCAGGATTTGAATCCAAGAGGGTCTGGCTATTGAGTTTATACATTTAATCACTAATGTAAGCAGAATAGATGAGAAAATACTTGGAAGTCATATTGGGCTATAGCTTCTGAAGCCTGGCATACTGTGAGTCTCTGTGTAATATCAGTAGACAAAACTGCTTTACACACTGAAATCAGAGAATCCCTGTTGGGGGAAAATCTGAAAGGCCTAGCTGAAAACAGATACAGGCTTCAGTAATACTTCAAAGTACTTGGATGATCTTCTAATGACCTTAACAACGTGGTTCCTTTAGCCATTAGGTTTGCAAAAAGAAACACAGAACGAAACACAATTTATGTTCGCTATTTTTTTCTTTACCAGAGCCATTACGTAGATATTATTCTTTACATATTCTTTAAGTATTTATATATACCTAGTTCTAATTTAAAAATTAGATTAGCTGACACTCGTTAACTTTGGTATTTTCAGTGAGAGGTTTTCATGGTCTTCTTCATAGCACTGCCATTTACTAAAGAAAAAACCCGAAAGCATACACAATCTTAAATCTTACTATGGCCAGGTCCCTTTAGATTTCCAGAGATTGGCATTAATTAACACAATTCTTGATCCACTCCCTGATCTAGGTATTTAATAACAACTCATTAAAAAAAGAAAGGCAGAATCTTCTAGAAAAACTTCTAAGATTTCAGAATGCTATTGCACTCAACCCAAGAGATGATACCTTTGCTTCACAGGCACAAAATCTAGTAGAAAGGATTTAGTGATAGATCCAGAAAGTGAAAGTAGCTAACTGATCAAACCAACAGTCCTGAATCTAAAAGTTCTCAGACTGAGTTGAAGCCCTCTCTTAGAATATCTTTCCCTAATTAGATAAGCAGGGTGGACTGCTTCTCTGTGACAGTCCCTCTCGGCATCTGTGTCTATGATCTCCTCCCTTCTTGACTTTGAAATCTGCCCTCCATTCTCATTTGCCACGGATACAAGATTTACCCTAATCTGTATTACACGGAACCAAAAAAAATTTTTTTTTTGAATGCAGAGTAAGCGATAAGTCTCTAAGGAGAAGATAACTCTCCAGCAAAGAAACACGCTAGATGTTAGGGGAAGAAAAGCATTGCTACAGATACTAATCACAATTAAGAAACTGAAACAACAATGGATAAATGACTGGTCATGGTGAATTTCTTAATAAAAATATCATTATACTCCATGCTATGGTGCTTCTGTTACTGTATTATTCCTTCAGAAGTTGTTACATATCGATACATTTATTTATGGCACTAGACAGTTTGCACCTTTTGTTGCTATTGTCATTATTATTTGTTGTTGTTGCTTGTTGTTATTCAGCATTCACTTCACCTTTTTTTGTGTGTGTGGTTTTGATAATCTCTTTTTTTGAGAAGTTGCCTCTTTTCCTATTGTTTATAACCCAGTGGGAACTTTATTCAAAGTGTGTTGCCCTTTTCTACACAGATGTAGCTGGGTAACCCAAGCTTCACCTTTGGACACTCTATAATCTGAATTGTGATAAGAATGAAAACCAATGGACATTTAGGTAGCACAGTCAATTGAGCACCTGACTCTTGATTTTGGCTCAGGTCGTGATCTCAGGGTTGTGAGATTCAACCCTGCATCGGGTTCCACACTCAGTGCGGAGTCTGCTTGAGATTCTCTGCCTCTCCTTCTCCCTCTGCTCCTCCCCCTGCTCTCTCCTTCTTTAAAATAAAATAAATAAATAAAATCTTTAAAAAAGAGAATGAAAACTGAAAATGTGCCCCCATAAGTCTAGAAAGCAATCCTATTTTTTATACTTTGGAGTCACTTTAGATTTATCATTTTCCATGCCTGGTTCTCCAGTCTTCTCATGGATGCAGTAAGCTCTCACATAGCCATTCAATAAATTCTGTTTTTGCTTAGGTTAGCCACAGTTGTATCTGTTTCTGGCAACTTAAAAACCCCAATAATTTGTTTACATGTAACTGGAGGTCAGTGCTTTTTCTCACGATGCCTCTACAGATTCCACCTAAGAACTTATCACCCACCCCTCCTTGTCCGTGAATGGTCTCCTTCCCCCCACCTCTTGCCCTTTCATAGCTGACCTGTGTTAGCTCCGTGCTCTGACCTGATTTTATCTTTTTTTTTTTATTATTTTATCTATTTTAAATACTTGACCTTAGTCTGCTCATATCCTGAGATATCTAACTTTTCCCTACCTGAATTCCCTATATTCTGAAATAAGATATCATTGTCATTGACAATATTTTTATTTTTATTAGCCAGATCTTTGCCTTACTACTCTTTACTCAGTAATTATATACTAAAGTTTCCCATTCTATTATACCATTCTTAATGCTCCCATTATTAACCAATAGTCTAATCTAATAAGCTAAAGTCAAAATGATTTACATGAAAAGTGCATCAACATGAACTGCAAATTTAATTCCATCACAAATAAGTATTTTCCAAACTGCTAATAGGTTATAGCAAAGGCTAGGTGAATGGTTTCAAAATTTTAACAATAAAGGACAAAAAGAGTCTCATTTTTGCCTTTTGAGATTATCCTCAAATATATTTTGTGATTGTATAGGAGGTTAAACATAATTCCTATTTGCTTCTATGAAAATTCCACTCCTACTTCCATAAGTACGATTATTTCTATAGGTCTTTATATTGTTGCAAAATAATTCTTACATTAAATACTTATAAACTTGCTACAGAAACCCTTCATACAGATTACTAAAATGAAAATAAAAAATACTATTTTATCATCTTTTTCCCAAACGAATAAAAAATACGGCTCAGTAATTCCAACAAAAATGTTAGATGAAGAACTACATGAATGAATGGGAAGTGCTATTTTGGGCCTCAGTTAATGACCATCCTATTAGTTTTCAGGAAAATAAGATGATAATTACATGAAAATGTGATTCATGTTTAATGTGATTTTATTATGTTATTCAGGGCCTAAAGTTATTGTTGACTGCTGTTGGGTTCCTTCACAGTCAAAGTACAGTGCAGAGGATAAGTCTAGTGACCTTCACGGGGAAGAGAATGATGTGTTTCAGGTGCTGCTGAGCTCAAAGCATAGTACCAAGGGCAAAAATCAGAAAGTGCTAGAAGTAATTATAGAGGACAATCCTCACTGAAATTTACAGCACAAGTTGAAAAACTACATCCATACTACCTAATTATCTCTGTAGGAGAACTTTCATCTCCAGCGACCAGAAATTTTAAATTCAAATTTTAGTATATATAGGTCAACATAAACCCAGGAAAAAAAAAAAACACCCTGATAATTGCAAAACTGGGAAATAAATTAAACCGACAGAAGTGATTTCAGCCAACAGAAATAGTACAGAAGTCAGTTAGGCTAACAGAAATAGCGACTATCATTCCAAAACAAATTTTTAAAAACTATTCTTAAATGTAATACAAGAAATCCACTAATCTACAACTGAAAGAAAGCTTATAAATGAAACAATGAGGCCAGTTCACAATTAGTGACTTTTCACCTTTTAAATGTCAGTTTTGCAGAGTCTATATCTTTTCACAAGGAAACAACAGCCTCAAATGAATCATAAAGGTCAGTTGAAAGAAGAGAAAAAGGGTATGATGCAATTTTTCAATAGAGAAATATTTGGGTTACTGGTAATCAAGGGGAATTTGGCCAGGAACGCAGGTGCATCAGCTGGATTAATTTCAAGAAAGAGATTTCTGTGCATGAAATTTCTGGATCCGGTATCATTTTCAAAAACAGTTTAAAATGAGCACACCAAGAGTCCAGGCTACTTTATTCCCGCAAATACTCAGCTATTCCAATGAGCAACCTGCACTATTCCAGGGCGAAGAGGAGGTTGCCAGGGAGTCTCACTCACTGAGCTCTCGGTGGGGTTGGGTTGCAGTTGAAGAGCACCACAAGGTACCTAACGGGTCCCCAACTGTGTAGGAGAACATCCAAAAAGGCAGCCTCGTTGATTGGTGCCACAGCTGTGTGCAAAACAAACCAAGGAAGTCAGCAGCTAAGGATGGACTGAACTTAGGATAGGTAATTCTTTCTTCAGCATGACAATGTAAACACCTTGAGTGCATATCAATATTCTCAGAATTTGGCACAAAGATGCCAGTGTCTGAGATCAAAGCCTTTGTTGCTATTGCCGAGCTGAACTAAGTAATTGCCTTTAGAAGATGCTGAACTTTATTAGAAATTTCTGGATTTTGAACAACAAAATATATATATATTATATATATATTCTTATATATAAAATATATATACATATATTTAGTTTAGCTAAAATATATGTCTTTAGCTGCTCTCATATATCTTTAGTTTAGCTGCTATTATTCGGGATCAGAATTTGCATAAAATTAAAACAGGGCATTGTCAACAGTAAGCTGTGTCACAACCACTTTCCAAGCATGTATGTACTTTGAAAATAGTATTACTTCTAATGAACAGAACTCTAGAAAAGAAAAGCAAATTTTTGCCAACCTCAATGTTAAGTTGAGTTAGGTTATATTATTATATTTATTATACTCCTTAAAAATACAAATACGAAACTAGGTATGAACTCTGTGCGTGAATCAGGTACAGACTCTTTAGGCTTAAGACTTACAGATATAAAATAAAACTCACTTAGCTGTATGATGCAGGTTCTTAGACTTCTGTACTATCTTATACCTCAGAGCTATCCTCCTAATGTCTGCTTTATATGGCTTTTCTTGCTCAACTATTACAAAGTCTTCCTCTGGCCAATGTGACTTGAAGTCTTATAACTTTTAACTTCACTCAAATGTATCAGTGGCCTACTTCAGCACTGGCTGTTCCCTCATTAGCCTGGGAAATTAGAGTTGTGACACTTGTTGCCAAATCTATGTAGATACAAATGTTTGCAAATTCTTGTACGGAAATCATTTAATATATGCAATTAAAAGGTGGTCAATAATATGATCTAGACTATGTATGTATCATTCTTTCTCAAGTATCATAATAAATATATTAAAATGCTCACAGAGCATGCATAAGGTCTAAGAATGTATTTGTTAATTACAGATTGTGATACAAAGTGATCACCGTGATACAAATGAAGTCACAATAGTTTTTTTTATTCCTCTTTGACACTTTTGCCTTTGCCACTTTCCCCCCTCTGTTTTCAGACTCCTAGCCTTTCCTTCTATCCAGTAAATACTGATTGCCCTGGGCCACCCCAGGTCTGTCCAGTCAGCAAGAAATTCACTTTGATAAACACATGCATAGTAAAGCTTTGCTTACATAATGAGTTACCACTCCGAGTAATATTTATAAAAAATGCCCCCACAGAGGAAGTGATGCTTAAACAAAATGAATGAATTTCTATCGCCTAAGACCATAGTGAGGATATATACTTTCATAGATGCCCTTTTCAGGCATCAGGACAACCTGCTGAAAAACAGTATTCTATGTAGGATGGAAAAATAATTTTAGAACAACTTTCTGCTTTCTGTACACATTAAGATAACACAAGTTATTTTTTTAATTGTAAAAACGCTACCAATTATCTATTTAAGTCTGAGACTATTTCTCAGATGCTTGGAAAATGAATTAGTCTGCTTTCTCTAAATTATGCTGCGTATCAACACCCAAAGATCAGTGGCTTTGCTATTTATTTCCCAGCAAATCCCGTGCTAGTGCTGGGAGTTCTGCTACTAGGCTTGTTTCAGGCTGTGAGTGGTGTGTGTGGGGGTCTGCACTCAGGCCTGAATGAACAGCTGGACCCAAGACATGCTGTTGTCTTAACAAAGTGAAGGAATGGAAGCAGCAAAATCAAACCATGTGAGGACCATCACACTTTCTCCTTAGAAGCACCGCATCCACTTATGTTTTTAGTCAAAACAAGGTTTATCAGCACCCCTGACGACAGGGCGTAGAAGTACTGTGTGTCCAGGGACTGCATAACGAGGGTGTGAAAGGAGTGGAAAATTGAGATTAATGTTACAAAAATGACAACAGTAAATAATGTGTTAGGAATGTGATTAATCAATGAAGATATTTTCTTGTCTTTTACGAGTCCCTCGTGGTGCTCAGAAGCTCAGTGTTCTAGTCAAGCAGCTCTGATAAGACTCCAGATCTGAGGCTCATACGTTCTAGTCTTGAGCAAAGGCTCTCTGATTCAGTTTTCTCATCTGAAAAATTAATTACTATTATGTGTCTCACAGATTGATTCTAGGTGTTTAATGAGGTAATGTAAAAATCTTGAATATCCTTCTAAAAGTTTTAAGGTACTTCATATGCTTTCCATCTCACCTCATTCATCATCTCTACACATCATAGCACTTTGTTTTAATTCTGAAAAGTACAGGCAATGTACAATTTAAATAGTCATTTTTAATACTATTTTGCATAAATCACTCTTGTCCTTAATCAAATAAAAAGACCTTATTTTGTTTTTATCATTTGTCACATTGTCCCTGCAAATATATAAGATCTGAAAGCAATTAGTCTGGGAAAGGAGTGAAAAAATTCCATAAAAAAGCATGCTATAGAGGCAAGTCTAAGTGAACAGATCATTTGAAGTTCTGTTTATCCAAAACAGTGAAATTTATAAACACTATCCCTGACTTGTTCCTTCTAGTGCAAGTCTTTACATGCCATTATATTTATTCTACTCTAAACTGTTAGCCACTAGCTTGAGTGTTATGGGTGTACTGTTCGGATATCTAAAGGAAGAAATGTTATATGGGTTACAATGATCCTCATAGACGTACTGGAGGATCTATGTGTTTAGTCTGGGACTGTTTCCAGAAGATAAGAGGCCACATTTTAGAAGTCAGATCTCTTTCCAAAAACTAAAAGAAGCCTTAGAACATATTACTAAATGAAAATTTCTAACCAAAATTACTTTTCTTCACTCATATGTTCATTGATTAGGAGAACAGTTCTAACCATTACCAGTTAGTGAAAGAGGAGGGAGATACCTCTCCTCCAGTGAGTCTGTGGCATGGAACAGCCTAATGAGGTTCCAGAGAACCCATCACGAGTCCAACAGATGAGCGTGTATACATTTGCCAGCCACCAGGAATGCACTGGTGTATATATAACTGGAAGTGATAAATAATTACAGGAGAGTAAACATATTATGCAAAGTTAGGATCTAGAGATAGCACACAAAGGCAAAAAAATGGTATAGCCTCAAAATCATCCTTGAAAATTTCCTTACATACATCAAAAATATAGGACTCACATTATGAAGGTTAACACATTACCATACTCTATTTTTTGGAAGAAACAATTTATCAGAGATACTATATTGGGCTTAAGGAATACTTTTGACATATACTTTTTATGTACTTGGATTTATCTAAGAATATTCATCCTAGGGAAACAGGGTACTGTTGTGTATGAAGACCTGTTGCAAAGAAGTTAATAAAATGGGGGTGAAGATGACTGGGTTTGTGATAAAGGAATGGAATACATATGTTGTGGGTAAAAGGGTTCTTCTGAGGCAAGAGAGTAAGACTCCCCAAAATTACCAGGCGCTGGAGAAAATGATAGGTCAGAGGGCTTATAAGTTGTAATTGGAATTATGTGTCTAGAATCTCTTTGACATTTGTTGCTTGACACCAATAGTAATCAGAATAAAATTTGGAATGTTTTATATTTTTGATTCTTTGGACTGTGCTCACTTGAAAATGTTCCTTACATAGACAAAGACACCTGGTGCCTGGATTTGTTATATTTATATTTACTTGTAATAGAAACACTGGACAATAATTAACACAGTCACTTTGGTATTGCTTTTCAAAAGATGTACATTCACAGTTGAGTGAACCCATTCCGGCTGAAAAGCAAAACACAATGAATTGCCAGAAATTGCAATAAATTGTTACATTTCCAGTTTCTTAAATGTGTGATAGTCTAATTAACTTAAAGTGAAAAATACTGAGATGATTTCAGCTAATGATAAAACATTGTTGCCTACAAACACGAACAAATGTATTTCAGCATGATTACTTAATTTTGCAATGAATTTTGTTATTATAAAACTACTATTGCATCATGATAATCAAGTTTCTAAAAGAAACCTATTAAGTTTCAATTCGGTAAGAGAATTAAAGGAATATGAGAAAATAAAACTCTATTAAGAATGTGATTATGTCACATTAATTCTTTGTTTTAAGGTCTTTTTTTAGAGTTTAATTCAGTATTCTGAAGTATTTTAAAACAGTTTGTATATGGAGATGATTCCTCTCACAGCAAATGTTTCCACAATAGTTCCTGCTTCCACCAGTTCATATCACTAGGCTAATAGTATATAAATATCTGCTAACATAGATACATGTACAGAAAAAGGAAATAGGCAGCAAAGGCCAAGAACATTAATTTTCTTAAAGGTCCACTGTCACCTATAGCTTGATTTTACTTGGGTTTATGACCTGATTTTCATTAAATTCTCATTTTTTTTTTCCCAAGGCACAAGGGCCAGAAAAGTACTAATTTTCATGGTGTTCTGAATACCTCAAAAAGGTTACTCTAGTTCCTTTTAGAGATACTAAATAATTTATTTTATACCCTTTCAGGAAAACTTCTGATGTTCAGTTGTGCTATTCCCACCTTGAAACAATATGAAGTACATAGCCAAGTACCCAAAACATGCCTCACTTGAGAGGTGGTGTGAGGCTCTTGGGTGAGATCTTCACACCAAACATGCTACTGGCCTTTCCTCCACACTGGCAACAAGGAGAGGTGTCTGTACCTCAGCCAGTTATTTAAAATTCGAATGCTTTTCCTGAAATGGTTTAGAATTTGTATTATTTTCACATTTAAGCTTTTTAACAGCACTAACATAATATTTCTTTTTTCCTCATATGGTTCATTTATGTGTGTGTGTGTGTGTGTGTGTGTGTGTGTGTGTGTGTATGTTTGCCTGTGTATGTTTATGTGTACGGACTGTTTTCCTTTGACTCCCCACCCCTATCCCATAATCTTTAACCACTTCATTCGCTAGCCATTTCTCTGTTATCACTACGTCGTATGTTGAAGACTCTAAGGATAATAACTTGCTTATTACAAAAGCTACTTCTTATATACAATGATTTGATGGAAGTATTTTTATTTTTTTATTTTTTTATTTTGTTTTTATTTTATTTATTTATTTATTTATTTATTTATTTATTTATTTATTTATTTATTTATTTTTTAAATTAAAGCATAATGTATTATTTGCCCCAGGGTACATGTCTGTGGATCCTTAGGTTTACACATTTCACAGCACTTACCATAGCACATACCCTCCTCAATGTCCATAACCCAACCACCCTATCCCTACCCGCCCCTACCCCCCAGCCACCCTCGGTTTGTTTCATGAGTTTAGGAGTCTCTTAT
>CM052900.1:41472187-41563008 GCA_028534135.1 Potos flavus
ATTATCATATGATCTCTCTGACATTAAGAATTTGAGAGGCAGGGCAGGGGGGTATGTGGAGTGGGGGAGGGAAATGAAACAAGATGGGATCAGGAAGGAGACAAACCATAAGAGACTCCTAAACTCATGAAACAAACTGAGGGTAGCTGGGGGGTACGGGGGTAGAGATAGGGTGGCTGGGTTATGGACATTGGGGAGGGTATGTGCTATGGTAAGTGCTGTGAAATGTGTAAGCCTGATGATTCACAGACATGTACCCTGGGGCAAATAATACATTATATGTTAATAAAAACAAAAAATAAAAAACAAAAAACAAAAAAAACCAAAAACACACAAAAAAAGATAAAACTCATGATTTGCAAAAGATGTTTGTACACATAGAATAACTCCCCCAAAATAAACTGTTAGAATTAATAAATGAATTTAGGAGATGTTTGAATATATAAATAAATATGCCAGTAATGAGCAATTAGGAAATAAAATGTCTAAAATGGTACCATTTACAGTTGTATAAGTACTATTTACAAATATATCTATAGCATATATGTAATGTTATACATAAATTGATATTAAATAAAATTCTACATATAGCAACATATAAAATATATTCTATATTATATATAATTACATATTATGTATATGTATACATATTAGATGTATAATTATATATAATTTAATATACCATTTATTTATGTCCAAACTGACAGTGAAGAAAGAACAGTTTCTTCAAAAAAATGGAGTTAATTGGATAGTCATGTGAAAATGACTGAATTTGCTCACTAATAGCACCACACAAAAAATTCAATTCCAGAAGTATTAAGATCCAAATGTAAGTAGTAAAATAAACAAACAAAAAGCCCCTTAGGAAGAAATATAAGAAGATGTCTTCATGACCATAGGTGAAGGAGGCAAACATTTCTTCAACAGGACAGAAGGAGCACAAACCATAATGGATATGAATGAAACCTTGGGGCCTTACAGCCTATGTTCTCCTCACACATGAGGAAATCAGAGTGCAGAAAGGATAAATGCTTGTCTAGACTCAACACCTCTAAGAAGCTGAAAATCTAGTACTGTGACTCCAGTTTTCTGAATTCATTTTTAGAAGGTTCTGAGAACCATTAAGCAATAGGACTTAAGAGGATGCACTTTTACTTTTCCTCTGGTTTTTATGACACTTTCTATGTCCCGGGCAACGTTCTAAGCATTTTACATATGCTGATGCATTTAATCTTCATAACAACTTAATGAGATGGGTCCTTTTATGATTAAGTCTATTTTATAGACAAAGGAAGAACGCTGAGACCTTAGGAACTTGCCCCAAACCACATGGCTAGTAAGTGGAGAGCTGGGATTCTCACACAGGAAGCCAGAGTCCAGAACCTGAACACCCGATCATCATCATCTTTCACAAGTGCTGGAAGCTACAATTTCAATGTCTGTGTTTTTCATTTCAATTCAAATAAATTAGAAATTGCAGTATCTAAAAATGTTCTTGAGGTTTAATATCCTAATTTTGCCACCTATTTCAGATGGTTTCCAAACTCTTTACCTGCAAATCTACATTTCCCCAAAGCGCTTCTTCGAAAATTCTTACAATACTGCATCCCATTTAAAAATTCCTGTAGCACTTGAGGTTGTGCATTACAATATGCTTTATCTTATATTTTCTACCTTCTAGTGTACATTATTTCATATGCGCATATTTTATTCCATAACTGAAGTGATTAACTTTTAATACTTTACCCTTTCATAGTACTTGGTACTTATATCATGCTTTATATTATATTTGCTACCTTCATCTGCATGTTATTTTATGTATACATATTTTACATCACAATTAGAATACTTTCCAAAGGCAGTCATTTATTCTATTGTATGGCATTATTTTACTTTATATTTTACTTTACTTTTATTTTTATTTTATTTTGATGTGGCATTGTGTGTCCATGCCCCCTTAGAGCTTAACATATATTGGCAAACATCTAATACAATTCCACACAATAGCTGGAAGAATAAATGTTCATATTACATACAGTATTCTGAAATCAATTCACAAATGGCTTTTAGACATTTTATTAATAAGTTTGAAGGATAATTTGAGGTGCTGTATTTTATCTATCATTATGCTCAGCTTTGCTCTAGGGAGTAAGTTAGAATTAACAAGATCCTTCTAAGTGTCACTCAGGAGTTTCCAGTGATGGTCTTAGTGAAGAAATTGATCATGAACAGTATTTGCCACTGCTTTCACTAATTTAGGTTCAGTGATTGAGTCAAATAAATAATTTTAGAGACATAAAGAAAATCCCTCAGGCTTTCTATCACGTGTGTGGCCATGTATTTTCCTGGCCAACAGACCATTAGTTCTATAATTTACTTTATCATGGAAGTTTGCTAATTAGCACTTGTTTACAGCATATTAAGTAGTTCTGTTTAATTACTGAAAACCTGATATGTGTATTGTGCTTTGCAGTCCTCAGAGTGTTGTTTTTAATATTTATTATCTGAGAATAGTGGAGGATGGGGATGAAGATGGAAAGTAGAAGAGGAGGAAGACTTCCCAAACAATTAGCAGATATTATATGTATACTCTGGATAATAGAATTAAGGATGACTTACAGTAATTTTGAAAAATGTTAGGATGTTCCAAGACTTCTGTCTTCAGGAAAACATGCTCTCTTTAACAGCCAATATATTATAAGATTTCCTTACATGTAAAACAGGATTAATGAAATGAATTATCTAGCATCCATGGAGGATGTTGGAAAAAAATTTTAAATAATCTCTGAAAATTTGAGTGAAAATTACATATACCTAAAAATATTATTACTAAAATCTACTGGTTTAGAATGGCAATGTATTTCTGTCAACCACAGAAAAGAGTAAATAAAATGAAATTACTGAATATTATCTCCTAAGTAATTCTTTACATTTTCACTCACGTATACCATTCAAGACCCTTCACAGCCTTGTGAATAGATTTTTAAAAACAAATATAATGGATTTTTAAAAACAAATATAACATTGAGCACTTGATAATCACCTTGAATACCTGGATGATATAAAATTTGTTGGGAAATTGGTTATTTAAAATACAAGGATGCTTTGGACATTTCTTCGGTGGAAAAAGAAAGCTGGAATGGCAAATAGTTTCCAAGGAAGAAAAATTCCAAGATTTACTAATTTAAATTTCAGCTAATTTAAAGGGTTAACTTATGATTTATACCTGGGATGTGAAAGCTTTGTCAAACTATCAAGTTGAGAACGTATGATGACATTGAGGCAAACACTAAAATTTTTTTCTTCCTTTTTTTTATCAGAACAAATGGTAATAAGTTTATATAATGGCGCCTTGCTAAAAGTGTTCTTTATTACTGGCAGCATTCTTTGGAAGTTTTCATCAAGATTTAGAAAGCCCCACGAGGTCTGTGCACTTCTTAAAGGGCTCTGCAAGAGACTACATTGTCCAGAATGATTATCTGTGCTCATCATTTCAGCCCAGGCTATCAGTCTGTCCTTACTAGATGTTCAGGCATTGCATCTCATTTGTACCTAAAAGTATCTGCAGGAGAATACAACTTTTCAAAATGAAGTAGAACGGATATAGTGGTAGAACTAATGTATCTGTTAGAGAAACATCAACTAGGAATGCAGCAATTCTTACTTTCTTTGTTTTAGCAAGCTTTTGGTGGTACTGTTCAATAATAAATATTTGAACATCATCCTGAGCATCTGAGTAGTCTCAGAACTGAGTATCTTTCACTTAATACTTTTACAAGGCTTTCTTTTTCTTCATAATTTCTAGTGGTGATCTGAAATGTTTGAATGGAAAGATTAAATGAAAAAAAAATCACATCTCTAGAAGGCATTATAAAGAGAAAGAGCTTTTAGAAAAACAGTCTATTCTTTTTCTGTTTGTTTGAAATCAGTAAACACATAATGTGTCAACTATGCAGACAGATCAATTTGTTTCTGGTGTTTGTGTTTTTAAGGATTAAAACGAACTGATGATATAAATGGTAAGCTACAGTCATAAACACATTATTATAATTGCTGTGGAAAGTACATACTGAGTTTTGTTTTCTGGACAACTGGAAAAGATCTATCTATTCTTTTATAAATTATGAGTTATTTTCCAAAATAATTCAAACCATTGTTTTCATATACTGTACTTTGGTTAAAATCATTACAATATAACATTTCTGAATCAATGGAGTTTATTTTGTTATAATATCTCTAGAGTAGTGATTCTTTTTTTTTTTTTAAAGATTTTATTTATTTATTTATTTATTTGACAGAGAGAGAAAGCACAAGCAAACAGAGTGGCAGGCAGAGGCAGAGGGAAAAACAGGCTCCCTGCTGAGCAAGGAGCCCGATGTGGGACTCGATTCCAGGACCCTGGGATCATGACCCGAGCCGAAGGCAGCCGCTTAACCAACTGAGCCACCCAGGCGTCCCTAGAGTAGTGATTCTTAAACAATAGTGATTTTGGCCCTCAGGGGACATTTGATACTATCTAGACACATTTTTGGTTGTCACTTCTTAAAGGAGGTGCTACTGGCTTCTGGTCGGTAGAAAGAAGTCAGGGCTGGTGCTAAACATCCTACAATGCAGAGAACTGGCTCCCAAAACAAAGGCCCCAGGTTTCACTACTCACAAGTTTAGGAAACAGTGTTCTAAAGGCATACACTGCTATATACAGTTCACTGGAAATTGCAACATACAGGTACCATGTTACTTCATGACAGATAATTATATTACAACAACAAAAAGTAAGTATAAAATATTCAGCAAATAGCTTTTAACAATTGCACTAATGCTGAGTGTAATTTTTATTCCCAGAAGACCTCGCCCAATGCAATGTCCTGGCTAGAATAGAAAATTAATAGTTGGCAAATAAGTGAAGATGTGAATGAACATCTCAACAGTGAGAGGAAATTAATGTACATATTAAATAGCATGTTGCATAATTAAAATGTAACAACAGCAATAAGTGCCTGGTTGGCTCGGTTGGGCATCCAACTCTTCATTCATGACTCAGGTCATGATCTCAGAGTTGTGAGATTAAGCCCCCAGGTGGACTCCATACTGGGCATGGAGTCTGCTTAAGATTCTCTCTCTCCCTTTCCCTGTGTCCCTCCCCACTTCTAAGAATAAATAAATAAATAAATAAAGTGCAACAGCAATTCAAATAATATTTAACAAATAAAAGATATCCTTTGAAGCCAATCTTCACTGCACTGAACACAATATTGTAAGTATTTCTACACACTTGGGTTCATCAGTATGACATTCGAGACCTTTCACAGCCTGACATCAATCTTACCTCTCGCTACTCTTCTCCGGGAGCCCACTTTTTCATCCGCAGGGTAGATTATTCACTTCTGCTCAAATTAGGACCCCAGGTACAATGTTTCATCCACCTGGAATTATTTTCCATACCTGTCCATCCTTTAACACTGACTTTAAATTTTTCCTTCCCTAGAGTCATCTCTCACCACACCTATAGTCACTTTAATCTCTTCTCAGCAATTACAAACTCTATCATTATAGCCTGCTTGCACCACCTACTCCAAATCTGTTCAGAATCTCACAGCCAGAAAAAGTAGAGGATTTCTCTTAGCACTAGAGGCTGTGATCTCTACGTGCAAATTTTTTACCGCAAGGTGTATATCATATGAAGGCCAGGTTTCAAGCACTTTAGGAGTTCTGCATTACGGTCTGAACTAAGCACTACTATTTCTGTTTTACAGAAATGGATTCTCAGTGATTAACTTCTTCAAGGTACTCAACTACATGTGGCAAAGATGCTAACTGCTCACTGAAGATGACAACCTGCTTGCACGGTTGCTGATGGGAACAGCTGCCCAGCCCCACCTGCAGCTGGCTGTGTCGGGAGCATGTAAGCAAAGTGGAGGGGCACCGTCCGTCTCCAGGCTTGAGCTGCAAAACTGCAGAGTCTCATGATCCCTCTCTTTTCACCCGTCTGCTGAGTGGACTTCTTTCCAGGTATATGGTAGCTACTCATGCAAAAATGTCAGAACTTCCCACTGCCTGGTCCCTGGATGAAAGGAGAACAGAGCCTCCCCCCGACCCAGCCCATCTCTTCTCCAGGCTACTGAGTGTATTTTATGTGAGGAAGAAATACATTTCGGGAGCCTGGGTGGCTCAGTGGGTTAAGCCTCTGCTTTCGGCTCAGGTCATGATCTCAGGTTCCTGGGATCGAGCCCTGCATCGGGCTCTCTGCTCAGCGGGGCGCCTGCTTCCCCCCCCCCCCCCGCCGTCTGCCTCTCTGCCTACTTGTGATCTCTCTTTCTGTGTCAAATAAATAAATAAAATCTTTTAAAAAAAAGAAATACATTTCTATTATATTAACTATTCAAATGTCAGGTTTTCTCTTATACTGAGGCTGGCATCCTTTAACTAGTATACTACACAATATTTCACCTATGAGAAAGATCAACTAAGTTTGCAAGTCTACTTTAAGTACAAATACATAGATAATAAGGACTGTACATTCAAGTTTTCCCCAGATTATCCTGGTTTACACCTGAGTTGACAGGAAAGTCATTAATAGCACCTCTTCTCACTCTCAGAAGTACCTTGGTTTGAATGGTAAGGTGTAGTCACTCTATTGATACATTGGTATGAAAAGAATTGCTGGTAAGAATAAACAGTGAAAATAATTAGGGTCAGAATATATAGTGCTTGATATACTACAGCGCCATTTGTGTGATTTAAAGCAAATTAATTTCTTTAAGCCTCAGTTCCTAGCCAGCAGAATAGGCATAAATAGGCATATTACTTACCTCACAGTGCTGTTCTGAGAGTAAAAGTAGAGAATCTGTGTTAAAGAGCTTTAAGGATGATGAGGTACTAGGCAAATATTTAACTATTAATAAGACAAAACTATGAAAGCATGCCATTTTAAGGACTGTAGTTTTCCATAATTAAAAACCCTCTTTAAACCAATATATCATTTACTATAACCTTTGAATAAAATATATGTGTTAATATCTTATACTTATTAAAGACTAGATTATATACAGAAAAAAATTAAACCCAGTCCATTGAATAACTACCTCTGGGGTGTCTGACTTTAGAGAGAATGAATACCTAGTTGCCTTACAAAAAGACCCCAGTGCCTTCTCTTTGGAGAAACCCCAAACTGTAACTACTGGCTTTCCAGAAAACTTGTAACTGCACCTTCTCCTTCTTGATCCTCCTCCTCCCCTTCCACTTCCTTCTTCTCCTTCTTCCTGTCTGTCTCCATCTTTGTATTGCTCTTTCAATAGGAGGTAAAAGCCCTTAATGAAACCCAGCTGTTCCTCCCACCATCCAACCGCTCAGCCAGCCTATGTACCATTTGCCATGGAAGAATCGATACTCTACTAGGTACTAAGAAGATTAATATAAACATATACAGTCAATGCTCTCAAAGAACTTAGCCTAGAGGAAGAAGAAATGGATACCAGTTACAAAATAGTAAATATAAAAACAAAATTGAAAAGAAGATATATGCTAGAAAAGGAAGTAACACATTCCAATTATGTTTGAGGGATCAAAGTAGGTTTCCTTAAAGTACTGATATTCGATCTGAGATCTTAAGGATGAATAGTCAAGTGAAGGGAGTGGAGAAGTGGGGAAGTAAGGTAAGGTGGTTGGGAGCTTAGTAGCGAAGAATATTCCACACAAACAGTAAGTGCAAAGGTCCAGGGGAAGGAAAGATAATTTGCTCAAAGAATTGAGAGAAGTCAATTCTCTCAGAAGGCTGAGAGGGTAGTGATTTAAGTCTGCAGATGAGTCAGAAACAAATCACACAGAAACTTGTAGGCCATAGCAAGGGTCTGTCTTTTTTCTGAGAACAATGAGAAATCATTGAAAGTTTTTTTTTTTTTTTTAAGATTTATTTATTTATTTATTTGACAGAGAGAGAGAGAGATCACAAGTAGGCAGAGAGGCAGGCAGAGAGAGAGGGGGAAGCAGGCTCCCTGCTGAGCAGAAAGCCAGATGCAGGGCTCGATCCCAGGACCCTGAGAACATGACCTGAGCCGAAGGCAGAGGCTTTAACCCACTGAGCCACCCAGGCACCCCTGAAAGTTTTTATCAGAGGGTAACATCATTAGATTTCTATTTTACGAAGATCACTCTGGATGCAAAATTGTAGCTGAAGATAAAAACACATTTGAAATACATTACTCTTAAGGCATGCTTCGTAGATTGTTACAAACATCTGTGTTTTTCTTCTTTCCTCTTACTCGGGGTGGTTCTCCGGTATCTTCCTTTCTACCACTGCATTTCCATAACTTCCTTTATGATCATGATTAAAAATATCCACCGGATTTCTTTTAAAATTAATAATCTATTCATCATGTTCCTTCCTGGAATTCCTTCAGCATTTGCAAGACATTTAGGATGTAAGGAAATTAATTTAATTCTCTATTTTACATATTCTTTTTCTAAGCTAGACTCTGCTTCTCAACGACAGGGACCTGTATTCAGGTTTCAGGGCAAGAATGATTTCTACAGATAAATTATGTTTTTGTTCTGGGTTCCTCCTACTATTAATAACTGACTTCTTAAGTTCATATATTATTGTGTCTTTTGCAAGCTCATAAGAGTGAAATAATCTAAAAATAAAAAATACATCAGAAATGTTTATTTATAACATGGGTGTAATCAAGCCAGTGTAATCAGTAGGAATTTGCACTGATCTAGACTTAGTGTCCAACCTCTGCATCATATTTTAGTACAAAAGGACACTTTATGCATGACCTCTCATATAAAAAATTGTCAATATTAAGCATTTAAAAAGTTCGTTTCACCTTTCATATAATATGTTTGAAGAAAAAATTTCCAATGACTAAATTTAGATTTAAAAATGTAACAAATATTTCCAATATTAACAACTTAAAATCCAAATTCAATGAGGAGGATACATAAGTATTTTGCCTTTTAAAATTTAAATTTTATTGACTAACCAAACTGAGTTACATTTTTATAAGGAGATTTACCTTATAGAAATTGTGTTTTTTACAAAATTTATTCAGAATAATTTCACAGCTGGATTCTGATTTTTTAAATCCCAACTTATGTGAGCCAAATGGAATCAATTGTTTTTTTGCAACAGAAAGCTTAGAAATGCTCCATTATGTATCAAAGGCATGAAGCCAGGGATAAAAAAGGGATATCCTTTTTGTAATGTGGTGCAAAAGATGTGTGGAAAAATTGAACACATATAAAAGCAACTAAGTTAAGTCATGGCCAAGTTTTCTTTTCTGTACAACACCCACAGGGTATGCTGTGATTAGTTTTTGGAAGGCAACAATACCAACAATCCATCTCTCCACTCAGTTCATTTATTTGAAATCCTTTAATGTGTTCAATTATCATAGCTCCAAACATATGATTAAGGGTATTTATCAGCTAAATATCCTCAGAAAGCCAACTGCGACATGGGAATGAAGAGACATCAGTGGGGAAAGGGCAGGGCTGATTTGATTTTGAAACAGCCTGGGGACAGAACCTGGCATAGGGTCACATAGCACCAAAGTCTGAAGGAGTTAACTTATTCAGAAATGGGAGGAATGGGAGAGGAAGGAAATATGTCGACCTCACAATTAGTTCTGGGGCATACCTTCATCACAGATTTAAAAAAAAAAAAGAAGAACTGGAGACATTTTCTTTCAGTTTGAGGAATAAATATATTTGTTTGCTTTTGTTTAATTGCTCTGGAGTAGTAACTATACAGAAGTCTAAACCCAAGGAAAAAATACCATCTTAGTTATTTGTTTATGTGCTATAAGGGAAATAACCTCAAGAAATAAGCTTTGCATTCAATAAAACATACGTTGGGTTCATGAACACGTTGCTAAAATGGATAGACCACTGAACTAATTCAGGACACCTTTTCCCTTGTTATGGTATGGAATTTAGGAATCTCTGCCAACAAAGTAAGAATAAAAAATCCAAACAAGGGAAGTTAATCAAGACTTTAGACTGTGACCTACTTTCAAAATCCAGATTGGAGTTCCAGTATTTTGAACTCCAACTTCTGAGCTCCCCTAGTTATTCTATGCACTGTAATTTTGAGGTAGGATCCAGCAACTTTTAAAATAATTTCTCATTTTTATGAATTTGAAAAGAACATAAAATACATGCTATTTAAATTTCAATTCAAAATTTGATGGCAATTGCATGGTAAAAAGTGTTTTCTCCAACAGACACAGAAAGTTTTATAATACAGATATATGGAATTATTGATCTTAAATTTCAGATGCACTAACATAGTTAAGTAAGTAAAATCATCCTGCCTGGATCTATAATGCTTGATTTGCCAATAGTTTTATTAAAGACACACAATGAAACCTGGCAAAGTAGATAAAGTTAATCTCTGTTACTCAGCTGGGCAGATGGCCTTGAATATAGAAGACATTAATATGGTAAGAAACTTAAACATTAAAGATAAAGTGCTTAAGCTCTCATAAACGAGAGTTTTAAATATTAGAATCAATAAGAATATTTGCATATATGGCGCTGGAAGTTTGGAAATCAGTAGGAGTTTAAGGGAATTGACTTGAGAACTCTGCAGCTAAGGAAGTAGTCACCCAGTACAGGAAGTTTAGGAAGGCCATGGTCAACTACAGCGTAGACCTGGGGGATGAAGTAGCTTTGTAGAACATACTTTGGACTTAGATTTTCAGAGGGCTTATTAGAGGGCTTCTTTTTACTGACCCAAAATTTTCTCCATAGATCCATTTTCAGTCAGTAGTCTTCTGACTTTAAATGTTCTCCTTGGGTCAGCTTATCCATCTCTATAGCTACAACACCATCTATGCTAATGACACACAAATCTCTACTCAGCCCAAATCTTTCCTCTTAGTTTGGACCTGTGTATCGAAGATCCTACTAGATACATACACCTTCATATCCTCAGGCATGACCTTCAACCTTAACATATCTATTCAGTCCTGCACTCACTGTCTTACACAAAAACCTTTTTCCTTAGGAAATCATTCTCCATCCTCAACCCAGAACACGGGAATCATTCTTGATTCTTCTATCTCTCTCTGTCTCGCCCACTGTACCAACTACTTATTTAATCTTAGTGATTCTACCTACTTTTCCTCATTTTTCCCTCTTCATTTCTATAATTTCCATTCCTCTTTTGGTAGTTTCCCATTACATGTCCCATTTCCAGTTTTATATCACACTAATCCATCCATCAAACAGCTGATGGATTATTTTTTCAGTAAAAGACAATTCAACACCTGCTTTCCAAGTTAAAATCTTTCAGTGTTGAAACAGCCACTCATATTTCATTTATTAAATGCTGGGTTTCATCATATTCATAGCCTAGTCTCAGTTTAAGGGTATATTTATAACCTCCATAGAACTATAAGAACTCACTTATTCTATAGAATGTTCAATTTTTTTCCAGTACTACTGATGTTTAATCTCTAAATTGTACAGAAAGAGTTTTAAACCCATAGTGATATGAAAAGATTGTTTCTGTTCAGAAGAAGATATTTAACTATGCATTGAGATCAAATAAGATAATACAGGTAAAGTACTGGCCCAGTGCAAGGCTTCATCACTATTAATTTTCTTCTCACTGTAAGAGAAAGAAGAATGCTTTACACAAGTTAGGGTACATGAAGCTAATACCAATTTCATATGATGGTGGTCTATTATTTGATCCATCATCAATTCACTTCAATTTAAGGGCTTGTAGGGCTTGGTGGGGCCTGCAAATCATAAAGGGTTTATTTGAAGTCAAAAAATTAATGAAGCAAAGTGATTTACCTAAACCTAGTTTTTCCTTGTCACCAAAAATAAAGGTACAATATTTAAAGTCAGAAATGGATAGACCTCCTGGAAAACTGAGTCTTCTTTAGGACTTGGCTGGGAAACTTCCTCTCTATAAGGGACAACTGGAAGACTTGCCTGAATTTCTAGCAATATGGTTTTAGAAAAGGTGGGTATATTCAGACACTTGACCTGAAAAGCAAACCTATTAACCATTATAAAGCATTTGCTTTGTATGAAAATACATACAGCATAGACATAAGTGGTGTGAAAGACTAGATTTCAACCGAAAGAATAAAGTCTTTAACTTGGATTCAGGCAGAAAGGGTGATTATGGCTGATCAAGATATATGCTCCAGAGATTAACCTGAGAACACAACAAAGAGAGAATCTGAGACAAATGACTAAGAATGAGAAATGATATCTTATTAGAAGCACAATTTAATTCTGTGGCTCTCAAAGGGTAGTGATTTGGTGTCATCATTTTTTTTTCCTTGGGTTTTTCTAAGTTAGCCACAGAATTTTTAGTATTGATGTTCTTCTTATCAATTGCATTCTCAATAGGAGAGTAATCAACCAAACAGTGGGAGGAAATGGGATTCTGGAAAATTAGCTATAGTTCATTACTAAGTGAAGAGTGTGCAACTATTGATCTCAGGGCCGTGAGTTGGAGTCATATGTTGGGAGCAGAGATTACTTAAAAAAATAAAGTTCATTGGTAAGTGAATTTGACTTTTAATTGACTCTATATTGATAATTTTAAAAAAATAATAATTAAAACATTTCTGCAAGTATGTGTTAGTTCATAACAATCAGGATACAGGCAATAAATGGGTACTTCTCTGACATCGGCTAGAATGTGGCCTTGAAATAAGAATTTCAACTTAGAAAGAAAAACAAAAGTTGTCAGACAATTTCCATTTCAAAGTAAATAAGCAGAATGGAGGCATTAAAGGAAATAAAAAAAGAACAAATAAAAAACTTACCAATGTCTTTTGGAAAGCTCTACCTTTCTTTAAAATATTAAAAAATGAATTAGAGAAAGGTAAATAAAAACTATATTCCTATATGTAAGTGATTATTTGTGGGTTTGTAGCAGGCACTTACGTAAAAATCCTTTTTTCCCCCTGAAGACTATCACCTCAGTCTTCACTCTTGTTTTATTGAATTCTACACCTTCCCAAACATTTTTCATAACTATGTTATGTGACTTAATAGTACAATGTTCTTAACACTCTTCTAATTTGATTTGTTTATGCTTTTAGCTTGGTTCTTTTATATGCCCCTTCATCTTTATGTTTGTGGATATGATAGAGGTATATCATAAATTATGTAATCCCAGGTACTGATGAGGGCTATGAAAAAATATATAAGGTACAATAATGAAATAGACAATGTAGGCAAGAGGGCAGAAGACTATTCTATTTAAGGTAAGTGGGTCAGGAAAAGCCTCTCTGGGGAAGGAAAATTTGAGTATAGCACACAATCAAGCAGGGAGCAATAAATTAGCAAAGACCTGTCTTCTGAGCAGAGGAATAGCAAGTCCAAAGCCTCTGGCGTAAAAACAATCTTGGAACATTTGAGGCATAGCCAGTATTACTGACACAGTACGCGAAGGCAGGGAGAAGGAGATGAAGTTGAAGATGTGAGGTATTCAAGGTACAGTATAGTATAAATCTTACCCTGGGTAAAATGGAAAACTATTACTAATGAGTTTTAAGAGCATGTTAATGGCATCATCACATTTATGTTTTTAAAGGGACACTGGCGAGACTGGAAAGAGGCAGACCAGTTAGGTGGTTATTTCAGCAGTCTAGCTGAGACATAATGGTGGCCGGGATGAGACGGTTACTGGTAGATCTAAAAGGTGACTGGGTTTGGGGCATATCAAAGGTAAGAAACATGATGATGGATTATATTTGGAGTGTGGAGAGAAGAGAAGAATCAGAGTTGACATCTCAGTTTTTGTTTGAAAAACTGGATTAAGTGAAGGTTCCAGTTACTGTGATGGAAAAGCCTGGGGATGAAGGAAAATTGAGGATGTGAAAAATCAAGCGTTTTGTTCTGGGCATATAACTCTGAGAGAAGATGTTGTATAATCAATTTAAAATAGGAATCTGGACAGGATAAGAGATATACATTAAGGAATCACTGATGTCGTAATTATTTTTTTTCTCGTGTAGAAAAATAGATGGTCTAATTTTTATTTTTAAATCTACATACTTACTACAAAGTATTTCCTCCTAAGTATTTACATTTTACTTCAGACTATATTCTTTTCTCTCCTTTGGAAAAAAACCTATATATTCCTTGAATATTAGACAAAAATTTGATCATTGCACATATGATTGAACAGGCATGATGTACAAGATTCTGAACTAGATAAGAAAAAGTGGGCTATATTCCTTTTCCAGTTCTCGATTAACTTCTTATTCTATTTTCTATCACTTCTCTTCAAACAATAAAAACAGGAATTTAGGAAAATATGTTAACCCTCAAAGCAAATGCTATAAGTATAAAAGGCGGAGTTATCTTTTTGCTTAGCATAGTGTTTCCTGGAAGATAGGTACCATTTCAAGTTAAAGAAAGTTAAATATGATGCACATTTTTTATTTGCCTGGCCCTGTTAGGCTTGGTGGAGGGAACAAGTCCTACAAAGCAGACTTGATCTCAAGTCTGTAAACTGGTAGAAAAATAAACATATAAAACAATATAAAAACATGAAAATAATATAAATTACAAATATGCAAACACTATAACTGGTTAAATAAGGGACAGATATTATGGTAATGCTGGCTTTGTAACAGTAAAACTATACGCAGATACGTGCAAAGACGAGAACACTAATGTGAAAGCCATACGTGAGCATGACTTACCAAGTGGTTGACCGGCAATGATCCTGGCATTTTCTCCAGCCACTGCAGCTCTTGCATGTCGCTCACTCATGTACTGTACAAATGCATAACCTTTGTGAACTGAGCATCCAACTATTTTTCCATACTTTGAGAAAATGGCTTCAATGTCAACTTTCTTGACAATGGCTGTATTTAGATTGCCGATGAAAACACGGGAGTTGATGGACTTGGGGTCATTCTTATTGGTGACATTGCTGGTCTGCGTTTTGCCAGTCATGGTTGGCTCACCTTGTTTTAATCCTTAAACAAACAAACAAAAATAATCAAAAGGAAAATAATTAGGTTGGATGTATACTACCGGTTTTAACATTTTTCAACAGTGTACGAGGTAACCTCAAATCCCTAATTGCTACTGATTTTCTTGAGAAGAAAATTTAGCAATGTAAAAGGTGAATACTGCATTACAAAATGCAGTAAGAAAACACTTATAAACACTTAGTGTATAGTTATAAATGAATTCCTGATTTATTTATCCAAAATCCAGCCTCACATAATGACAAAACCTTTTGTAGTTGTTTGTATTTTTAAGTCTATCAATTTTTCAGAAGCAAGGCTGAGGAATAAGCCACCTTATATTGTTGAGCACATGCATTTTTAGCTCTACATTTTCCGTAAAAGGTACATATATTGGATATTTCATTATCAGAACCTTTTTATCAGAAACTAACAATTCTTTCCACTAAATGCTGTAGGGGCAAAAAAGGTTTAAAAATTTATTTAAGAATTTAACATAAGAAAAATGTAATTGTGTAAGTAAGCGATTTAATCAGAGTTAACTCTGTACAATCTCTTTAATGGAGCCAATATTATATATTGGTTTTAAAAAAAAGATAGCATTTGTAGCTTGTTTTCATCAATGATCAGCAAATTAGTACACTGGGTATCTGTGTTGAAATTTCTATTCTCAAACTCATTTTTAATTCATTTAACTAATAGCTCCTATGTTGCCTAAGGACTGCCAGTATTTCTAAAAAATGTTTTCTGAGCTTGGCAGAGTATTTAATTGTGCTTAATTAAACTCAATGAAACTTTTATTTCTAAGCACTCCAGCACTTGCAGATTTATTTTTGTAAGGTTTTAAAAATTCATTCATTCATTCATTTATTCAACAATGTTTATTAAGCACATTATTCTTTTTTCTTTCTTTCTCTCTCTCTCTTTCTTCCCTCCCTCTTTCTTCCTTTCTTCTTTCTCCTTCCATCCTTCCTTCCTTCCTTCCTCCTTTCCTACCTCCCTCCCTTTCTTCCTTCCTTCTTTTTTTTGTTTTTGGCCAGACATTTTCTTCTAAAGTGACTACCACTTTTAAAAAACCAATATGGTGAAATTAAAATTTCAACAAGGATACAATCTCTGACATTGATGATCATTGTTAAACATCAGCTAATTAATACATTTTATCAGTGATATATATATGCATATCTATATACATATATATACTTTTATATGAACAATCTCTTTTAAAACCTTATAGCTATAAAAACAATTAATAAATACATCTTTTTAAAAAGTAATTTTAAATAATATTTCTAAGTTGAGCATTAAAGTGGTAGAAATCTTAAAGGCATGTAAATTGAATATGTTTGAAAATGTACTGACTAAACCAGATACTTCTGAAATCAAGAGCAGCTAAATAACATAAAAATGATTCAAATTAGGTTGTTAATAATCATATCTTGGATTATTAAAGTTTTACTAAATATTGGACAGTCAAAATTATACATAACTTTTTATAATGAAGTTTGAGTTCATAAACATTTAGATATTCCATAAAAAGTAATAGTATGGCATCATTAAAATCAGGAATTATGTTGCTGCCTTGTTTTGTTTCAGTTTAGCTAGACTTAAGTGGTTGTTTTATGAATTATTCAGGGTTAGGGTTAAAAGAAAGGAAAGCTGATAATTTTTTTTTATTTTGCAATTTGAACTATTGCATACTTTAAGACAAATGCTCTGAGAATCACCTGAAAAAAGAAAAATCAAGGTGTACATATGTATTTTAAACAAATGATTACCTTCCTCATATAATTTCATGTATTTTAATCACACTGAAAGGGAAAACTAAACTAAAGATCCATTTTGGGGGCACCAGAATCCATAGTTACCTTTTCTTACCACTTCAGGCCAACATCAGTAACGCAATCCATAGAAATACCATTATTTTCTTTTTGCTCTTATGTGATCAATGCTTTTAGAAATATAATAGAGTTACTTTCAATAATAAACCATGACTATGGTTGATGTTTTATTTCCTAAAGACGGATGAACTGGTTAAAATGCAAACTCAAGAACTGTTTAATTGGGTCAGACCCATGGCTGACAGAGCCCAGTGGTCTGTCTTTGATAATGACCCCAAGTCAAATTTAAGATTTATACTATATTAGAATTCTCACTGTAAATATCAACATGCTCTCTCTGACTGCATCTTTTTGCTCTATGTAAATGATTCTCAAAGCTGTAACTCCAAATTGCCAATTGTGTAATTCTATTTATTGATTCTTCATCACCTTAAAGTCTATATGTGTCTACTCTCTCACATAAGATTACTTGCCAGTTTCTATCAGCATTTACAATAATAGAGTTTTGTCATAGTGCTGTACATTAACATTTCAACATTCTCTGCAAAACTGTCTTAATTCATAGTATAATATTTAGCTCGTACTTCTCTATTACACGAATCTTCAATCAGTTGAAGGACTTCACTTTCGGACATGATAGAATAACAGGGGTTTTAACCTTCCTGACTCCCAAAACTAGAAAATCAGGATAACATAGATGAAACAACTGTTTTTAGACATTAAACCACAGGCATTGCAGAGCCATGACATCTCAGAGAAAAGAAACATATTTCAGGTCTTAGAGCTGTGATATGTGTATATGTGTATGTGTGTATGCATACATGTGTGACTGAAAGCAGAGACAGCTACCTTACTGAGTTGAGGCAATAGAAATCAGAGTTCAGGGAGTCTGAGGAAGCAGGAAATTGTGAGGCAGATTTCTAGAAAGAAGAGAGGTATACAGACAACTCCAGTTGTCTTTGGGATCTTTTGAGTCTATGTTGGTTCCTAGAATATGCACGCAAAAATTGAGTTTCTATGAGGTTGGTTAAAAAGTTATTGGAAAGCTGTCAGTTACCAGACTCGTAAAAGGCTGAGAATCATTCAAGTTCCTATCAGCAATAGTGGAGTGTCCAAACTGGCCCCGTGGAGCATTATGTTCAAACACCAGAAGGGTCAGGCCTTAGTAATGGGGTCAATAAATGACCCCTACAGTAAAAGGTACTCTGGGACTACCCTAAAAAAACTTAAAAACAAGTCTCAAGATGATCAAACTAAACCAAAAACAATCCAAAGGTCTACCAGAGCAAAGCACAATACTTCTTTAAAAAAATAAAACTCAGACACTCAACAATACAAAATACAAAATCTTTAGCATCCCAGAAAAACTTCCTAGAGATCCCATGAATTGGAAAGTATGACCCATAACCAGGAGAAAAAATTAATGATATAAAAAAAGAATCAAAGGAATGTCTACAGATGAAAACTAGACCTAAAATAAAAAAATATATACTTAATGGATATTATAGGTGATAAGACTCTGCACAAAAACAGATTTGTGAATTTGAAGTTGTAGAAATAGTGAATATCCAAAATGTATTATAGTGATAAAACACTAAGAAAAAAAACTGAGCAGAGCCTCAGTAAGTCATATGATAGTACCAAGCTGTTTAACATACACATACCTGGAGTCCCACGGGGGTAAAAATATTCAAAAGAACAATAGCCAAATATCTCCCAAATTTGATGAAAATTATATCATTCCACAGATCCAAGAATCTCATTGAATTCTAACCGAAAGACGGACAGATCATAATCAGTGTGTTGAAAACCACTGATAAAAAGAAAAATCGGGCACCTGGGTGGCTCAGTGGGTTGGGCCTCTGCCTTCGGCTCGGGTCGTGATCTCGGGGTCCTGGGATCGAGCCCCGCATCGGGCTCTCTGCTCAGCAGGGAGCCTGCTTCCCCCTCTCTCTGCCTGCCTCTCTGCCTGCTTGTGATCTCTCTCTCTGTGTCAAATGAATAAATTAAAAAAAAAAAAAAAGAAAAATGAGGAGCTCTGAGGCACTGGAAAAATGCTTACATTGTAAGAACAGTCAAGGAGATGTTATAGCTACAAAGCAAATGACAAGGAAAAATGAATATTTTGGTGAAAATGCAACTAATCCTAGAACTTGTCTCTCTTTTTAAGCTAGAAGTTTGAATGGAGCTAGTATTTAGTGTTTATGAAGGCTGCTGCATAATAAACTATAAACCACTGATACCCCACAGAACTTTCTATAAAGATGGAAATATTCCATACCTACACTATCCAAAATGGTAGTGAATAACGCCATGTGACTTTTGAGTACTTAACTGTTGCCAGTATGAGTGAGGTAGTGAATTTTTAATTTTACTTAGTTAAAATTAAAGTAATATTTTAATGCATTTCTTTACCCAAAAAGGCTAACAGGACTCTGGTCTTTTAAAAATATATTTACTCTATAACTCAGAAGCTATTTGTTTATTTATGTATTATGGAATATGTTTTTGGTCCCAGAAACTTACAAAAGATATGATGGTATTAGATATATTTCAAAAAAACAAGTAAAAATTTGAACAGTTGCCATATGAAGACTAACGTAAGAGTACTGTGGAAAGAGCCAAGATGCCCTTCGACAGACAAGTGGATAAAGAAGATGTGGTCCATACACACAATGGAATATTACTCAGCCACCAGAAAGGATGAATACCCAACTTTTGCATCAACAAGGATGGGACTGGAGGAGATTATGCTAAATGAAATAAGTCAAACAGAGAAAGTCAATTATCATATGGTTTCACTTATTTGTGGAATAAGGAATAGCAGGGAGGACATTAGGAGAAGGAAGGGAAAAATGAAGGGGGAGAAATCGGAGTGGGAGATGAACCATGAGAAACTATGGACTCTGGGAATTAAACTGAGGGTTTTAGAGGGGAGAAGGGAGGGTGGGTGGATGAGTGAGCTGGGTGATAGGTATCAAGAAGGGCATGGATTGCATAGAGCACTGGGTGTTATACGCAAACAATGAATCTTGGAACACTACATCAAAAACTAATGATGTACTGTATGGTAAATAACATTAACATTAAAAAAAAAAAGTAGGTTTTCATTCTGAAAATATCACACCGAGATTGTGAATACTCTATAAAATCATAAAGAATGTGTTTAGAATAGTTAAAGATCTGTCTTTGAAGACTTCTAGCCTTGAATCTAAGAGGGATACGTTAATTATTAATTAAAGACAACCTTAAAATTTACTATAGAGAAAACATTTTTGGAGCAGACAAGATTAATACAGCAGTAAATTCTACTCTTCTCTTAATTTCATGGTTCTGAATTTCTAAACTTAGATTTATTTAGACACTCATATTGAACAAAGAATGAACAACAAAAATAACAACAAGAAATACCCAAATATTCAAGAAAGTCAGTCAACAATACTAATACATGTTATATTCAAAAACCTGGGAAAAGATGAAAAAGGTACAACAATGAGTAAGAAAAAAATATCATGCTGTAAACATTATAATCTGTTGAAGTCTATAGCTAGTACTCAAAAAAGTCTTATTATATATGTTAAAACCTTGCAAATGCTGCAAGATTTACAAACTAAAGTTGTGATTTCTGAAAAAAATGGAGATCATATCCAGTTGAGAAGACCAGAGAAAACTTCTTGAATCAGAAGATATCTGATTTTATCATTAAAGAATATTACAAAAATTTAATGAGTGTATAGTTAGTCCATTTCTTAACATGCACAAGAGGATAGTCATTTTCCAAATACTTTTAACTCATCTAAATGTACTTGAATATTTTTTACATTTAAAAAGTTGGTATAAAACTTCTTAGATTTATAATTATAGAAAGGGAAAAAGTTGAACTGAAATAAACAAATTCATTTAAGCATCTTCTCTTGGACAAAATAAACCAAAAGAATATCTCCCAAAAGTCTGAATTTATTCTTCAGAAAACCATCCACAATTTAGGAAGACATAACATATCTACCAAGGCAGTGACAGACAATTCTTCAGTAGAATTCATAATACTTAATAAACACGATTTTGTGAAAAAACCTTCAGATATCCATTTGCCATGGGAAAATCAAGTATATGTGGTGATATCTCTATCACTCATAAAGATAAACATCATTATTATAATGAATATTCAATTCTTAGATCACAAACTACTTCCTACCATAAGCCAAAGGTAGCTTTTTAAAAGTAAATATTTTACAGAATATGTCCAAACAAAAGGAAATATACACATATGAAGGGGAAAAA
The DNA here is from genome assembly GCA_028534135.1 of Potos flavus. Classification (NCBI taxonomy): domain Eukaryota; kingdom Metazoa; phylum Chordata; class Mammalia; order Carnivora; family Procyonidae; genus Potos; species Potos flavus. Next base: position 41,493,267 of record CM052900.1, read on the forward strand.
AGTAATTCTAACCTGAAAATATTTACTGTTAAAATTTTGGTGTATTTTCTTTGCCATTGCTTTTTAGTACTTAGAAGAAAAAGAGTTGTAAATTAGAAAAAAAAGTCATCATAATCTACATACCAAGTGCCACTGCTTATTATTTCAGTACTCATTTTATTATGCTATTATAAACCATCTTATAGGGTATAACTTTCACAGTCACATACTAACAAGCTATACCATCATTTTCTTCACTCTCTTGATGAGCATTTAGCTTGTTTCCAATTTTTTCAGATCACAAATCTCAGATGAACAAGGACAAATTTAGTGAAGATAAATTCCAAATACTAAAATTCCTTGTCAAACAGGAAAGGAAAAAACCTCTACTTTAGTTATCAATCCTCAGATATTTTCCAAAAAGTTTAAACACCTTTTCACTTCCATCTGTGTTGGCTGTTTTAAGACACTCACAGTATTTTTGATGCCTTCCATCATCTCCCTAAGTACCATGTTCAAAATATTTTCCGATTCATTAGGTTGAGCAGGAAGAATGGGCAAACAGACCATAAGCTAAATAAGAGATGCATATTCTGATCTCTGAGATGAAGTAAATGAAGTTTATGAGCTTAGCTAGACTGGCACTAGTAACGGAAACAGCATAATTCTCTGGTACTCAGAAAAAAATAAATTAGTGTTTGGAGCTTCCTAGGCATACCACCAGTCGTTATTATTTAAAAAAATAAAAATCATTCTGATTTCCTTTGCTAAATGCACACTTAATTAAGTCTACATATTACATTTTAATATGTTAATGTTACATAGTATGTGTTCAATGTTTATTAAAAATTTAACTGTTGATTATAAAGAAATTAAAAAACACTATTAAAATATTTGAACTTTCAGCAGTCCTTCTATCTCAATATTGCAATTCACTTACTGTAACTATGAATAACATTCAGAGCAGAAGTGAAATTTCCTACTCATTAAGTTTTGCAAACATATTAATTATAGTCACATCAACATATTTGTTATAAACTTTTTTTTAAACTATGTACCTCAGACACTGACTGCAAGATTGTGGCAATAGCACACTATAAGAACCAAGAAACCCAGTTGCCATTTTCCTTTTTAACTACAGTTTGTGTGTAAAAAGATTTAAAGATATAAAATATTTTGCTTTTAATAAGGACTCGCTGGTAATAATATGATAATTTTCACAGAAAATTGATATGAGATATTTTGGGAAGAAAAGTGGTTTAAAATGCCACTTAGAGGGATATAGAAAGGTTTGTAAAATTAGGCAAATGATAGTATTGCATTCCACAGTTCAGGGCAGAACATAAAAATTTAATGAAATTATTGTAAAGAATAGAAAAAATAAAATTATTATAAAAATAAAAATGGCATTCGTTAATTAATTAGCAAACAATGTTAGCTAAAATATCTTAATAGCAGTGATTATCTTTGAATAGAACCACTAACTACAAAGAAATAAGTATTTTTAATCTGGAGATTAAGATTAAGTAGTCGACTGGAGAGCAAAAACAAATATGTTTTTTATTATAAATATGTTATATAAATAATAAATGTTACATTATAAATATAAATATAAATACGTTACATTACAAATAATGTAACAACTGTAGTTACAAAAAGGTAACTACAGGTAGGAGATTTCTAGCCTTGAATCTAAGAGGGATACATTAATTATTAATTAAAGACAACATTAAACCTTACTATAGAAAAAACATTTTTGGATGTTTTCCATCCAAAAATGTTTTCTCTAACTATAAATTGGAAATCAATGGATATTAGTGAGTCAACATTTCAAACTTACTTAAGAACTTGAAATATTAATGAACTTCTGTGTTACACTGAATTAAAATTATTTTGGAAAATATAAATTAATAAATGATTCAAATTTTATAAACAAGGAGTAATGATTAACTGTTAACCCATCTCTTGTGAACCATTTAACAAGGTGTAGCAGATCCAACCACTATTTTGCAGAGGGTTATGGTCCAAAGAAACCATCACTTTGGTTCATGAGAGGACAGACACATCCATATGTAAATCATGACTGATCTGAAAGAACACTGGATAGGCCAGGCCGAGTATCACGAATAAAGTAGGGAACAGATAATCAGTACAATGCCTTTCTTTCTTCATGCATTAGTCAACTCGGGCTGCTATAACAAAATACCATAGTCTGGGTAGTTTAAACAGCAGACATTTATTTTTCACACTTCTAAAGGCTAAAAGTCCGAAATCGAAGTGCCAACTGATTCAGTTCTTGGTAGGAAATTTCCTCCTCACTTGGAGAAGGCCTCCTTCTCACTATGCCTTCACAGGGTAGAGAGAGAAGCTCTGGCCTCTCTTCCTCTTCTTAAAAGGATACTGACCCCATCAGGGGAGCCATACCTTCACGACCCCACCTAAACCTAATTACTCCCCTAAAACCCCATCTTCACATTATGGGTTCGGGCTTCAACATATGAATTTTGAGGGGACATAATTTAGTCCTTAGAAGTTCACATCACCCAAGGATAAAAACCCACTTGCGTTGGGAGTTTTCAGGAAATGAAACAAACTTTCTATGAGGCATTAGTTATATCTATTACATCAGGGATCATGTAAGCATTGTCTATTTGATCACTAAACTCAATGTATAGGATTCCAATGTGATTTTTACAAATAAGGGAAATTATTGACTTTAAATTAAAAAAACAAAAGATTCAAAGAGATAAAACCATACGGTGATTGAACTCAAAAGTATTCACTTCATGGAGTTATCCTGAAGTATACTCATATTCTCTAGAATATGAACAAATTGGTATAAATCTAGGAAATTTACTGCATGTGATGTTCTCAAAAGCTTTCTCCTCTGCAAAACAGATCCTTCAGTCACACAAGTTGTCTAAGAGCAAGACTGTAATTACACTTCCAAGAAAACTCCACTGGTTAACATGACCTAGGCAGAAGACTGTTTTGAGTTATACAGAGAAGTCAAATCAACAATAATTAGGCTCTTTCTACTTGACTCGGGAAAAGAAATCAATCAGGGATAGTAGGTTTTGTGATATAAGGGATATATAGCACTGACTGCTATCTGAACCATTATTTGGCAGAGGGCTGTGAACCATGAGGTACAGTTACCTTGGTTTCTGACTGGTCAACCACATCCATGTAGAAACCAAGACCAATTTGAAAAGACCATTTAGTGGGCCGGGACCATGCAGTCTGAATAAAGTATGAAACAAGTAATCAGTGTCACTTCATTCTTTGTCACATAACCTTTCTTTTTTAATGCCTGTTGTAAACATTGCTAAAACAGTTGTATTTAAGAGATTTTGAGTTTTCAAAGATGGTCTACAAATCATTAAAACTATTTCAAAAGCAGTTATACAAAAGTTACTTTATATTTCACAAGCACTTGGTCCTTAGTATCTATTATATACCTGCATTGGTTTAAGGGCTTATTAAATATTCACTTATTTAGAGTAGTTAGGAGACGGTTCTACTTTTTCCCTTCATTTCCTCCGGGATCTGGAGTATTTCCAGAAAAGTGTTTCAACTTACATGAAGAAGACCCCAATTTGGGTTCTATATTGAGAAGCCTCATCACCACTGTAACTACTCATGTATGCATAAAGGAATAGCCACAAATTGCTAAGATTTAGTCTGTGATTTATATTAAGAATGCTAGGTAACACAGTATCTTAAGAATGCCCAGAGATGATTCTGGTAAATTTTTCCTCAGAATTTGTAAGATCCACCAATTTACTGACTCCAACGAGAGTTTCCCTGAAGTAATATAAAACAGAGTAAAATACATACGACTTTGTATTCACCTTCTTCTGCAAGTCACATGAAAATAAATGCTATGATATAGTTCACATTAATACAATTTAAAAATGTAAATATGGATATTCAAAGGAAAAGCATCATAATAGTCACTTCTAATTGATGCATATGAGGCCAGCAATGGAGAAATAAAAAGAGGATTGTTCTTGGGTATTCACTAGGATAAAACTGTGCTCTGTTCCCCATATTCCTCCACTGAATAAAACATCTTTCTCCATTTTTAAACTCTCAGGTCACTTAAAGCTAAATTGCAGGAGATAAACACTGTCATGCCCACAGGAGAAATTCACTCACTCCCAGTAAACAGGTCCTTTCCACTCTTGTCCTCTTTGTTCAAACTGTCAATCATGACAGTTCCCTCAGGAGTTAAATTTGGACCACTGAGTGATTTCATATAGGCTACTAAACTGCCCGCAGAGATGAACAACTTTCAATCATTATTGATGTGGCTTTGGAAGACTGGCCCTAGAGTAAAAGGTTTTAAATCCCACAACCAACCCTCTGACATTTCCGTGCTCTCTTGAAATATAAATAAAAGCCCTACAGTAGGTGCAACGGTGAATTACCCTCCACAAAATTGAATATTTAGGGTTGTATTAAGTAGCAATAAAAATGATATAGTGAAAATGCCTACTGTATGTCTAGATCAGATTAAGTTCCTGTTTACAAATTCCTTAAACTCAGCAGCTCTGAATGCAGATACAGCGTTATAAATGATAGCATCTAGCCATCCAGGTATTACAAATAACTGATTTAGAGCATAATTTCTCTTTAGTGGAACAAATGCTGTCCCCATTGCTGCAAGAGCCTACGACAATACACAAAACGTTCCAATTCTTCCCTACCCTTAGCTACAGAAGGCAGAATTTCCATAAAATATTAGAAAAATCCAAGAAAATACAGAAATTAAAAATTATGGATTCTTTTTCTGAATAGAAGCTAAGGGTTATTATTAATTATCACCTATTTGTAAGCTTAGTAAAAAATTTGTTAAAACCTTATGCCACAAATAATAGTAAGGAGAGAGTAACCATAGGTACATGATAACTATGCCACCTAAGTGTCTTAATTCACTACACATTGATAGTCTCCACATAGACTTTCTACTAGCTTTTTTTTATTAAGTTTTAATATTACCATAACTAGTATAAATTATCAGACTTGGGGAGGAAAACTACCTTCATTTTTAAGAATGCTGTTGTTGGATTTATACATACAAGGTCATTAACATTTCTCAAACTAGTACTGTAGTTATTGTACAAATTATCTATAATATTTTTTAAAACTGATTAAGGGCACATTTTCCATGATGAACACTGAATAATGTATAGAATTGTTGAGTCACTGTATTGTACACCTGAAACAATATAACACTGTATGTTAACTACACTGAAGTTAAAAAAAAAAAAAGGAATTTTTCTAAGTTTACCTTGTGATTGGGTTTCATCCTTTAAAAATTATAACCAGCTCTGCCCCTTTCTAGATGAGTAACTAACCAGATATGTGACCTCTGGGTTACATACCAGTTTTCTACTAATAACTTCTCTGGAGCTGAATTTGGACTCTGAATTCTAGTGCTTTCCATCAGGTCTTTCCCAAATTGCTTCTCCAGGGACCTCTGGAGATATAACACAGACACTAATAACATTATATCTGAGATCACTGTAATTTTGAAGTTAGAACATTTTTTCAAAAGAGGGTCTTGTGAATCAACAAACTGAAGAGGTTTTAATTAACAAGTGACACACGACAGCCTTGGTTGATATTTATCTCATACTCGTGGAGCAATTGAGATTCTACAGGTATCTTGCCTTTGGTATTATGACCTAGTCCTTGAGTATAATGGCATGTACATAATAAGGACCTGATATCACACAAGTTCAGGCATCTCAGTCTATACATGGACTTTCAGAAATGACTTTCATGTTTCATCCATCTTCTCTTTCAGTCCTTGATTTTGCAAGTGAAACTCATAATAGCTTGCAGAGGAGCTAGGAAGAGTATGTGGATCTAAACTTCATCTACAGTGTACATTTCATGTGCTCAGGTAACAACATTCAGTGTTGGAAAGGCTCTTTTTCAACATTTGTTAGAAATTTTTGAGATACAGCTACAATAATTTTTATAATTTCTGCTATAAATAATGAGATCGTCTGTGGAGGTAATATTCTGGGAAGGTCAGACTCCAGAAATTGGCCAATTCTACAGACTGCTGCATTTATACAGAAATATGATCTATTGGGCTCTTAACAGCTTCCACACTGATGAGACAGATAGAAATTAATATTCATATGGTAAATTGCACATACACACACTGATAGCAATGGTTTATAATTTACAAATGTCTATACTAAACCAAAATGAAAAGATGTAGCCAGAACAGCTCTATGTCTCTCAGAACAATATGAAAATTGGATCTGCAGCTGGAGAGAACCCCACGCTGGATAGGGAGATGATCTACAGTCGGTCCTGGGGACCGACCCAGGGTAGCTTATACCTGAAAAGTAGAGGATAGTGCTAGGTCTCCTCTTTATACATACAGTCTTTGTCTTGCAGTTAAAGTCTTTTATCCTTTCTTCACATTAAAGAGACCCTTAACCTTGGTTTGACACAAATTTTGGTTTAATAGAGTGCTCACTGAAGGCTTTCAAAACAAATTTCACATACAAATTTGTCTCAGAACGTATTATTATTTCAAGTATTTCAAACTATACTACTGAGAGATCATGTAGGTCCAAAATATAAGCAACAAAATAGCTTCTTTGGGCTGTTTCATTTAAGATAGTTAAATCTCTGGTCAATGAGTTACATAAAACTTTGCAAGGGGGAATAAACGCATTCATTTGATTTTATAGATAATGTTAGTGAGAAATATGTAGGAACAAAGTGAGCCACATAGGTCCTGTATCTGTCCTTCCATGCAGCTCTTTTCTTACTAAGTTAAATGCAGAGATGATGTATATTATGCATTATATGTATATGCATGGTATATATATGTGTGTATATATACACATATATATGTATATGTATATACATATATATACATATATATGTGTAAATGTATATGTATATACATTTTCACACTTTTATATAATTTAGCTCAGGGTTTTGAACACATCAGGTGCTTAACTCTCGTTGAGTTCACTTTTAAATTTGTAAATGAAAATTTAAAAATGAATGAATGGGTGGATAAATGTCTACTACTCTTTTTGCTTCTTAAGGATATTATTAATTTGATTTCAATATACGCATCTACATCAACTCTACTACTCCAACTTCCCAACCAGGCAAATACCAATTTGATTTTTTTTATAATTTTGAGATAATTTTATAAGACAGTATTAATTGGTAAATCCATTGCTTGCAATGACTGCATGATGAATTTTATTGAGAGTCAAAATTCCTGACAGAAGCAGCCAGAGATTCCACTGGAGGAGCATATCAGACAAGTTAACATCTGTAAAAGGCTCTGTCATATCTCACGGGCAAGATATGTGTTTTTTCCCTCTTGTGTCAACTGGTACATATATATTCCATCTCTGTACCTATAAAGCGTACAATCACTATATTTGCATATATATGTATTTGCAAATATATATTCATAACCTTTCTGGCATGACCCACCATCTAAATCAAATAGAAGAGCCTATGTATATTAAATATATATATAAACCAAATAGGTTGAAATACACACTGGAAGGGATTATCATATTTCTGTAAAGAAGAAGCACAGTTTTTTTTTTTTAAAGATTTTATTTATTTATTTGACAGAGAGAGAGATCACAAGTAGGCAGAAAGGCAGGTAGAGAGAGAGGGAGAAGCAGGCTCCCTGCTGAGCTGAGAGCCCGATGTGGGGCTCGATCCCAGGACCCTGAGATCATGACCTGAGCCAAAGGCAGAGGCTTTAACCCACTGAGCCACCCAGGCGCCCCAAGAAGCACAGTTTTGAGAATCAAAATTATGTAAGTTATGTAAGAAATACTTTTGACCACTATTGTTAATGGTATGTATTGTTAAGCATCCTCACAATTTTTGTGAAGTTTTGAAAGGAATACATGCTCACTACTGAATTAAGGGACATGCAATTCCATATTTGGAATGGATCTCATTATTTTAAAATGGTGTATAAAGACATTCCTCTCTACAAAAATATTTTAGCATCCATGAAACACAACAGATTCAAACAGGAAAGAAGAGTTATTTAAAAAATTGGAAGGGGAGTGGTTGTCTCCATTGTATAGAGAAAAAGCTTGTATTTTACTGAAGTATAGTTAGAAATAATAGCTATCACTATGTAGCTATTGTTTAGCTGATAGCTATGTAGTTTATTCCGTAAAATAAAACTGAATATCGCTTAGGGTCATAAAAACAAACAGTAATGACCTCAGCTTTGCAAAGATTTATACAGAAAATCATAGATATTATAATTACATAAGTAGGTTTTATAGCTTTGAGAGTCCAGAAGCCAAAATGATTTTTAAAAGAGTGCTGATACTTTCTTACCCACTGCATATTCAGCAGGCATTATGTGTAGTGTTATCTGATTATCTCTAAGTTCCCATAAAACACTTACATATAACAGCCACTTTTAAAGGACCATCTGCTAGAACTCTAAGGGCTCTCCAGTGTAATTCCTCATTTATAATGCAACTAACAACGGCAAAACCCTGGCTCTTCCTGGGGTGACCCACGTCTGTAGGTCACGATCCACACGCCACACAAAGTCTGCTAAGAATTTAGGCTGAGGGAACATAATGCCGATCCTGGAGACAAAACGGATGTACACTCTTAAATTTTAAAAACACTGGAGATCCAACAAAATGTAACATTCAAAAGACCTTAACTCATTAATAGTTCTTATGACTGTTTAATGATAGCAAGTCCCTCAGTATGCTATTATTTTTAGAAACACTGTATTCCCTTATTTGTAAACTTAAGTGAGTCAGAAAATCCATGCGAGTGTCCCACACTGGTGTTTCTTATCTTCAAAGAAGGAATTTATGTTAGATAACTTTTCATGAATATGAAGTTTTTTCCATATTTTATATTTTATGAGAGACAAGGAGTATATATTATAGTGATTATCAACAAGAAAGTTATAGAATAGATGCATAATTTTAAAAAATAAAGCATTCAAACTTTATTTAAATGTAACAAGATATTGCATTTCCTGATATCAGATCTCAAAGAAGAATGTTCAGAAAATGTCCCCAGACCATGAGTTTGTGCACGGCAGAGTACAAACCTCAGTGAGAATCTGCAGCCACATCTCCCACAGATATTCACCATTAGTTAAAGACTGTCTTCTGGCTGGTAAGTTACTTCACTAAAAGACAATGGAAAACTAATCCTTATTACCTGTAGTCATTATGCACATTTTAAATACAAAATAGCAATATTTCAACAATGTCAGGGCTTACATATGTTTTGCTTTGCAGATGTAGACAGTGTGCTAAAACAGAGAAGAGGTATAATCTAAATTGGGTGGATTAATCAGAAGTTATAACCTCTAAGCAGAGAAATGACAGTGAGAGACTGGGTTCAAAGCTAAAACAAATGAACGACAAGAAGTAATTAGATGCCTGAAAATTAAGGAGGAAAAAGAAAGAGCAGCCAAGTAAGAAACAAAACAAAACAAACAAATGAGAGAACGCTCAAGATTTTTGGTGGGCTGGATCCTGCTGGTTATCCGTTGGGTTATTAACAGCTGCCCTTGGTGGGCTCCAACATTTGTCAAATGCTTTCCCAGAAGGTTCATAAGTTAACAATGAATTAAAAAATATAGCAAACAAGGTAGTAGTATCCACATTCTACAGACTGACAAAATTATACACACAGAAGCTAACTTGTCCAAGGGGACACAACTATGAAATAGTGGAGTCTGGATTCAGACCAATGACTGCCCCATTCCATTCCATCATGCTATTATTTCTTATACCATTCACAACACATTTCAAAATTTCAGTACTGGAGGATTAGACAGGGAATCAGAGCAACTCAAATCTAAGGCTATTCATTCTCATTCTGAGAAGAACCTCTCCTTTGAAGCACTAACATCATGTTGAAACAATCACGTTGAAGCACTAACATCAACCCCAGCGATCCATACATCCACACATCAAAAGATGTGTCCAGGGGCGCCTAGGTGGCTCAGTGGGTTAAATCCTCTGCCTTCGGCTCAGGTCATGATCTCGGAGTCCTGGGATCGAGCCCCATGTCAGACTCTGCTCAGCAGGGAGCCTGCTTCCCCCTCTCCCTCTGCCTGCCTCTCTGCCTACTTGTGATCTCTCTCTCTGTCAAATAAATAAATAAAATCTTTATAAAGAAAAAAGATGTGTCCATCCAGGCAGATAACCCCATACCTCTTTAAACTTTTGCATACAATGCATTGTATTGTTTTTAAAACTTTGTCTTTCTGCAATCAAACACCTTTTATGACATAATATACATGTAATCAACATGATATGTATATTTTTTTCTACAAGTAAGGCAAGTAAATGTATAAGTAGAAAAATATTTTTGTAATCCCAAATTTAGTAATTTAAGAAATATAGTTGTTATCATGTTCATTTACATGTTCATGGATATTTATCTTACTTAAAAAAATCTGGTTATAAGTAATCCTTAAATTCTATAAAATATATCTACCTAAGTCGAAAAGATTTGTCAGAACCCCTTTATTTACTTTTTAAAAAATATTTTATTTATTTATTTGACAGAGAGAGCACAAGCAGAGGGAGCAGCAGACAGAGGAAGAGGGAGAAGCAGAGAAGCAGACTCCCAGCTAAGCAGGGAGGTCCCCACCCACCCAATTCCCCCCTCCCCACCTCACCACCACCATATGAGACTTGATCCCAGGACCCTGAGATCATGACCTAAGCTGAAGGCAGACGCTTAACCCACTGAGCTACCCAGGCACCCCTGAACCCCTTTATTATTATGATTTTTATAATGCACCATCAGCCTGTTATAACAGGAGTAGCAGTAGTCTAAGGGTCATGATCTAAGGCAAAATGCTTAATTTTATTGGATTCTTGATTTCTTACTAGTAGAGTAAAATGGGTTATACTTTTTTGAGATAAAATCCAGGGGTGCCTGGGTGGCTCAGTCTGTTAACGCGTCTGGGCTCAGGTCATGATCTCAGGGTCCTGGGATCAAACCCCTTGTCACATGGGCTCCCTGCTCAGCGGGAAGCCTGCTTCTCCCTCTCACACTCCCCTTGCTTGTGTTCCTTTTCTCGCTGTCTCACTGTCAAATAAATAAATAAAATCTTAAAAAAAAATTCCAATCACAAGGCAAACTGAAAAATTCAGCTTTAAAAAATACGGGTTTTTTGTATAGTACTTAGCATATAGTAATATTTAATAAATGTTAAATCAGCCTGTCCCACTACAGTTTCTTTCGAGATTTTATATTTAAATTATGTTTTGTATTTGTATAGCAATTCAAAGCTCACAAAAATGTTTATTATTATCTCATTGATTGTTATAATAACATTGTGACATAGATGGGACTTGTACTATTGGTGCCGTTTACACAGAAAGTGGCTTAGGATAAAATGGTCAATGATCATATAGCTAAAGGGTTGAGTTTCAGGCCAGCCAATGCCTACTTCAGCTTTTATATTCTACAACATTCCTTCTCTTTGTGATGTATACTAGTACAAACCACTGGATTAACTTAATTGTTATTTTAGTGAGGGTCTCAAGCACATGGATAAATGTTTAACCTTGCTCATGAATTAGCAGATCTTATTTTCTTCTCAAGGTGTGTAAACTTGGTATTAAAATTCTATTCTGAAGGATAATAATCTTTAAAAATAGTGTTTCTGAAGTACCATAAGACCTCTTCACGTGTCTAACATGCCTTCCCTTAATTTTTTTTTTCTGAATCATTTCCCTTTACAATGATAGCGACAAGAGCACATTGACTCTAATGCATCAAGTTAACAAGTGTTTATTTAAATTCTTTGACACACAGTCTTAGAAATGCCAGTCATTAATCTACTGCCAGGTATCGACTGGTGAAATATGTCCTTAATTTTCCTCCTTCAGAGAGGATTAGCATTGTACACAAGTCCTGCCAGAGCAAAAACCTCTTTCAGCTAAATGCAAAATATACTGTCATCAAGACCTAATGAATACCCTGTGAAATACATATTCAAACAAAGTGCTTTTAACTGTCTACAATAGTCTCTAAAGTCATTGGCTAGAGCTCACCTCTACGAACACAGGTAAGACCTTCTTTGTGCCAAACACACACCGTGCCCTGCCTTTGGAGGGTAAAATAAACCTCCGTAAGCTGTTAAGTCCCTCAAACTTATCTCCCGTGTCACAGAGCAACAAAAGCGGCAAAGACCCTACGTGCTTAATGAGACTGGACAATCCATCCTTGATGGCAAACTAATAGACTTTGTACTTCCGCAGACCTTTTTATTTCTTTCTAATTGCAAGATACTAGCCAGATGCCACAGCCTGAATTTCAGACTAGAAGCCTATTAGTTGATCTCACCCAACCACGATTTCTGCATATTGGTTCACTATAGAACTGCGAACGTGAAGAATCCATAATTGGACTTTGGTATCTGATAATTAAATAATTACTTTTAGAATAAAATGGATCATGAATGGACCAATGATACCTGTGTCTCACAAACTGAGAATTATTATTTCGATTCTGCGTGGGTGCAGTTAATAAGAATAAATGAGAATGGAATATTACTTGCACTCAACTCTATTTCTAGATCTAATGGGTAAATAGGCTTTGGGGATAGTATCTGAGTGATTCTAGATTGCCTCTGTTTAAGTAAAGGAGATAGGTCAGGGAAAATGCAGAGTAGAAGGAGTGGAGGACAATACAAATTCCACCGTCATTAATTTGCCCACACAGTGAAAAACAAAAACAAAAACAAAAACAACTCTAGTTCTACAGCATGTTTTAGACACATTTTTCAAAGTACAGTGGTTTCCAGATAAATATCAGCTAGATGACAGCTTTTCTCTGATTACATAAGTATATACAATTTTTTGTTAAATTGAGCTCTGCCTTGTGACAGGTTTCAGATGTAGAAACTTATATTACCTTTGTTACCTTCAAAAGGGAGCAAAATATCTGATAACATAAAAATTTAAAGAGCAGATTGGTTTAAGCTGGAAGGATTCAATCTAAAAACTGTATTTCAACCAGGTAAAATTTTACATGTATTCTAGCTCAACTAATACCTTTAAAGGCCACACACAGTATAGGGTATCTTATAAATGCAGATTGTTTTTGTCTATTGAATAATTTAAATCATATTTTTGGATAAAATACAAAGGAACTGGAAATTAATCTACTGTGACCTAACACATTATTTTACTTGAATTTCAAAATCATTTTTAATTCTGAGATTTAGAAAAACTAAATACTTTTTTTTCTTAGGAGTAATCATTGTTTCATTTAGGTAACTAAATATATTTTCAAAAATATATTTTAAATAACCTAAGAAAATCTAATAATTTAACACTTCACAAAATATTTTGATTATTAGTATTTTAGAAAACAATAATTTGAACTATAAACTTTGTAATAATTAATGTCAAAAATAAAACTTGGAAAAATCCAATTTTCTATGAATTAAATTATAGGTATGGAGGCAATAAAAGAATGCTAAATGCACAGAATCTGAAGTTAGGAGACCTTCTTTCAAATGACAGCACCATTTTCTAGCACCTGTATGTCCTTGAGAAAGTTTTTTAACTTCCTTCACGTTCATTAACCCTATCTGTAAAATTGGGATAATGATATCACTTTTCTCATAAAATTGCGATGGAGATGAAGTCAATTATTATTATACTTGGGTACATAGTAGACACTTAAAATATTAGTGACAGCATGGTGATCTAGTTGGAACAGAGATGGTCATTAAGGAAGAGTAATAATGATGCATAAAAATAAACCAGAAGTTCCAGAGAATAGTATCATTCTAATGTCATGGTTAATTTGTTCAGTATTGACTTTGTCATTGCTACCATTAAATAGTGATTATGGAGTTCTGTGTTATAATATGCTAACAAATATAAGGAAGATGCAAAAAAATACAAAAACAAACACATAAAAAACCCCACATAATAATAGTTACACATGAGTAGGAGTGACAATAAAAATAAAAATACCCACCATATATTGAATGTCCCTATGCACAAGGTACTATTGTCAACATGTTTATGAACCTTCTCTCTTTAACCCTACTGCCTAATAATAATTGTTAAAATTTTAATGTATTTCCCTTTCCCTTATTTATTCTTTTTTGAGGTGACTTTTTTTTTTTAAAGATTTTTATTTATTTGACACACAGAGAGAGATCACAAGTAGGCAGAGAGGCAGGCAGAGAAAGGGGAGGAAGCAGGTTCCCTGCTGAGCAGAGAGCCCGATGCGGGGCTTGATCCCAGGACCCTGAGATCATGACCTGAGCCGAAGGCAGAGGCTTTACCCACTGAGCCACCCAGGCGCCCCGAGGTGACCATTTTAAAAATATTTCCGGGTTCCGGGATGCCTGGGTGGTTCAGTTGGTTAAGGTCAGACTCCTGATATCGGCTCAGGTCATGATCTCATGGTCATGATCTCAGGGTTGGAGATGGAGCCATGTGCCCAGCTACATGCTGAATGTGGAGCATGCTTAAGATTCTCCCTCTACCTCTGCCCCACCCCACACTTGCTCCCTTCCTGTCCTGCTCTTGAGTTCTCTAAATAAAAAAAAAAAGGAAGATAAAGATATTTCCAATCACATTCAATTTTAGATTTTTTCACTTAATATTAAATCATCTAAAAATTGGTATACTATTCTATGTTCCTTTTTATTTTAGTTATTTCCTTTCCTGAAAAGATTTGTAACTGATAAAAGGAATATAATTTATTGTTAGTATATAACAAAGTGAAACAATAGTGATGGGTAAAATGGGTAGCTCATTGTTATTTCCCTTTACATTTCTCCATTAATGATTTTTAGCACCATTTCATATATTATCATCCATTTGCTTTTCCTCCTTTTTGAATTGCCTGTTGGTATCATTTGTCCATTTTTTTTTAAAGTGGGTTAATTGTATTTTTCTTATCAATTTTTAGGTGTTCTTTGCATAGTAAACATTCTAATTCTTTATTTCACTTAAGTATTTCCAAAATTATTTTTATCTTAACTTTATGGTATCTTTCATTAGCAAATAATTTTTATTCTTTTTTTAATAAAGGTTTATTTATTTACATGAGAGAGAGAGCAGGGGGAGGGACAGAAGAAGAGAGAGAGAGAGAGAATCCTCAAGGAGATTCCCCACTGAGTGAAGAGCCTAATATGAGGCTGGATCCCAGGACCCTAAGATCATTACCTGAACTGAAATCAAGAATTGGCTGCTTAACAGAGGTGCCACCCAGGTGCCCCAAGGAATTTTTATTCCTATGAAATCAGATATATTGATCTTTTCCATTAAGTTATTTAGGTTTCATGTCTTGATTAATATATATTCCTATGATTTTCTAAGACTTCATTATTTAATCTTTACTTCTGGATCTTTACAATCTTCTGGATATTTTTGGCTTTCATTCATTTTTATAGGGTTAGAAATGTAATTGATGTCTTACAGATGGATGTCTCAATATGTCAATGCTACTTATTAACTATACTATTATTTCTTCCACTGTAAACAAATGAGACCTCTTAAAAGATTAAATTCTCATGTACGATTTGATATTTGTCTAGAATTTTTATTCTAAACAATATTTTCTCTAAGGCTGTGGCAACATTTGTCATTCTAATGTTAAAATGGATGGATCAAAAGATTCCTTAGTATTCTTTCTTCTCAAATTCATTCTTCAAAATATACTCTAAATTACTTTGGCAGTTACTTTAAGGAGTGGGTCGTTTATACGCAGGTATCCAATCATCACATTGTACACCTGAAACTTACATGATATTATATTTCAGTTACATCTCAATAAATCTGGAGAAAAATGAACACTAGACATCACTTTTAAAGATGGGCAATTGAAGTTCTTCCCTTTATGACGGGGAATGATCCAATCATGTTCTCTATGACCACTCCTATGGTCACAGAATGTCACAGCATGACCCTGGGAGTACTAACCAGTTACATAGAAGAAAACAAAGTGATAATTACACATACAAACACACACATGAAGAGTGGGTCTTTAATGGGAATTGAATTAAATCTATAGACTAAAAAGAAAAAAAAAAATTTTAATATTAAGTCTTCCCAAACAGCAAAATTTTCAAAGCCATTTTTTAGGTAATTTTATGATATTCAGTGAATTTTAAAGTTTTTGTGAATAACTTAACTACCATAAATAGTATTCAAAATTATTTTTGTTTTTTTACTCATGCTAAATTCATGTTTGTTTAAAAATGAGAAAATTAAAACATACAGAAATAAAAATAATCTCAAAAATATAATTAATTCTGTCATATTTCCTCCTAATTTATTTTTAACCAATTTTTTGCAAATAAAATTTTAGTATTTATTTTGAAATACATTAATATTCTACCATAAGACTAATTTAAAGTGTTGCTTATTTTTTCCCTATTACAACCATTAATTAAGTGTATATCTTTGTGTATTTTAATTTTTATCTTTATGATGGTTTCCTAGAATAAAAATCACTTGACCATGAGATGTATGGGATTTATAAATTTTAATCATGTTGAGTGTAACTACATCTGATTTTTCCCCCTAAGAACAGCCAATAATTCAACACCATTTACTGAACAACCATTTGCTTAGCTAATGATCTGCAATACATCCTATAGGATATGATATATTCTTATATACATCAGAATTATGTTAATTATTATATGTATTGATCTATATGTATGTGAACATCTAATGGTGCTGTTCTTCTACCTGCATTTCTTTTCAAACAGTATATGGAAATGTAACCACTTACACATAAGAACTTTAGAATTATTTGTCATTTGATAAATTATTTAAAAATACTTATCAGGGCTCCTGGGTAGCTCAGTTGGTTAGGCAGCTGCCTTTGGCTCAGGTCATGACCTCAGGGTCCTGGGATAAGCCCTGTATTGGGCTCCCTGCTCAGCGGGGAGCCTGCTTCTTCCTCTCCCTCTGCCCTTTCCCCTGCTTGTTCTCTCTCTCAAATAAATAAAATCCTTAAAAAATATTTGTCAATAATTTGGCAAATGGCAAATAATCTAAATAAAAAATGGGCAGAGGACCTTAATAGACATCTTTTCAAAGAAAACATAGGGATGGCCGAAAGACACATTAAAAATATGCTCATCACTAATCATTAAGGGAATGCAAATCAAACCCACTATGAGCTATCACCTCATACTAGTACCAAAAAAACAAGAAATAACAAATATTGGTGAGGACAATGACAAAAGGATATGGACAAAAGGAAACCCTTGTGAACTTCTGGTGGGAATGTAATTTGAGCAACCACTGTGGAAAACAGTAGAGTTTCCTCAAAAAATTAAAAATAAAAATACCATACAACTCAATAATTCCATTGCTGGTTATTTACTCAGAGAAAATGAAAATACTAATCCCAAAAGATACATGCACTCCTTTGTTTATTGCAGCATTAGTTATAACAGTCAAGATACTGAAGCAATCTAAGTGTCCATTGACAAATGAATAGATAAAGATGTGATGTATATATACATATACAATGGAATATTTCTCAGCCATAAAAAAGAATAAGATCTTACCATTTGCGACAACACAGATGGACCTAGAATATATTATGCTAAGTGAAACAAGTCAGACTGAGAAAGTCAAATACCATATGATTTTACTTATATGTGGAATACAAAACAAAATGAAACAAAAATAAACAACCAAAAACCAGATACAGACTCAAAAATACAAAGAACTGGTGGTGTGATGGATGGAAAAAGTGAGGGGGATCAAGATGTATAAACTCCCAGTTATAAAATAAATAAGTCACGGGGTTGAGAAGTACAGCATAGGAAATACTGTTGATAATACTGTAATAATGTTGTATGATGACAGATGGCAACCATACTTTTTGTAGTTAAGCATTGTGTATTGTGTAGAATTGTCAAATCCCTATCTTGTACACCTGAAACTAATGTAACATTGTATGTCAACTGTATTTCAAAAATATTCTAAAATTTTTATTTTGATTGGATTGCTATACAAACTACAAATTAATATGGAAAAAAACTCTACACCTTTATAATTGCCAATCAAGCCTTCAGAAACATGGCTGGTATATTTTCATTTGCTTAAGACTTTAAAACGTTTTTGAGTAAAATTCTAATTTTTTTAAATACATATCAATCCTGGCCTTACAAAAGAACAACCTTAGAAGTTTTGTTTTTTTTAGAAAATGACAACTGGAAGCCATCCCCAGAGATATTTATTTTATGAGAGAGAGACAGAGAAACACAGAAAAAGAGATATAGATTTAAAAATTGACGTAGATCTTCTGCACAGAGAAGAAACAACCAAAATAAAAAAAAAAACAACTAAAAGGCAACTTTTGGAATGGGAGAAGATATTTTCAAGTGACATATCTGATAAAGGATTAGTATCCAAAATATATAAAGAATTTATAAAACTCAACACCCAAAAGCTAAATAATCCAGTTTTAAAATGGGCAGAAGACATCAATAGACATTTTTCCAAAGAAGACATCCAGATGTCTAACAGACGCATGAAAAGATGCTCAACATTACTCATCATCAGGAAACTACAATGAGATATCACCTCACACCTGTCAGAATGGCTAAAAAAACGACATAGGAAACAATGGATATGGCAAGAATGTGGAGAAAGGTGAACCCTCTTACGTTGTGAGTGGGAATACAAACTGGTGAAAGCACTCTGGGAAACAATATGGAGATACCTTAAAAAGTTAAAAATAGAAGTACCCTATGATCCATCAATTGCACTACTAAGTATTTACCCAAAGGATACAAAAATACTAATTCAAAGGGTTACATGCACCCCAATGTTTATAGCAGCATTGTCAACAATAGCCGAATTATGGAAAGAGCACAAACGACCACTGACTGACAAATGGATAAAGAAGAGGTGATACACACACACACACACAGCCATAAAAAATGAAATCTTGCCATTTGCAATGATGTAGATGGAGCTAGACAGTATTATGCTAAGTCAGTCAGTCACACAAAAACTGATACCATATAATTTCACTCATTTGTGGAATTTAAGAAACAAAACAGATGAACATAGGGAGGAAAAAAAAGAGAGGCAAAGCAGAAAACAAGAGTCTTAACTATAGAAAACAAACAGGGTTGATGGAGGGAGGGGGTGGGGGATGGGTTAAATAGGTGATGGGAATTAAGGAGAGCACTTGTGATACTCACTGGGTGTTGTATGTAACTGATGAATCACTAAATTTTACACCTGAAACTAATTTACATTGCATGTTAACGAACTGTAATTTAAATAAAACCTTGAAGAAAAAATTTAAAAATTAACATAGATCAGGAGATCAATATACTTGAACATTCTTGTACACTTATATTTATTCTTGTGGTTTTTCAGTTTCTATGTACTGGTTTTCATGTAGTCTGCAGGAAATGATCATTCTGAAATATATTATGTTTATGTCTTATGTCCTTGACCATGGACTTACAGAATAATGTTAAATAGGAAGTATTTTGATAACTTTAACTGGAATATCACCAAAGTTTCACAGTTTTATATAAAATTATGTTAGCTAATAAATAAATTGTGTTCATTTGTGAGTACATATTGACATGACTCATTATTTCTAGTGTTCTAAATTATCTAAGGAGAAAGTTAAATTGGATATGTAATGACATCTGAAGGGTAAGAAGTATGTATTTTTAATATGTTATCTAACTTTGGAGAGCAAAAGAAGCACAACTATTTACATAACTGTACCATTTTAAAGAGCTTTAGAAACTAATATATTTTAAAAAAGAAAATAATATATTAAAATTTGAATACAAGCTTAAAAGTTACCTCCTGGCAAACTGTATGTTTTGTAAAAACATTTCCTTACACACAAACACAAAGCAAATGCAATGACTACAATAAATATTGCATATATAAATGGAATTATAGACAATGAGTTATGTGCTCCATTCAAGGTTATGAACATGAACCTCAGAAGTACTAAAAGAAATGATCTGATCAAGTTTGACATCCAGAATTGAAGATTATTGTTTGATATCATCTTGTCATTCCAAATAATTATAATATATGTGAGGGAGGTTGTATATTCTCAACTTAGTCTTGTCAACAAAATTAATTATTTGACAGAACTAATTATTTTGAGAATCAAAATCTGCTCAGGGGATAGAACTTGCACTTTTACATGCAAACCCAGTTCCCAGGCTACACTGCCAAAACACCCAGGATCACATTTAATTTCCATTAGTGAGGCCAGTCATTGTTTTAATATGATTACACAATGTTGTAAAATGTCCTTTTTTTATGAAAAGCAATTAATTTTCATTTAGTAACATTTTGGATGCCAACTCTTTAGAAGTGACTCCTCGGAATGCAGATTTTTCTACAAATATCCACAGTAACCCCTTAATCAGTATTAGATTCAAGAAAAGGGCAAACAAAACAACATAAAGACCTGGATTTAATTGCCATCATTAATACCACATTAATTTTGAATATTCCCATTCATGTCAGGACACCAATACCCAAAAGGACTTTTCTAATTCCAGAAATACAGGATAAGTTGTTAAATAGCTGCATTTTAAAATAGTTCATTTAAAAAATTTGTCTATATCTATATCTATATATATATATGAATGAAATAAGCATGTGTAAATGTTTTTTCATCAGATTTGATTACATACTGATTGTAGATGTTATTCAGCCTTGATTATCAGTAAAGTTTACCAGATGTCATGAAGTAAAGGGCCAGAAAAAAAGGTTGCAAAATGAATACTGTAGCTCTAAAAGATTGAAAAGCAACCATTTACAATATTTTGAAAACTGCGTGTTTTAAATCCTCATATTTCAGTTTTATACAGAGATGTTTTAAATAAAACATATATGGTGATAAATTTATACTGTTTCAGATCATCCTGGACGTAGAAGAAAATAAATTATTTAAAAATCACCTTATTTATAAACTCTCAAATCAAGAGGATACGGTGTTTCTCGAGAAATGCCAATAGGTTTTATGATCTCTCGGTTAAGTCCAAGATTAGGCCTTTTCCATGAAAATGCAAGGAATCACCACAATTCTTTCTTGATTGGCTTTGCCTTGCCAGAGAGCTCCCTAAATCACATTACAGGAATACAACACACAAAAGGTCTCTACTGCCTGTGTTCAATGCTTTAAATAGGCAACTGCTTGACTGGTTAAAAAGTAGCAATGTGTGTAAATGAAATTTACATAAAAAATAATTCTCAGATCTTTTTTCTTTTTTTAATTAAAAAAAAAAATTCTCTTATTGCGGTTACATGTTAGTCTCCATACAGTACATCATTAGTTTTTGATGTAGTGTTCCATGATTCACTGTTTGTGTATAACACCCTGTGCTCCATGCAATCCATGCCCTCCTTAATACCCATCACCGGGCTCACCTATCCCCCCAACCCCCTTCCTTCTAAAACCCTCAATTTGTTTCCTGGAGTCCAAAGTCTCTCATGGTTCATCTCCCCCTCTGATTCCCCCCCCCTTCATTTTTGTCAATTTTACTGAGGTATAATTGACAAATAAAAATTGTATATATTTAAGGCCTACAGTTTGATATTTTGATGTATGCATACATTGTGAAATAATCTCACTTATATTTGGAATCTTAAATAGTCGAACTTCTAGAAGTAGAAAGGAGAATGGTGGTTTTTCAGAGGCTGGATGGAGGGGGAAATGGGGAGTGTTGGTCAAAAGGCACAAAGTTTCAGCTCTGAAAGATGAATAAATTCTGGAGACTGAAGAACAGCATGGTACTGTATTAACAATACTGTGTTACATACTTGAAATTTGCTAAGAGGGTAGATAAACATTCTCACCGGGGAGAGGAGGTTGAAATAGGGAGTAATGGTTATGTGAGGTGATGGATATATTAGTTAGCTTGGTTGTGGTGATCATTTTGTTTCTTTAAGATTTGCTAATAAATCTTACAATTCACTAATTAAATTTTTACCCCTATTTTCTTAAAACCAATATTTTATTGATAACAAGAAAGAACACCTAGTTTGAAGAAGAGATTAAAAAAATTCATTATAAGCCCCTCCGCCACAATGTAAGATCCACTTAAGAAAGCTGATCTCAGAGAGTTATTGCAGTCCTTTTTACCACAGGCAGTATGAAACTAACAAAATTAGTCATGGTGTTACTGATAATTTTCCTCAAGTGTGTAGGAACTCAGTGCATAAGACTGCAGCACCAAGCAAGAAACGTCTTCTTGATATTTTTTTTTCACATATTCTGTACAATGTGAAAAGGCAAACTGAAAATTTACTCTCAGTCTTGGTTTCTTAGAAAAGACAGTGTATTCTACCATTTAGCAAGTCTTTACTGAGCACCTACTGTGTACCAAGATGTTAGCTGTCATTTATATGTCAGGGGTCACATAATGTTATTAACATCTTTAAATAATTATCTCAGTCAATCCTGATAACAATGTATAAGGTTGGAATTAATACACCCTTCTAAATACGTCTGGAAACTGAGGCTCAAAGATAAAGTAACCTACTTAAGATAGATCCTAGGTAGCTTTTGGTAGGAATAAGGCTCAAATCTAAGTCTGCACCATTCTGGAGACTGCACACAATACTGTGTTGACACTCAATTGTCCTTGAAAGTCTTTACTCTTATTCAGCTGATTTAATTAAGTTCCATTAAAAAAAAAAAAAGTTGCTTGCATATTCTCCATATTGTATTTCTACCCTTCATTCACAAGATTGTTCCCATAGTAAATGTGTAATAAAGTTTTGCCTAATGAAGCATGCATAGATAAAGTAGCATAAAAAGAGGAAAGTATCAGCAAAAAATCTTTTATCCCCCGAAAAAGCAAGAGTTCACTAATCATAGCTAGGGAAAGAAAAAAAAAGAAAAGAAAAAAAGCTATGAATACAATTACCAGGCTGGATATTTTTTGAACTTGTTCTTTGGGGACTGTATAAAGTTTGTCTTACCCTCTGAGGAAATATAATATTTCAGCTTTCTGAGTATTGTGCCCATAGTTCGCTTTCGTATATTTCATAATATGTTAACATTCTGTTGAAAAGATGTCATATTACCCTATTCCTTTTAAAAAAATATACTGAAAAAAAGCAGTTCCATTTGGATATGAATAAGAACAAAATTTATGGAGCTCTATGAAGCTTTGATGATTAAACATAAATGTATATCAATTCCAGCATCTCCTACTTTCCCCACCAGAGGTTAAAAGTATTATTAATGGGCATATTCAATACTAGGAAGGTTAGATGTGCATCTTGAGTGCTTCATTTGAGGTGCCATGTTAACAAGCCCTGAAAGGAGATCCATTAGCAGCTGCAATGAGGCTTTTTTAGTCAAAGTAGGTAATTAATGGAATTATGAATAATGGTTATTATTCAATTCAATCACAGAAAATGACATTGAATATAAAAAAAAGGACTTGATATTGCCCAATAAAATAGAATTTTGAAGAGCTAATCATATAATGGAAATAATATCCCCGGGTGATGATACTCAGGCTACAACACAAACGCAACACACAAACGCAGGACAGCTTATTCATTTGGAGCATGAAACTTTCTTTTATAAATTTCTAAGTTCTAAATTTCTAAATTTCGGGACGCCTGGGTGGCTCAGTTGGTTAAGCAGCTGCCTTCGGCTCAGGTCATGATCCTAGGGACCTGGGATCGAGTCCCACATCGGGCTCCTTGACGAGCAAGGAGCCTGCTTCTTCCTCTGCCTCTGCCTGCCACTCTGCCTGCTTGTGCTCTCTCTTTCTCTCTCTGAGACAAATAAATAACATCTTCAAAAAAAAATTAAAAAAATAAATTTCTAAATTTCTAATTTATAAATCTGGGTATTATACTAGCTTCTAGAGGTCACATGATAATCACGTGGCTCTTGGTGGCTAATAATTACAACTGAGTTATGTTGACTTCTAGCAAATAGGAAAGACGATTTCTTTACTCGTCAAAAATATAAGCAAACTTAAAAATCATTCATTGCCTCTTCTAAAATGGTATGTATGCTAGAGAAGGAATAAAATACTTAATAATCTGGCGCCTGGGTGGCTCAGTGGGTTAAAGCCTCTGCCTTCGGCTCAGGTCATGATCTCAGGGTCCTGGGATCGAGCCCTGCATTGGGCTCTCTGCTCAGCAGGGAGCCTGCTTCCCCCTCTCTGCCTGCCTCTCTGCCTACTTGTGATCTCTCTCTCTGTCAAATAAAATAAATAAAAATCTAAAAAAAAAAAATACTTAATCTATACAGTGTTATCCCCACTTATATAATCTTAAGACTCTGGTACATTTTGAAAGGGTAGAAAGTTAACTTCCTTAGACAAACTCCACTCTTTCCACTCTATACATATGTACAAATCAGGAAAGAGTAGTTAAATCGGTGAATTGATTTAGAGTCATCTAATAAATCACAGCTATTAGTAGGTGTAGTCACCATGTTGTGAAAGGTATAAACCCATACTTAGCTCTTTCTCATATGGACCTGAGTGAGTACATTGGTTCAGGACTTAAACAGGACTTGTAAGTTTCCTCTCTCTTGTTCTGCCTCCACATGCAAGTTTGAGAGTGGTATCACAGAGGTAAGTTTCTATACAATGTTGCAATACTTACTAGTTCTGTACCAACTACCAGAAGGTAGTAGGATCTCAAGAAGTTTTAATGGATGGTAAGAGGCTTCATCTCAGACTATGAGCTTAAGTGGTAATCCTGGTCTAGTTTTTTCAGAGTTTGAATTAGAATATTGAGCACTTAAGCAGCTATTTATGATGGCATACTTGGGTTCTTACATTTATCTTTCATGTGTTAAGATTCTTTGGGAATTCCAATAGAAACAAGAAGAAGACTTCTGTTTTCATGGATTTAGGGGCCAAAATACCATGGATAAAAATACCAAAACTGTCCTAACACTATACTGATTATTTATAATAAATGCCAAAAAACAGGAGGAAGGTTGAAGGTAAAACCATAATCATATTACCTTGGATCCAACTGAATGAGGTTTGAAATGTTCTTGGAAAATCTAAGTCAGGGCTAGAGGTATATAGGTGCATATATTTAAATATATGTGGATATATACATATTTAGATGTATATTCATAGATATTTATATATAGGGATACAACCACAATTGTTTTCATAGATACAGATAATCTAAAGTTGCTTCGCTAAGAGGTTCATTCTGAGAACTCTATTATTTTTTGAAATGACATGAAAATATGCTTGCTAATTTCATTTGCTTGGTTAGAGAATTGTGCCAATAAAGCCATGGTTATGTGTTGATTACTACAGAAGCATCTAAACAAAACTAAAAGGGACAAGATCCCGTCCATCACGTCCAAATTCCTTTTGAGGGAATCTACAGCATTCCAAATGTAATCATCCAAACCCAAACCGAAGACCTGGTGACAGGATTAATTGACTTGCAAACATTGGACCATGACTATATTTGACATTCCATAGATAACCAGTCCTTCCATACCTTGCTTGTTTGCACAGAAAAGAGACTGGAGTCTGACTAGCCCAATAGAAATGAATACCACGGCTAAACCTAAAATAATAAAATGAAAAGAATAATGAATTCAGTAAAGCTTTTGTTCGTTTTTATTCGGCGATTAATTGTCTCACTAACTGAAATCCTTTGCTTTACCACAAAGAGCAACTTTTCTGGTAGAAAAGACAGATAATAGTCAATCAGTATGTACCTACATGTGTCAGACGTAGTGATTTCACTGTGTATCTTTAAGTAGCTTAAATCTTACCAAACCATATAAAATATTTTAGAAGTAAACAGATGAAAACTCAGAGAAGTCCTTGATTTTTGTAAAAGCGTACAGTTAGTGAGCAGTGAAGTAGTCTATCTTCAAAGACTATTACCTTTCAACCACAAAATACCAAATACTAACTAGTAACTGGTAACTCATAGTTTCTGCACCCTCCCCGCTTCTGCTGAAGAGATTCCTTATGCATTTGCTTCTCCTCATATTAGTGGAAAAGAGACAAAGGTTAGAAGAGAAAAATACAAAACTCTGCTTAATTTTAGGGTTGTAAAAAGGAAGCCAAAAAAGATAATTACCTAAAGTTTTCAGAGTGACGGTAAATGAAAATGAAAGGTCAGTGAGAGAGTTAAAACAATTTCCAACTACCATATGCCTTACATGAATAAATTAGCTACCTGTTCCTAAAAATTTCCATATGCCAGACAAATACAGAAAATTATGAAATTGATTATTTTTATTTCAAGGTATGTTTCTTCAATATGGCATCTTTTGATGAATATTTTTAAAACATAAATTAAAAAATAGTGAGTACTAAAAACAGAATTTTTTTAAATCAACAGTTTCTAATTAACCATCACAAAATCAAAATGACACTTTTCAAATTGATGTCTCACAATATTTTGCATCTCTCCGTACTATTCTAGTCATCCCAGAAAAAGACAGAATCTGTGTACCAGTTTAGGAGCTTCTAACAAAGGCATATAAAGCATTCACTGTTTGCTCATTTGCTGGTCAGTTTTCTTGGGGAAATTCGCTCCCCAAGGAAGAGCTGAAGTGAAAATCTTAG
The DNA here is from genome assembly GCA_028534135.1 of Potos flavus. NCBI lineage: Eukaryota > Metazoa > Chordata > Mammalia > Carnivora > Procyonidae > Potos > Potos flavus. Next base: position 41,519,860 of record CM052900.1, read on the forward strand.
TCTTCATTGTGTATGTCAAATATAAATGTGTGTTGTGTTTACTCTAAGTAGGTGTTGAAATTATATAATAACGGGCCCCCTCTGAGAGTTTATAAACTATTAAAGGGCAAATATAACCATAAATATGAAGATAACACAAGAAACTATTATACGTAATGCCTTGTTAAAGATGTATTCATTCATCTATATAATATATACTCATTTGTATTATAAGTATTCATAGGAGGGGAAAACACAATCTCTTCATGGTATCCAGTATACTTTATGGAGCTTGAGGCATTTGAATGCTGAGTTAAAGAGAAGAGATTTCAACAGATTAAAAAAACATGAACAGCTTTATAGAATATTCAGTGTGATGCGTACAATACATCCATATAAAGAAGTACTTTGGAGATCTGCTGAAAAGATAAATTAAGGTCAGACTGTGGAGATTTTAAATGCTAAGCAAAAGGAGTCTGAATGTAATTCAGAGAGCAAGGAGGATTTATTGAGGTTTTTGTTTGTTTGCTTTTGGAGCATGGATATAATACAGTATATAAATATGTGCAAAAATATTTTGTAATCAAATCTCTTAAAAGCTCTGCTTTAGTATACAATTGAATTATATGATAAGTTTCTTAAGAGCGGTTGCTTCTAAGGGCAGGGATTATTGTTCTGGGTTTGGGAAATAAAGTGACATTTCATTGTATATCATTTATTTTTACTTTTTTCAAACTATGAATCTGTTTTTGCTACAATTTAAAAAGTAAAGTGGAAGAGAAAAAAGCCTCACTACTATACACTTGAATCTTGCTTTCTCTTAAATTAATACTTTGTTTTTGTCAAGTAACAATGTTAGAGTTCTAAAAGAAGTTGGATATTTTACAGTTCTAAGTTAAATACTGATTCTATAATAAAATTGTGTGACTTCTAGAAAAATGCCTTATTTGTATGAAAAATTTTGCCTGTAAAAATGATTATTTGGGGGCACCTGGGTGGCTCAATCAGTTAAGCGTCTGCCTTCAGCTTAGGTCATGATCTCAGGGTCCTGGGATCAAGCCCCAGGTCAGGCTCCCTGCTCAGCGGGGCGTCTGCTTTTCCCTCTCCTTCTGCCCCTAACCTCCACCCCCTGCTCATGCTTTCTCTCATATAAATACAATCTTTTTTTTTTAAAAAGTAAGATTGTTTTTCATAATTTTACAAAAAAATAGTAAAATGAAGAGGATCTAGGAAGTAAAAATAAGGGATTGAATCTAATGCTCAAATAGAGACATAGAATTGGAAAGTGTTATAAGAGCTCTAAGTGCTCTTGGACTACTTGCTTCTTCTACAGCAACCATGAGAGATCATCATCAAAAACACAAGACTACACAGCAATTAGAATGGCCAAAATCCAGAGCACTAACACCATCAAATGCTGGTGAGGGTATGGAGCAACAGGATTTCTCATTCATTACTAGTGAGAGTGCAAAACGGCACAGCCACTTTGGAACATTAGTGGTGTTTCACAAAACTCAACATACTCTTATCATACCATCTACCTACCATGTTCCTTCGTATTTACTCAAAAGAGTTGAAATTTGATGTCCACACAAAAATCTTACAAGTTTTATTCATTCTTGCCAAACTTGGAAGCAACCAAGATGTCTTTTAGCCCTCTAAATAAAAAATCCAGCATAAAGACTTAAGAATTTGAGGAACTAAAAGACAGAATGTTGTTCACTCCTGAGAAGCAAGACAGATCTCGAAGCACAGTTAACATATAAAAAGATAAAATAATTAAGGGAAATAGAACAATGAGAAGGTTATAAAAAATCCAGGAGGCAGAAAATGCAAATATAAGACATATGAGAGGGAAACACATTAGCTCATAAAGAAGAGACACAAATTCAAAAGATAATAATAATAAAAAATCTCCTAGGTTAAAGAAAGATTTAATTTTGCATCACAAAAATGCTAGTTCCAAGCAAGATTTTTTTTTTCCCAACAAGTACACATAGGCATATCCTGGTAAAGTTCCAGAGAAAATTCTGTGACATCTAGACAAAAATAAAAGTAAGTTACAAGGAAATAATTTTATAGTGTAAGATTTCCTCAATTATAGGAAAGTAGAATATGGCAGTGAGAATACTAAAATGATCTTAAGTTTCAGGCAGACATATGATATCATTAATAGTGGTTATCTGGGTTGGGGACAGGTAAGGTTATGAAGTGCAAGGAAATGAGGGAAAAAAAAGTGAGTCACATTTTTAAGGCTATTTTTTAAATTATGGTGATGAAAATACCATGTATGATATGCTTCCATTTACACCTCACCTGTATGTATGGGGATATTTATAGAGAAAGCTATATGGAAGACAGTTAGCAAAAAAGATTCTCTATATTGGGACTTCAGAGTTTTAAAATTTTCCTACCTATACTTTCCTTCATGTGTTAAAGTTATTATCACACATTACTTATATAATATTGGGGGAAATGAAAAAAAAATATTAGGGGAAATGATAAAAATTATTCTTATTTTGGGGGAAAAAAGTTCTCCCAAGTTTTGATTCCTCATAACTCCTCCCAGGGGTCTTCAGTTATATTTACAAAATACCATGAAATAAATGAAATCTTTCCTCTACATGAAGATCTCTAAAAATATGAATGAACACTAGAAATGTATTTGAATGTAAATTTAAGTCATTTTGATGATCCTTCCAGAATTCTTCTACCTATCCTCGCTCCCTTCACAAAAATTGTCCACCATCTGTTACCATTCTCAAACTTAAAAGTTTCCCTCTTTAATTTATCCTTATCTTAAATTATGCTCATATTTTTCTTCCTAAAAAATATTCTTGAAAACATCCATTTCCTTCACATAATAAATATGCTTTCTCATTCCAAATCCCTTTGTAGCCCCTGACTTCCTTTCCCCCTTCTGACCATAGTCAAATGTCTTAACTGATTTGTCTATTCTCATTGACTGCAAGTTCTTATTAGACAGTTTCAGCCTTCAGTGCCTAGAAGAAGCATTACAACACCAACTAAAAGCTGCTTAATCCAGGAATTTTTCCAAGTATTACCTGTGAGGCAGATATTAAATATTATTATTATTTAAAAGATTTTATTTATTTATTTGACAGAGAGATCACAAGTAGGCAGAGAGGCAGGCAGAGAGAGAGGGGGAAGCAGGCTCCCTGCTGAGCAGAGAGCCCAATGTGGAGCTTGATCCCAGGACGCTGAGATCATGACTGGAGCCGAAGGCAGAGGCTTTAACCCACTGAGCCACCCAGGCACCCCTTAAATGTTATTTTAGAAACAAGAAACTGTAGCCCGCTTATTTCCAAGGTGGGCACAGGATGATCTTGGAAATGATCTTCTTTATAGGAGTCAACTAAGTGACCCTCTCAGTCATGTCAATATATGGCAAGTCATCATCCTTCTGAGACTAGGGAGCAGAGAATAACTTGGCCTTCCATAGTCTGACTTTAAAACTGCCACAACCAACTGTCCTTCGGTAATGATAAATGAATCTAATGGAGGAAATAACCTCAGCTTAAAGAGTCCAAGAAACCACCTGGGAAGAAAAAAGGCAAGGCTCAGAGGCTCATCCAGGGCCCAGAGGAGACTGAAATTCTATATTCAGGAACAAAGGCAACAGTAGGAACCAGGGCATTTGAAAATGGACACCTCTGGGGTACTGGGTTCCCAGCTATCTATCTATGTGTTCTGGACACTAACAAAGCCTCCAAACCCATAGCAATTCTGGATGTTGAAGAAACCTCAAAACATTGCTATTAAGCTTTTTGCTCAAGTGTATAGGTGATAACTCATGCAATTAATTGGACAAGAACAATATTCAACCATATTTGTAGTACTGAACTTGTGAAGCAGGTCATACAACTTATGCTGAAGGAAAAAAAAATCACATTTGTTACAATCATTTCCAGATATGAAGTATTTGTACCATGAAAATAACTGTCTCTGTAAAGTGAAGTTATAAATCATCTCATGATAAATTATTTCCTGTTACTCTACCTTGCATGGATGCTAACACTTCAATCATTCTTTCTCTATAAATGCTGTTTTGTTTCCAATATTAATGCAAACACAGTTAATGTTTCATAATCTCACTCCACGGATATAAACATCTTTTCTCTGCTGACTTCACAATCTTGTTAAAAAACACTGTTGCTTCAATCACACTTTTTTCTGATAGTAAACCGCTTGCTGCATACGTCTTAGCCCAACTAGATCAATTTTATTTGCTTTTGTTTCTCATTAACACAGTTCAATAAATAAATTCATTATAAAGTTTAACACCCAATTCTTGTACACAAATGTAATAGAGAAGATGTTTGTAAACTTCTTCTGTAAAGGGAAAGATAGTATAAATTTCAGGCTTTGCAGGCAATTTGATATTTGTTTCAACCACTTGATTCTGCCACCGAAGCTTAAAAGCAGCCATAGATAATATGCAAATGAGTTAGCATGACTGTTTTCCAATAAAACTTTATTTACAAAAACTGGTGGCAGGCCAGATTTGACCTCTGAGCCATACTTTGTGGACCCCTGACCTATAAAAGAGGCTAGGAAATATTTTCACACTTTAAAGGTCTTTTTGCATTAACCAGCCACCAGTTATAGAGTGTATTTATTGTATATCAAAGATTCAGCCAAAGTAGAAGCCCAGTGAAGCAGAACTTGACTTCTGTAAATGTATCCAAAGAATTCTACTAAAGTATAATAATCCCAGTTTTCTTATTATTGTCCCATAATCCAGGAGCCTAGCAAGGATACAGCAGTGGGAGAAATACCCTAGGGTGCAGGCCATTCCAACCAGTGCCAGTGAAGAATACTTTTCCTGAAAAAATTCTTGGTCTAAGTTCTAAACAACTGCTTTGGTTATCTTTGAATTTTCATGCTTTATTATTGCAAATGGCCATGTTTTGTAATTTGTCTTTAAAAAGAAAAAAAATATTGTATTCTACATTAATTTAAATAATTTTATTATACCGTCAGTCTCTGAGACATCAATAAGTATTCCTTTCAAGAGAGTTCATTTTCATTTCCATTTGTGAAGTTTTATATTATTTATTTATTTATTTTTTTAAAGATTTTATTTATTTATTTGACAGAGAGAGAGAGATTACAAGTAGGCAGAGAGGCAGGCAGAGAGAGAGGGGAAAGCAGGCTCCCTGCCGAGCAGAGAGCCCGATGTGGGGCTCGATCCCAGGACCCTGAGATCATGACCTGAGCCGAAGGCAGAGGCTTTAACCCACTGAGCCACCCAGGTGCCCTCCATTTGTGAAGTTTTAGATCAGTGAACCCATTTTAGGCACAGTTCATATCTCCAACCACTGTGAAACTATATATGCCTGCACTCAAACAGTACGTTAGATATAAACAAGATAATAAACCAAATTTGAGTTACTTCACCTTTGTCATTCACTGAACTACCTGTTGTTTTTATGCATATGTAAATTTTCTGGAATTCATTTTGAAATGGAATTTTTATGCATTTCTTTCAGATTTAGTCTCATATTAAGAATTTTTTCTGCTTTTATGTATACTTTTTGTTCTATGTGAAACTTTTTGAAATCAAACTAATAAAAGTGTTCTTTCACTAAATACGAGCATAAATAGACCAACAAATACATTTATATTGTCTCCTGAGCATGAATACACAAAGAAAATGAGTTTGGACCATCATTGCAAATTTGTAGAAGTTAAAACTGGAAAACAGGGGCGCCTGGGTGGCTCAGTGGGTAAAAGCCTCTGCCTTCGGCTCAGGTCATCAGGGTCCTGGGATCGAGTCCCGCATCGGGCTCTCTGCTCAGCAGGGAGCCTGCTTCCTCCCTCTCTCTGCCTGCCTCTCTGCCTACTTGTGATCTCTCTCTCTGTCAAATAAATAAATGAAATCTTAAAAAAAAAACCAAAAACTAGAAAACGGAATGTTATTACTTGTAAATAAAATGTTGGTATATTTTGCCTTTTTTTCCAAAAAATGTACTAATACAATTAAGAAATAATGTATTTTTTGTATTGAACACTTACTTATTTTACTTTTTCAATTCTTTATATATACTGGCATGATATAGATATGTATATACATGTATAGATATATGTATTACACACAAAATGAGTTCAATAATAGAAAAAATTCACTGCTTTGGTTTCTTTTTTGATCGTCATGATTACTCATTTCATTTCACGATTGTTATTGAGCATGTTTTGTTGAATAGAGGAGGGAAGTCTTAATACTCTACTCTGTGTGTCAAACATCCTAGGCACACTACCGGCATGCACGGTAACATGAAGAACTAGGGGGCAGATCGTGTGGGGCTCCATAAGTCATTATCAGAATTTTGACTCTTACTCAGAAGAAAAAAGGAAGCCTTTTATTTTTATTTTTTTAATTAGAGTAGTGGCATGATAACTCACATAATAAAATAAACACGCCGGCAGCTTTCTTGAGAATACATTGTAATGGTTTACAGGAAAGTAAGCACAGAAGAATGGAGACTGAACAGGAGGCTATTGCAAAAATACAGACAAGACACAATGGTGGCTTGGCAAGAGTAACAACAGTGAAAGCTGGCAGAGCAGGCTTCATTCTGAATACATTTTTTTTAAAGATTTGAGTATTTATTTGTGGGGGGTGGCAAGGGCAGAGAGAGAGGGAGTAGACTCCCCACTGGGTTCAGAGCCACCCGTGCGGCCTGATCCTAGGACTTTGAGATCATGACCTGAGCCGAAATCGAGAGTTGACCACTTAAGCTACTGAACCACTCTGGTGCCCCATTCTGAATACATTTTCAAGCTAAACCCATTTAATCTCCTAGGTTTTGGATCTGAGATGAGAAAAAAAAAATAAGAAAAACTCCACGCTTTTTGTCCTGAATAATTTGTAAGAATAGAACTGTCATTGACTGAGATGATGAAGACTGTAAAAGGAACAACACTGGAGAGAAGATCAGAAATTCGGATTTGGAGGTGTTGAGTATGAGATGCCTACTCACCACTCGAGTGGTGATGTCAACTAGGTAGTTTAATATATGAGTTCGGAGTATGGGAGACACGTCTGGATTGAATGTAAAAATGTAATGGTTCCCAGAATATAAAGAAAAATGAAATCATCAGACTAAATGAGATTACCAAAGGACAGAGTATACAGAACCAAGGATAGAACCCCAACATTAGGAAGTTAGGATAAGAGAATAAATCAGCAAAGATGCCTGAGGGGAGAAACCAGAGAGGAAGAGGCCATCCATAAAATTGTATGCGAAGCTACTTGAAAGAATTTTGCGAGAGTAAGACATTGATGGAAAAAAAGTTGCTGCAGAGTGTGTGTGTGTGTGTGTGTGTGTGTGTTCAGAATGTGCACTCAAAAACACTAGCCATTGTTAGTTATAATTACAATAATGTCATATTTTAAGATATACTTAGATTGATTGGCCTATCCAATTCACAGATCATTGATTAAACTAGTTAAAAAACTAGTTCATTGCTTCGTTGTTGCTCACCATGCTCCAATATAACACTCACATATCACTTTAAATTAATGTTGATAATTAGGTTTTAATTGGTTTCATAATTTTGTTTCTATCTAATGAATAAACACGTTTGGGACTTTTATTGCTGTAGAATAAAAGAAATACCACATATATAAAGACATAAAAATAATTTGAGTCAATACTACAGATTGGCAAGCTATTTCTTTCCTTTTTAAGTACTCTGTTCATTATTCACGTTTAGGAGAAAGAGTTCTACTAGACTACTCATCATTCCCTGTACACACCCTGACATTTCACACCTCCCTGCCTTGGCTTATGTTCTTTCCCTTGCTTGATATCCTTCCACTTGATGAGTTCTTTCTCCTCTGAATAGCACATCCAGAATTATTTACTTCCTCTTTGGTTATCCTACAGCATTTAAAATATATCTCTGCATTATGCTGCAGTAGTAATTTACTAGATTGTATTCTATTTAATTGTTTATATATATATAATTTACTTTACCTTCAAGAACTCTAAGAAGATTGAAACCTTCTCTGTCCTTGTTACAACTTTGTTAACATCTAGTCTTATTCCTGGCAGAGCGGGCACTCGATAAATATTTGTTAAATGAATGAGTTTATTGGATGACCCTTTCTTCTTGATTTCTAAGGTGCTACCTATTTCAAGAAAATCTGTCAACTCAATGAAAGTTTTTCTGGAAAGAGAAGCTGCATTAAACAGATGCCAATTTAAAAACAGACCTTAATTTAAGGAATATTAAAATGGAAAAATTATTTTATCGAAGTCTCTGAATTGATGTAATTCAGTAATGTCTATTCAAACTACAACCTATACATTAAGGCAGAAACAGAAAATACATGAAATGGATGAATAAAAGAATGTATGAAATACTCCACAGTAAAACTATATATCCTATCTTGGCAAATGACACTGCATATAAAAACGGCAGGCTCTTGTTCAGAAATGGCCTTCTATTCCAATCTCATCTGTTTTGTCTCTTAACAATTTTGAAAAATATAATAGCTTCTATCTCTCTGTTCTTCCTTGGTGATAACTGTCCTCCCAATTAATCATCTCATCCTTTTTCATCAATTATTACATTTCCCACCCTCGAGTTGATGATGTCCTTGCATGGTTACATACAAGCAGAATTAGGCTTAAGGACAAAGGACAAACGAACATTATTTAAGTGATTTGCACTCATTTGTGTTATTATTACATTGAGAGCAGAGGACTATTAAGGGGACATTAAAATTTTCAGAGTATTAGCATCCTAAGAAAGTCATCAGTCACAGCATCATGGCCTGATTGACCACAAGCACTCAGAGGTCTAGTGATTTCATAGGGTCTACACTGCAGGGGCAACTAATACTCTACCTCCCAAGAATTAGATGAAAGGAAAAAATGATATGCCAATGCCAGTGTTCAAAAATCTGAGCTCTAGTCTCCAGAGCAAAAATTTTAAGGTCTACTTTTTAGAGTATTAACAAAGCATCATACAATGTTATGGAGGGTTGTAAAGAAAAATAAAATCACATTTAGAGGTAACACTGAAATCTGCAATTAGAAATTGGAACAAATAAGGTGCCTGGGTGGCTCAGTAGGTTAAATGGCAGTGACCTTTGGCTCAGGTCATGATCCCAGGACCCTGGGATAGAGTCCGGCGCTGGGCTCCCTGCTCAGCAGGGAGCCTGTTTCTGCCTCGCCTCCCTGCTCATGTTCTCTCTATCTCTATCTGCCTCTCTCTAATAAATAATAAATAAAATCTTTAAAAAAAAATTGGAACAAATAATTTTACCTTTATTTTAAATGCTAAATCTCTAAGAATACTAAATTTCATGTTTATTTTAATTCTCTGGTTTATGTTTTCTCAAGATCTTTTAAAAGCATACTGTACAGTGAAGAATCAAAAAATTATTATCATTTACTTTAAGGAGGTTAATTTAAACACAATACAGAAAAATAAGGTATTAAATATCTTACCAGTCTAAGCATAAAATCCAAAGGGCTATGTTCACTGGAAAAATCTGCTTAAGACTTTTATTTCTAAATAGTGAATCAGTGACTTACAAGGGTGTCATTATTTCTGATAAAAGTGCAAATGCTATTAAACTTATGCTATGGCACACCAAATTATTTAGCTATAATGCAATTCTTCTAATCATGAGTGCTTAGTGGAGATCATTTTATATCTACAATGAAGATGAAACACATGGTTCTCTACAGCAATTTTAAAAATAAAATCAAGTGCTGTGAAACACTACTGAAAAACTTAGTCCTTGATATGCACAGCTCTTTGCTGTACAACGTCTATGTTCTGTTGATCTCTTTTTATGAGTTATTCAGCTCCTTGAGTGTAGCAATTGCAGACCAACGGAGATTTTTTTTTTTTTTTCCAATGGAGATTTTTAATGTTGCTCAAACTTGAATGGAACTTAAGAGTGGTTACTTGGTGCTGAAGAGTACAGATAAAAAGTTCAATCACTTACTAGGAAAAAACAAATCTGTTCTTTGAGCATAAATGAGCACACAACAAGGTCACAAACAGAGTCACACTGGTTGTGCTAAATAGTCATTATAACCAGCAAAGCACTTTCACTACAGGCCATAGGACTGAAGACAGAAATAACTTTGCGGCACAGGATATTTTTTTTTCAAAAATGTTATCTAATACGGGATACTATCGTTTAAGTAATCTAATTTGGAAAATTTTAAAAAGGAAAAAAAAGATGTTATTCCTTTATTTTCAGTAATGTGATTCAATGGATTTATTGTTTTTTAACTGTGGTTTTGTTAATTTCAGTGCTTAAGTATTCAAGTAAAGTGCAAGCATATATTAACTAAAGATAATCCATGGTGAGTAAGTTTACCAAGTCTTGGATATAAGGTTCTAGAACAATATTAGAACAGAGTTTCTTTTTTTTAAATTTCAGGGTTTTTTTTTTTCCTCGAAATTAGGTATTATTAACATACATTAAAAATTAGCACTTCACTATTCAATATTATGAGGGTTGACAATTGTATATGTTTACACAACACTGCTCAAGTAAGATACAGGGTATTTCTAACAACCTACAATATTACTTTATCTTTTAAAAATGGAAACCTCTAAGGGACTAGAATGTGATCAATATCTGGATTTTCAATGAGAAAGTATGAGATTCTTCCATGAAGGGTATCCTAAAAAAACAAGGAAGACAAGATTCTGGTCCTTGTTATCTTTGTTAAGTCTATACTTTAGCCCACATTAAATGTTTGTTTACTCCGTATAGGGAATAACAAAGCAGTTGTTGAACAGACCACTGCCTCTTTAAATCAAAGGAACCGTTTTATTTAAAGGACTTGTTTTGTTGATAATATATTTAAGCAAAGATTTTAAGTCCTAGAGTCACCATTTTGGCTAATGCTCACGTATTTACTATGAATTTTTTTAAAAAAATAAACTAGAGGGGCCCCTGGGTGGCTCAGTTGGTTAAGCAACTGCCTTCGGCTTAGGTCATGAGCCCAGGGTCCTGGGATCGAGCCCCATGTCGGACTCCTTACTCAGCGGGGAGCCTGCTTCTCCCTTTCCCTCTGCCTGCTACTCCGCCTGCTTGTGCTCTCTCTCTGTCAAATAAATAAATAAAATTTAAAAAAAACAAACTAGAAATTATCTAAGAATATCTAATTGTATATAGATTAGTTTCAAATTCAAGTATTAGTAAATTTAACTAATAATATAGTGCCAAATTCAGGTTCTTAAAATTTGTCTTTAAATAATTAAGCACATTTTTAATTAAAGCCCGAAAATTTGCAAATGTATTAATAATCTAATTTGAATATCACTGGAAATTTTGATTAATCAAGTTCTGCTCAGGTAACTTTTAGAGGTGACAGAATGTTTATGGCACAAATAATGTCTGAAAAATGGTTTGTTCTCAGATTCTAAATGTCCTTGCTCTGGTCAAGAGTTCTATAGCTCCTTATGTTGGCACACTGAACTCCATGAGTGCTCTTCAAAATAGCTGGTGTATATTCTGTAGCACATATGCTCAGAGATCTGTAAACTCAGATGACATTAAACATTATACTAGTATAGGTGCACGTGAATGGCTCAGTCGATTAAGCGTCCAACTCTTGATTTGGCTCAGGTCTGCTGCCCACCCCACCCACCATTTCCCCTCAAAAAACAAAAACATTATACTAATGTAAAAAAACATTAAAGGAATATGGAAATATTCAACTTACTTTAAACCTTTTTCCCTGAACACTTTTATTTTACTAGCTCCTCACTTCATAAGGCCATCCATCAGTTGCAGAGGAAACTAATTACAACCAAGATTATTAAATCTACCTTGGGCACACTTTCTTGGTTGTGCTTTATTGCTCAGAATCAGCAATCTGTAGGGATATAAAAGTCATTTCTGCTATTACTGGTCCTTCTACCTTCTAGTAGGATCTTCAGAAAATGGCTTCTTTTTTAAGACCAGTAAGAATTCCAACACTCTCCTTCTATGTTGAACCCCTAGCTCATCACTACTTTCTTTTCTTGACTTTCTTTTCCCCATCTCCTCTTGACTTGTTTGCCTACAACCTCCAAAATTCCCTGTATATTTTTCTACAGAGTAATTTCTCCTACCAAGCTTTTAAGTTGTTTTTCTTCCTCTATCCAATTTAGGATGTGCACACAAGTCCTTAATTACAAAGCCAAAGGCAATCATTAAGGTGCATTCCTAAACAAAGACAGTTGTCTTCCTAAGGGAATCCTGCAGACAGATCTTAAAGTAAGCATTTTTCCCCTCTGAGACAACATCATTATAAGCACAAATGTACAGTCAAACTCCAGATCATTAATCCATTTTAGTTTCCTTTTGATAATGATGATGAGTCGTAGTCATGAGTTAGGTACAATTAAAGTATACCTTTCTCTTACCTTTCCAGCTTTTCATAATGTTCCAAATTTGAAATATATATTAGATGGGTATCTCTTGAACAGTACAGAATAATGTTATTGTTTATATAGATTTAAATATAATTAATAATCAAAGCCTATTTATCTGACAATAGTAATAGCAAGGGGTCAAGAGTTTGGCACCACTAGTCGACTAGTTCATGTGTGTTAGACAATTAAATTAGAAAACACTGTTAATTATTGCAAGCAGGGTGTATCCCAGGTGCTCAAGAAATATCTGTGAATTAATTGATATCAGCTCCTTTAGAAACAAAAATAGTTCCCAGTATGTGCACACTATTGTACTCATCCTGTCTCTCTCTTTTCAGTAAAGTTAGTTCATAATGCTATTATTACATTAGTATGCATTTTTTCAAATCAGCTTTGAATTCCAAATCTCAGGATGCAAGTTCTAATTTCAGTCAAATTTAGTCTATAACAACTGCTGGACATTAAATTGTGCCCTGAGGATCTGAAGTGGTTAATGTTTCCAAACTCTCGGCAGATTCCATAATCTACTCTGAAAAGACTACCTCAAAGGGAAAATAGCTGGATTGTTATTAAGAGGATACTTGAGTATTATGATAACCTTGTTTTTAATGTCTAGAAATCAGGCTTGGGAGGTGGGCAACAGTATAGACAGCAGCCAAGTAATCCAAAAAACAGTAAGTGCACTTCCTGCTGTACAACATTTCTTCTCTCATGTAGGGATAATTACTAATTATACTAACAATATACTAGTTTCCAGAACAAAGATGCCAAAAACTGTCAACTGATTGACTATCCTAAAGATATGAAATAAAATGATTTTTTAAAAATATTTTATATATTTATTTGTCGGAGAGAGAAAGAGTGTAAGTACACATGCAGGGGGAGGGGCAGAGGCAGAGGGAGAAGCAGACTCCCTGCTGAGCAAAGAATCTGACTCTGGACTCAATCCCAAGACCCTGGGATCATGACCGGAGCTGAAGGCAAACTCCCAACCGACTGAGCTACCCAGGCATCCCTGAAATAAAATGATTTGAAATAACTTATACTCATTACATCAAAAAGAAAGAAAGAAAGAAAGAAAGAAAGAAAGAAAGAAAGAAAGAAGAAAAAAAAGAAAAGACCTACACTCATTATTTCCCAAAGTGAAATTAATTCTTAGTTTTTGAATGTCAGGCACTATTTGAATCCTAAACACAGCTTCCAGTTATTCTGGGAAGTGAAACGTGTACCTTTATTGTACTTAATGAAATACTTGGCCCATACTTTGCTTTTGATATATAAATGTTTATGCTATGTTGTCCGTCTTTGATTACAATGTCTATGGAAGGAAGCATGAGAGAGAGATTTCTGCATTCAAAACAGGAACCTCATTTTAAGCATCCAATCATCATGTAACATGGGTATATGATGATAATGGACAGTCAAGATCTTTGGGAAAAGGATGGTACACCTAATTGGGGGTAATTTAGGATAGTTTAATAAGGGATTGTTTGCAAAGGCGTGTGAGATTAAGGGGAATCCACAAGACATGTGCAGAGCCCTGTGTATAGTGTCTGAAGGGACATGGGAGGCCGTGGTAACAGAGCCTGCAGAGAGTACCTGAAGGAGAGAGTCTCAGGGCAGAAAATGTCCCAGAGAGAGAGAGAGAGAGGAAGACAGAGGGAATGTGAGTGTGCCAAGACTGTCCTGTGCAAACAGGTACATGTCCATTTTAATTAGAGAACTCATTAAAGTAACATCTAGAGCTTTTTAAAAATTAGAGGAATAGTTTCTATCCCCAAGAATTCTAGTTTGTCTTATTAAGGGTAGGGCCAAGCATCTGTAAATTTTAAAGCAAAAATAGATGATTCTGACATGTAGACACTATCGATAGATTGCTTAGCATTTTTGCTTGTGCATAAAGTGATTATCATAGAAAAGTGGATATTACAGTTATTTTCACTTAGACATTTAATTAGATTTCCTTTTCTGTTCTCCTATGTCACTCAGTTGCTTCCCTCTGTCAGAGCACATTGTACTGCTTTGTATTTTTAATTTATTCATCATTATCTTTCCTCCATTTGGCAATAAATTTTCACCACTGAGTATAATCTTTTTGCCACTTTAATCAGGATGCATTTATGGTCTTAGTAGTGCTCAATCAGTATATTCTGAGTGGACACAGAGGTAGATTTTGTTAAGGAAAATAAGTAACACACATATCAGCGTATATAAAACCCTTCGTTTTCTTTTTAAAGTTTTTTTATAAAGATTTTAAAAATTTATTTGACAGAGAGAGAGCGAGCACAAGCAGGGGGAACAGCAGGCAGAGGGAGAAGCAGACTCCCCGCTGAGCAGGGAACCTAATGCAGGACTCAATTTCAGGACCCTGAGATCATGACCTGAGACAAAGGCAGATGCTTAGCCAACTGAACCACCCAGGTGCCCCAAAACCTTCGGTTTTTAAATCAAATTTGTAATCGACAACATTAATACATTTTCTGTATGGCAAAGGCTTTACCTGATAACTCTTCACCAAGACTTCATGCTTGAAAGAAAAGAGAAGGAAGTCTTAAAAAAGGGAGAGTGAAATGTTTTATCTGCGAAAATTTTTAAAAGTTCAACATTTAGCTGGAAACAATAAAATTAGTGAGAATTATTCCTCATCTATGAAAAAAAGGAGTTTCAATTCTGATATTCTTACACATGTTTGGTCAGATGCAATGATTGTTTAAGCCTATTTGACAGGTGTCATATCTTCCTCTGGATTCTGAAGAGAGTTAAAAATATTGCTGATAGTCGTTTTATAAGAAATAATGCAAGAAATATTGTCTTTGCTCTGAGAATCAAGATGAAATGCTAAAAATCACTTTCTGTGAAGCTGTAATCCAATTCTTTCACTGAAATTCAACTTTCAAAAACTGCTTAGTATTTTTGTCATTGCATAAAGTAATTATACCAGGGAACTGGAGGTCCCCATTCATAAATTTAGACATACAGAGTGTTTATGGTAAGAAAGACACAGGGCTAGTACTAAAGGAGATACACTGTCTCCCAACACTTAGAATGTGCTTAAAAAAAAAGACGTGGATACGTGAACAATGTAAAGAAATAGAAGGCCGTGTGTGAGGTTAAAATGACAAATACAGCCATCATGTAGACAATAAGAACAGGAGGAGTTGAGGCTTCCTCAGGAAAATGAAATAGGATTACAATTTATATGTTATCAAGGGATACGTGGATCTGACAGAAGCAAAGAAAGTGGCATAGAATGACCATAAACTTTTATCATGTTTTACTCTGTGCAAAGAACATGAAGGCCTTCCCTGTGTTCCTTTTATTCTGTATTATCTCCTGAGTCACCTCACCTTCCCAAACCATGCCCTAATTATCACATAAAAATCGAATGCCACAAAACTGGTTTTGCTACAAATGCATTTACACCTGAAGTCCAGGTGTGGTTATGGCAGTTACCTTCCGGATTTCAAACTGAAAATGTTCAAAACTGATCTGAAACTTCTTTCCAAGGCGTTGTGCAGTTGCTACATTATTGCATAGCTCCAACATTTTCCCCAAATCAGTAACACATCAGAAGCCTGAGAGAACACAACAAATGTGTTTGCTCTGGTTCCATGGATATCTTTATAACTAGAGTAAACGTATTTGTGAAATGCGGCAATGAGGGAAGAAAGATAGTGTTATTGATAAACAGGGGTTGGAAAAGATAGTAAATGAGAGACAAGAACCTTCAGGTATCAGGAGAAATAAGACACGGGCTCAAAATCTTTAAAAATTATTATCAAGTAAACCTCTCTGTTAACCTTAACGGAAGAATGATTTTAAAAAAACTGAAGGAATAGAAGTTTGATGAGATTTTTAAAAAGCTGAAGAATAAAATACTTCAACTTTCTTGATTTCAGGGGCGCCTGGGTGGCTCAGGGGGTTAAAGCCTCTGCTTCGGCTCAGATCATGATCTCAGGGTCCTGGGATCGAGCCCCGCATCGGGGGGGGTCTCTGCTCAGCAGGGAGCCTGCTTCCCCCTCTCTCTCTGCCTGCCTCTCTGCCTACTTGTGATCTCTCTCTGTCAAATAAATAAATAAAATCTTAAAAAAAAAACCTTTCTTGATTTCAATCTTTTTGGAAAACAAGACAAGATTTTCCGTAAAAGAGTTAAGGCATTGTGCATACAAGTGGGAGTTTGAAAAGTGTTTTGTTTTGTAGGTTGATAAAAGTCTTATCTAGAAATGATTCAATGCTAGCTTTTCCTTGATATACATAATCAATTGGACATATGAAATAGAATGACATTCATCTGACATTTTAATCAGTTTGCCTCTAACCTCTCCATTCAGGTCAGAAACCTCCACTACAGGCTTCTTTACTACCATGTAACTCTCCTTACTGGCAATTTCCCATATGGACTGTTTCATATGCTTATATGTCTCCCCTACCGCTACCTGATCTCAGACTGTAAGATGCAGGAAGTCAGAGACTGTATCCATTTTTATCCACCATTTCACCCCGGACACATAGCAATAATAACTCAAATATTTGTTGAACGAATGTCTGTTATTAGTATAATCCTGCTGACCTCTTAAACTGATTTATATTTCACCTTGTATCATTTAGTAATCTTAATGCCAAATAGAAAATCCTCTGTATTGTAATTCCTTTGACTAAATAGTTAGTACTTTTATATACCGTGCTTTCAGCCTAGAATATGCCAACCTGATATTCTTTCTTGAAAATGTTTATTCATTAATGCAACTGACTTAATCCACTCCAAAGTAATGAGACAACAGCAACTGCAGTATCCTAGAGACCATACCTCCAGTAATTTCTTTAGCCACAAGGTACAAAAACATGTTCTTTACCAGAGATGTCTTTTCATGCTTACTGTCTAATTTACCAGCTAACAATTTATCACAATTCACAATCTTCACAAAAGAAAAGAAATTGATAGTTTCTTTTGCATTTGTCTAAATGCATTTTTCTGTCTTTCCAGCCCTTCACTAAGCTAGAGCTATTTGCCCACAGAAATTTTATATTAGACAATTTTCTAATCTAAACTTGTTTTATACATTTTTAATTGTTTTTATAAAACAGTTACCTTTACATCAGTGGTTTTTCTATTTATTTACTTCAAGGAAAGATAGATAAGTACATTGTCTATCACACTCGCCACACAAAACTTAGTTTAAATAAATAAAGATATTTCTAAAAACCAAAGTTTCCTCAGAAAACACACTTGCAAAAAATACATTTGCGGAGATTTTCTTTCTTTCTTTCTTTCTTTCTTTCTTTCTTTCTTTCTTTCTTTCTTTCTTTCTTTCTTTCTTTCTCTTACAAATTATTTATTTATTGAGAGAGAGAGAGTGATAGCGCTCATGTGCTCGCAGGGCTCAAATCTCAGGACACTGAGGTCATGACCCAAGCAGAAATCAGGAGTCAGATGCTCAACTGACTGAGCCACCCAGGCACCCTGTAGAGATGTTTCTTTACAATGTCAATCAGACTGGACTTGTCACCTTCAAAAATCAAGAAATCAAGATAAACAAAAATCGAGATAAGCCTGAGAGATTATTACATACTATAATTGCAAAGATGTTTCATAGGTAGTAAGTTCCATTGGAGGAACTTATTCCACATATACAATGCTTTAAAGAGCTAGAAAATGTACTAAGCACCATTCGATTTGCTCATAAATAAGTACTTACCCAAGTTCCTGGTTATAACAATAGATTATAATTAGTTAATACACATTCCTAGTGGGGAAAATAATTAGAAATTTATTTTGCCTAAAAGATTCTTTCTACTTTCATTAAAAGATTATTGCATTAGTTTCAGATGTTTACCAATTTCACCACCACAGGCACCAACTGTACTCCAAAATTTAAAATGGGAGAGAAATGGAGGGTTAGTAGTAAAGTCAAACTATTGACCAAAGATTATTTCAATGTAGAAAGGTTAAATCACCTGGGAACAAAATTTTAACAGACAATCCTTTTCACTTCAGTAGCTTCATGCTTGTGCCTGTAAAAGGTCTTTATTTTATTTGCCCAAAATTTGGAAATCCTTGGAATTGTCTGAGTAAAAAAAAAATCTTTTTCATAAATAAATAAAAGATGGGTTGATTTCTTGTTTTAATAATTGATTAATCAGTTAATCAATTTTAATAATTTATTAATCAATTATTAAAATAGGAAATCAAACCATCTTTTATTTCATCCCATACCTCATAATAAAGAGATTCTTTTTTTTTTTTAAGATTTTTTTATTTATTTGACAGAGAGAGAGAGATCACAAGTAGGCAGAGAGGCAGGCAGAGAGAGAGGGGAAAGCAGGCTCCCTGCTGAGCAGAGAGCCCGATGTGGGGCTCGATCCCAGGACCCTGAGATCATGACCTGAGCCGAAGGCAGAGGCTTTAACCCACTGAGCCACCCAGGCGCCCCTCATAATAAAGAGATTCTTAATGCCATCAGAAACAATAACTCCCTGAATTAGGAGTCACTTTAAAAGGAATAGGAATTTCATATTAATAAACCAAAGTCTGGGGCATCTGGGTGGCTGAGTCAGTTAAGCATTTTTTTTTTCTTTTTTACCAACGTAATAAATGCTGTTTATGACGTCTTTAAATTTACATAGTATTCCAACATATTAATACCCTGTGAACTGCAAAAAGAAAAAAACAAACTTGCGTAGTATTATTGGTCACCAAAATGGAGAGGGAAAGGAAACTTTACAGTTGTGAGAATGCGCAAATGTTCTCATTAAGGCAATATTGACCCAGATGACCATTTACTATGTGTCTCCTCAAATGCCTCACAATTGTGGAATGTCCTTCATGACAAACATGTCAGCACACAAAATTTCCTAAATTCTCACACGTTCTTCCCTTTCTGGTTCATCTGGTGAACTGGAAGTAGGAAGTTGGTCATAGACAATGTGCCCTCCCTCGTCTGACCAAAACTTGAAGCAATCATATCCACTGCCAGGCCAGCTGTAGCCTTGGCCTCTTCCTCTGAAGAGATGGTTAACTTTGGCCCAGGTCATGATCCCAGGGTCCTTCAATCAAGCCCCATGTAGGGCTCCCTGCTTAGTGGGGAGTTTGCTTCTCCTTCTCCCTCTGCCCCTCTTCCTTACTTGTGCTTTCTCCTGTCTCTGTCTCTCTCAGGTGGATAAATGAAATCTTAAAAAAAAATTAACCAAATTCCATTTTATTCTTTTAAGCAGAGATTTTTAAAAAATTAAGTGTATTATAATAGCTTAAGAATGATGATATTATTTATAATGATATTAATACCAATAACCTAAACAATTCATACAAAAGGAACTTATTTTCATAATATGCAGTTTCATATGAAATGTGCACAAAATGAACACACACACAAAAATTAAATACATAGGATATTGGATACTATATTTAAAATACTTTATCATATAAAGATTATTCTTCCAAAAAAAAAAAAAAGCAAAATAAATGAAGCAGATTTCATTTGTTAAAACGCCCAAAAATTAAAAAACACTTTAAAGATCTATTAGTAAAAGTAATAAATAAATATAATTCACATTTGAATATTTTGTACTAAATGTTGCTAATTGCATATATTTACTTTTAAATTTTCACTTACCTCTTTATAAAGGTATTTTAAAGATTATTAAATGCTATTATTATTATTAGCTTTTAGGATCTAAGGTATCCCTTCTAGCAGATTCAAATATATTCTAACATTATTGACCTAACTGGATTTGCTACTAAATGCAAAACTTTTTCTTTGATATTCTTTTATTTTTAAGAATAGAATTTAAATTAGAGTTTTCTTATGATGAGCACTGAGTAATGTATATAAGTGTTGAATCACTATATTGTATACCTAAGCTAATACAACACTGTATGTTAACTATACTGGAATTAAAATACAAAACCTAAAAAACAAAATAGGTAGATTAGAGTCATCTTAAGAATCTGTAACACAATGAGACGCCTGGGTGGCTCAGTGGGTTGAGCATCCTACTCCCAGTTTAAACCTCAGGTTGTGATCTCAATGGTCACGAGACCAAGTCCCAGTCTCCCTTCTCAGCAGGGAGTTGGCTTGAGATCCTCTCCCTCTCCCTCTGCCCCTCCCCTCCACTCTAACTTTTTCTGTCTCTCTCAGATAAATAAATCTTTAAAAAACAATTTGTTGCACAAATATTATGTTACATATTGAGAGTTTAATTCTTTTTTTTTTTTATTAATTGAACTCTACCTCTAACCTGGGGCTTCCTGTCACCACCAAGAAACCAAGAATCAATCGCATGATCTACCAACTGAGCAACCCAGGGTGCCCTGAAAGTTTAATTCTTCAAAAAACCTGAATAAGCCAGTTTCAAAAGGAGAAGGGGCCAAAAATAAATCAAACTATTAATATATGGATTATTCTAAAAGAACCTGAACACTCCTCTCCTCCTACCCCCCAACTCCATAGATATGCACAAGAATGTAAAGAACTACAAGAAATTAATTTAGTTCCTAATTTTTTCCTTCCCTTTTGGCTGAAAAAGTACTAATGCTATGACTCACCAAGGTCAAGGATTTTGGTATGCCACAAGAAGAATTTGTAGCATCGTTTCAAAGACAATTCCATTAAAATAAATCCTTGCGAGTGAACAAACTAGTAGGTAATCCACATAAAACAGTTTCCTGAATAAAACAAGTTTTTGGAGCTGTCAGAATAAAGGAGAGATTTTGGGAAAGAATGCTTAAGTCAAAATCTTTTTTTCTTTCTCATCCAAGCTCTAAATAGTGGCCAGATTGATTCCACTAAATGATCTGAAGTTATCTACTTTTTTTTCAGATTTGACCTTACATTCTAGGAAATCTCCTCACTGCCCTCTGAATAAAGAATTAAGTCTTCACTTGTATTCAAATCTTTCTATGATTTGGATCTAACTCCTTCCAGCCTGATTTACCCCAGCTCATTTATGTATTTTATGTATCCCAGTCAAATAGAGTAGATCCCAAAACACTAAATACTTTTCTTGACCCTCTTAGTTCTCATAGTTCTCTTCCCCTGGAATTCTCTCTGTGTGTCCCAAACCTATCCCTCCTTTAGCTCAATTTAAAGCCTTCCTCGTACTCTCAGAGAGAATAGTTCCACTTTTCTGAACTCCCTTGGAACTTTTATCCTCATCTTTCTTCTGCCATCATTTGTCCTCTTGTTTTATGAAAATGCATATTTTATCTCTCTTAAAAGAGAAAATGCAGCAAACCTGCATATATGGATGGATATGTTACAGCCAAAGACACAAGAGGTTCTGACTGACTGAATAAGTGGTGAATAACTTGAATGATCAAATGAAGGAATGAACTGCAAAAAGCTACTTTTCCAAGTCCATATATACATAACTGCTCAGTGGACAAGAAATTAGCCAATCCAGAGTAAACTATTAGAATATTTTGTAGAAAAGGACAAAGATTAAAGTACTGATCATGAATAAAGCCATAAAAATGTTTCCACTGAGAAATTTGCAATTCCACATAATAGAAACACTCATTTCTATGTATAAGCCATTGTCCAAGTATTATAATTTGATATACCACCAGAATTACCAGATTTCTTTTATATAACTAAAATCCCATGGTATTATTTTTAAAGAATAAGTAAATGTCCCAAGAACTTCACCAATATAATTCATTTTATTCTCATAATATCCCTTGGGAAACGCTAGTATCCCCATTTTATAGACGCAGAACTGATGCTTAAAAAGGTTAGGAAATTGCCCAAGGTCACAGTTAGAATATACAATGTCTGTGTCTCATCTTTCAAATAAGGTTTGCCCTGTAAAACACCTCTTTATTTATTTTTGTAGAATGTGGGCTAGATTACAATTCTGTATGTCCAAATTTATGGTAATGTGACATTTGGGAGACTGAGAAACTTCTAATCCTTTCTGTTATTTTTTGTTTTACTTTAAAAAGCTTCAAATAGGGGCGCCTGGGTGGCTCAGTGGGTTGAAGCCTCTGCCTTCGGCTCAGGTCATGATTTCAGGGTCCTGGGATCGAGCCCTTCATTGGGCTCTCTCCTGCTTCCCCTTCTCTCTGCCTGCCTCCTCTGCCTACTTGTGATCTCTCTCTCTGTCAAATAAATAAATAAAATCTTTTAAAAAAATAAAAATAAAAAAATAAAAAGCTTCAAATAAAAAACTGTACCATAGTTTTGTTTATATCAATTACTTTTCAATATACGAATGCAATACATTTTTCACCGGGTATGGTGTAATTTGATTTCCTGTATTTAAAAAACAACAACAACAACTAGAAAATCAACATAACTTTTAGGAGAAAACCTACTTCTGATACCACGCCCATATATTTATCCCAGTTTCACAAAAGAATCTCAAAGTCAAGAGGCAATGCCCAATGTTATGGAAGAGTGACAATGGTGAACACATGACACCAAAATGCTCTTTCCAGTACATCGACAGGGTTTGATTTGAGGAAGCCTAATGTGACATCTGCATTTCAGGGAGGGTGAGCTCCTGCTTCCACAATCGTGATCAACAACCAAAGCTTTCTATGCCAACAAGCCAAGTTTGATTGTAATTCATTGGTGTGTAATCATCCCTCTAACATATAATTATACACAATGACTAGTGAATTAGGAACAAACAACAACAAAAAAGGACACGGAATAACTTTCAGATTTAAAGAGGCAGGCTCTGGGACACAAGCTGGCTTTCTGCCGGCGCACATGCTGGTGTATCATAAGAGCTACTCCACAAGCTCACTCAGAGAATCACTGGAAAAATAAGCAGCAGTCCCATCTGATGGATCTCACAACAGGCCAGCAGGCCACAATGTCAGTAAAACATCAAATTGCCAGCAAGATTTCATGTTGCTACTAAAATGTGAAGTGTGCAATTACTCTAATTTTATACCTTTCTTGTTCAGCTCAAAAGGCTTTTTTTGGCAACGGAAAAAAAATGCCTCACAATCAGTCACACCTTGGCCTTTCAATCCCACATGTTTCAAGAAAATCACCTCCTGTTTTTAATTTCATCTCAAACTATATGACTACAAACAGTACAAAGTTATATTTTTTTGAAAACTATGCCTTGGGAATTCAGTTTTCATCTGAAAGCAAGAGATAAAGATTTCCAAAATCATGGTGCAGGGCTTAAGAGAACTATTAAAATGCTACTGTCTATATTCTATGCTAAGAGATGTATATCTTTATTCAATCAAGTAATTTAATAATAAGTTATCTTGTAAAAGAAATGATTTTAATTTTTTTCTTGAAATAGATTAATTGGATTTCAATACAATTAAAAGCATCTTTTCTTCATATATCAATGAAACGGAACAAACTGCTGATAAACACAACAGCATGGATGAGTCTCAAAGAATATTATGAAAGGTGAAGGAAGCCACATCGGTGTGATTCCATTTATAGAACATTCTGGAAAAGGCAAAACTACAGGGTCACAAAGGAGATCAGTGGTTGCTAGGGGCAGGCTACAAAGAAGCCAAAGGGAATACGTGAGGTGAAGGAATTGTTGTATACCATGACTGTGGTGGTGTGTACATAATTGTATGACCTGTCAAAACCAATGGAACTGTGCACTCAACAAGGGGATTTTTATTGTATGTAAATTATTCCTCAGTGAACCTAACTTAAAGATTATTTTCACATACGTTTCCATACTAATTTCTCAAAACTCACTAGAAGAGAGATGGGACAAGTTTTCTTATCTTTATTATCTTACAGAGGAGTAATTTGATGTTCAAGGAAGATAAATAACTTACTTGAGGACAATCAGCTAATATGTATCAGATGCCTCCTACATCTGGGTCTTCCCAATGTCAAATCTAGTATTTTTCCTATTAGACCACACCGTCTCTTTGGATACCCAGGAATAATGTTCAGTTCAATTAAAATTAGTCAATTAAAATTAGTCCCCCACTCCTACATTCCCTCCTCAAGGCATCTCATATTGAAATTTTCCATACTTACAAAGCAATATTGAATATGACCACCAGGCAAATTTTAATTTCACAATGAATTTAATATAATGTGCATCATGCCATTTTCACAGAGGAAATACCAGTGATTTAAGGCTTAATTAATAAGGGATGTGGTCCAGGTCACAGAAAGTAAATAGACCACTGTTCATTATATCAGATGGATGACTTCTAGAGGAGGAATATGTTTCTCTCACAGTAAATAAAATTTTGAGACAAGCACAAAAAAATGAAATTGCACCCTGATAAAGGTAGATTAATGTTGTAGTAGGGATGTCTGGAAGAATAGGACAGGGTTAAACTGAGAGAAGGAGTGAGAGGCAGTTTAACATCAAAGTCGAAAATATAGAAAAGGAAATTTGTATAATGTTTGTATAATGCTCGAGAGCATGGAACCAAGATCGTATAATTTTAGGCTGAGTAAAATATAGCTTTTTGGATAAATATCTGATAATAATGAGTATGCGATATATGTTGAATGAGTGAATGAATTATAACTTGAGTTATTCAACACAAGGATGGCTTGCTTTATGAAGCTGTCACCTACCACTTAATGAGGATTTGATGAGCTGCAGGGATGCTATGGAATTAAGACAGGTGGTTAGAAAAACATGAGAGTTTTTTGTTTGTTTGTTTGTTTGTATGGTAGGGAGAAAAAAAACTTGGAGTAGAGAGTAGAGATAAGCTTGAATCCATGCACTCTGTGAGTGAGACTAGAAGGTCAGAAAATAGAAAAAAATATTTTTTAAATGAAACATTTTTCAACGAATGATGCTGGAACAACTGGATCCACTTGCAAAAGAAAAATCTAAACACAGATCTTATGTCTTTTAAAAAATTAACTCAAAATAGATCATAGACCTAAATGTAAAATGCAAAACTATAACATTCCTAGACAACAACATAGTTGAAAATCTAGTTGACTTTCTAGATACAAAACCTAAATGTAAAATGCAAGACTACAAAACTCCTAGGAGATAACGTGGTTTGAAAATCTAGGGTTGGTGGTGATTTTCTAGATACAAAACTAATAGTGTAGTCCATGAAAAAAAATAGGCTGAATTTCATTAAAATTAAAACTTCTGCTCTAGAAAACGTTCTCTTCAGAGAACAGAATGAGTCACAGAATGGAGGAAAATATTTGCAAAATAGATATCCGAGAGAGGATTGGTATTCAAAATACACAAAGAGCTCTTATAACTCAACAATAAGAAAACAAACAATCCAATTAAAAAATGGTAAAAATACCTCAACAGTCATTCACCAAAGCAGATATACAAAGGACCAACAAGAATATGAAAAGATGCTTAACATCATATGTCAAGAGGGGATTGCAAATTAAAACAACAGTGAGATACCACTATACAACTATTACAACGAGCAAAATCCAAAAACACAGACAGCAATGAATGCTAGCAAGAAGCAGAGCTATGGGAACTTTCATTGCTGGCGGGAACAGAAAATGGTGTTGTGATTTGGGCAAATGCATTACTAGGGCAGTGGAAATATTCTACATGATCCTGTAATGATGATAGATACCTGTCATTACACATTTGTCAAAACTCAAGAATATACAACGTAAAGAGTAAACACTAATGTAAACTATGGAGTTAGTTGATATCAATATCAGTACTGATACACCATTTTAACAAATGTACCATCCTCAAGCAAGATGCTAATAACAGAGGAGACAAGCTGGGGGGAATAAAAGCTTATATATAGTCTTAGTGCTTAGGAGTTAACAAAAGTTTCTAAAAACATTCAATTAAATGATATTTCAAAGAACCTAATCCAAATTATAACAGATACATTAAATATAAACTTGGAAAATAATGATTTTGTGCCATGGACAACCTCATTTTCTGATCTTTTCCATGACTATACATTTGATAGATTTGTGAATTTGCAGGTGAAAAAATACAATGTTACTTCAAATTTTATCTTACAATTTTCTAAAGTTCCTAGCTTCTTCCTGAAACCAAGATTTTGCAGACACTGCACTTACAGGATATGCTCATTTATCTAAATGTTTAATGTAAGTTATTTCTTTATTGTCAATTATGCTGAAGATGTAAAACAGAATGGCCATTCATTTTAGCTGTGAATTATGTGGGCCTTCTAACAATGTATATTATTCTTCATTAGATTTCTCTTGGAAGAGTCATTCTTTCAATATTCTCTTAATTTATATCGGTGAATATATTTTATTTATGATAACAGATAAAAGTTCTTAGTAGGTACATGTGTCAAGCCTGGTCTTCTATTCAAATGAAAGATGTTATAGAAGATCCCACATTTACATTAAATTTTATTGCAAACTATCTAAAACATGGTTTCTATGTTTGAAAGAATGGAGTTCCAGGGATTAACTAAAAGTGTTTTTTAAAAATACTTTCCCCTTTAGTAATGAAATTCATGGTATATTATTGGTCCATTTCACACTTATGTTAATAATGCCAATGCACTGAGATATATTCAAAATGCACTTTAACACAAAGAAGAGAATAAAATTGCTTGCAATCCAATCCGACCACCTGTTATATCCACTATTGGTATTTTGGAGTGTACTTTCTTATCATTTTAATATGCCTGCATTATGTAGATATATATATATATAACTACATTATATATATAAATATTGATTAAATAAATTTATTTTTAAATATAATAAAACTATATTTTGTTATATATTAATATATAATATATTTTAAATATTTATTATTAAATAAATATATTTATATTTATATAAATACTTATATATTCCCTTTTATAATTCTCTTTCCCCTGACCCCAAGCTCATTATTTTGAACATATTTCCAAGCCAGTAAAAAAAAAAAAAATTACAACTTTTATACTTATATTTGTTACAATAGTTTGATTTTTAAAATTTCCATTGGTAATACATTTTTTTCCTTTTAATTTTTTTGAGTATAGGTGACACACAATGTTACATTAGTTTCAGATGTACAACATAATGATTCAACTTCTCTGTACTATACACTATGTTCACCACAGTGTTGCTACCATCTGTCACCACATAATGCTATTACAATCTCGTTGACTATATTCTCTATTCTGTGCCTTTTATTCCCATGACTTACTGATTTCATAACTGAAAGCTTGTATCTTCCTCTCTCCCTCGCCCATTTTGCCCATCTCCCAATCCCCTTCCCTCTGGCTACCATCAGTCTGCTCCTGGCAACCATCAGTTTGTTCTCTGTGTTTATAGATCTGATTCTGCTTTTTGTTTATTCATTTGTTTTGCTTTTTAGATTCCACGTATGGGTGAAATCATATGGCATTTGTCTTTCTCAGTTTGACTTATTTCATTCTCATGATTCAAAATTCATAAAGAATGAAATTTAGGGGCACCTGGGTGGCTCTGCCTTCAGCTCAGGTCATGATCTCAGGGTCCTGGGATCAAGCCCCGCATTGGGCTCTCTGCTCAGCAGGGAGCCTGCTTCCCCCTCTCTCTCTGCCTGCCTCTCTGCCTACTTGTGTTCTCTCTCTCTGTCAAATAAATAAATAAAATCTTAAAAAAAAAAAAGAATGAAATTTATATGATAAAATGCTATGGAAGTCTGTTCTTTGCGGTCTCTCTCACCTCCCAATCTCTTCTCACTGGCAACTAATGCTATTATTTTCTTGTAAGCTTATCTGAAAAATAACTTTTACATATATCTATGTAAATACATGTATGGGTTTTCTCACTTTTTATATAGATGGCATTATACTACACTCAGTTCAGAACTTTGTTGTTTTGCTTTTTAAATTAACAATGTATCATGGAGGATGGTTCATTCACATCGGTAGAGTTTTTCCATTAGTTTTTAGTTTCATAATATCTCATTAAATGGATATATCATAATGTGCCCAGAGTTCCTTACTAATTGGCATTTTATCTTACAAACAATGCAGCAACAAAGTATCTTGTTTTTGTATGTGTAAAATATACTTACAGGGTACATTTTTAGAAGTGGAATTCCTGATCAAATGGTATTTGCATTTAATTCCTGATCAAATGGTATTTGTCCAATTGATGGACAAGGCCAAATCACTTCCATAAAAGTTCTACCAATTTATGCTTCCACAAATATTTTGATTTATCATAATTTATTTAAGCCTTCCTCTATTATTGCCCTTCCAAGTTGTTTGCAATCATTTGCTATTATTTTCAAGGCTCTAATGAACATCTTAGGTTGTTAATAATGTTTGTGCCATCCTAAATTATTTCCTGGTGAATAAATCCTAAAAGTAAAAATGATGGGATTCTTTAAGACTATTGATTGTTTAAATTAATTTTCACTATGCTGTCTCACAAAATTATATCACCATTTCTAACAGTTTTTCAGGCAAATCTCTTGAACTTTTCCACAATTCTTCCACCTTTAGAGTGTTAAACTCCAATATTCAATACTTTCAAAATACCCTTCTATCCAAGATTCTCATACCCTTGCTCCTTCTACACATGTTCTAAACTACTCAGCTTTCAGTGTCTATCTATCTACCTCGTCTTACCTTCACTCCCTTCTCTATCTAGTCAAGATCCCCTAATTAATTATCTTGGCTGGTCTTCAACATCCTTAACTCTTCTTCCTATTTCTGGTAAAACCTAAGTTTCAGATCAACATAAATCCGAGATTTCTATGCTTTAGGGACTTAACTGGCAGTGTTTTCTAACCTTTCCTATAGACTTCCAAGCAAGAAGAAAAACTATGTGAGCCAGTACCAAGACCAACTGAAGTGGTAGTTTTACATTGTGCAATATTCACTTCTTATAGCTTCCCGCTCTGTTCTCTGTCCCATTTCCCCAGAGATAGTATTGAAGTCTTCACCTCATTTCATGAACACACTACTCCACTCTCTTCTTCCTCACTCAAAGGAGATGATTTCAGGATTTTATAGAGAAAATAGAAGACATTAAAGGGGGAAGTATCTCCCTTCGCTCTAGGCTACCCCTCCCCTCAGTTACAAACATCTCCATCTCCATTCCTCCAGTGAATACTATGTGAGGCCAACATTGACACTTAATATCCTTGAATGACTCCCCTGCTGTTTTAGGATCAACTCCTTAAAGTGACCTACACAGTGCTCTTAGTGATTTGAGCCTTTGTTTCCTCATTTTTATGTCTCTTAGCTTCCATTTATAGCAACAGAATTCCCTGATTTGCCACATTTGCCCTAATCTCTTAACCATCTATTGAAAATGCATTTATTTCCCTTCCCTTCCTGTTCAACAGTATGCTCCCTATATTTTTAGGACTCAGCTCAGATCTAATATTTTCTAGAAAATTTTCCTAGACCCCTCAGTCTTCGTTAGATGTCCCTTCTAGATGATCTTATGGACCCTTTTGTTAGACTTTAATCATAGCATTTATCACACCAAATACAATCACCTGTTTCATAGACATCTATTCCATTAATTAAAATCATGAATGAACAAACTGACTTGTACTTGTTGTTTGGCTTATTATCTTTTTTAAAATTTGTTTACATCTTACTCTCACTATATTTCAGAGTTTCTAATACCAGATGGTTTGATTTGAAAATACAATCAAATTAACTGATCATAATGATTTTTGTCCCCCAAAGAATTCTTTATTCTTAAGCTTTCTTACTTCATGATAAGAAAAACATATATATTGCGTTTGGGATGGGGAGTGATCTGCTAAAAATCATCTGTTTATGATATAAGAAAGGATAACCAGATAAGATAAAAGATAACCATTTATCGATACTCTTTTATTTTTTATCTTAATGCCATAATAAATAAAATCCTATTTTTATGTTTACAAGTTAACTAAAATATTCTTTATGTGATACATCATTCTTCCTATCAGTCATAAACTTAAGGTAGCATTACAAAGACTAGTAGGTCCCAACTTTGACCTACCTTTCCTTATATGTGATGGCAAAATATATTTTATATGTGAAATGTTTTTTTCCCTCAATTCAAATGCTTCAATGCATTTTTTTTCTCTTAAGAAGAAAGAAGAAAGAAAGGATAATGGAGCAGCTCTGTAGAATAGAAGAAAGCATATAACAGTGTCATGTGAAACCAAATTTGGAAATAGAGATGAATTTCTGTTCCAAGATTCAGGACTTGATATAATCAACAATAAACAAGAACAATTTTAGATTTGGAATAGAACTTTAACAGTGTCCTCTAGAATGAGTTATAAAAAGATTCAATTTTATATCATGGTTGGAAATAGAGAATTGTACTTTTATGACCTCATGGCTTAATCAATACCGACATTTTTACAGCTGTCTACTCTGGACTGGGTGTGAAGATGCAGAACCACAAGTTATCATCCTTGACAATCGTAATACCATTTAAATAGAGAAAAAGTCAATTGTCACGTACAAGTAACAAATAAAATACAGCTGAAGTTGACTATTTCAAGCAATTTAAATGTTATTTCCTGACAAATTAAAGAATTAAGTTGAGGTTAACGGGAGGTTAATTTATTTGGCTTTAAAAATAAAGCAGAAACCTAAGTTTTTTTCATAACGATTTACTATTCGCCAGTTTAAAAAATATTTATGAAGAATCTACTATATGGCAGACACTGCCTGGACCTGGGCTAAAAGCGTAAGTGAGACAGAGTTTGGTATCTTGTGGATGTCATCGTGGAATTTGGAAGGCAGTTACCCAAACGAGTTCAATACAGTGTGGTTAAGTGGTAATAACACAAAAGAACAAAAAGAGTAATAGAAACACCAAGGGAAAAAACATAACATTGTCTGAACTAAAATTCAGTTCAAAGGGCTGAGTAATTCAAGTTCGTTAGTTCGAGATGAACAGAAAGGGTAAAGGCATGTGCGAATAATGAGACAGGCTTAAGACAGTACAAATTTAGGTATCCATACCCAATATAGGTATCTGTAAGGACTGTAATTCAACCATAATCCATGACGTATGTACTTAAAAGGGACAAATTAAACTAGAATTACTTTTAGTTGCTCTTTATTGTTTCCCAAGTACCCAGGCACTACGATACATACCTTCCCCCTAACTTACAATATTACTCATTTTGGAAGGTGAGATAGTTAGCTACATATCTCAGAAGCTCAAAGAAGTTAACTTTGGAGTGAGACCACAAGTACACTCATCAATCCATTTTCAACACCAAAAATTTGAACAAAGCATTACATCTTACCTCTTGCCTTCCTCTCAACATATAACCATGTTGTCACCATTAATCAGTGTTTTGATGATTTAAAAGAGTACACTGCAGTCAAGGCTCTTAAAATATCTTTTTTAAAGATATTTTAAAATTATCTTCTAAAATCTTTTTTTTCTTAAAGATTAAAAATATCTTTTTTCTTAAAAGATTGCATAATTGGTAAATTATTTAAAAAATTACATTTGCACTTTGGCATAAAATTGTGTTTGTTATCAATAAGAAATGACAGAGTGGGATTAATGTGGAGATAAAAGGACATTAGGAATAAGCAATAATAGCTGAGTGATGCCCATAACTGGGATAATGACATAAGACAAGGCATAAAACATGAGAGAATGCATGCAACGCACGCAAGCCACAGAGTTTTATAAATCTACAGTGATGTCACACTACAGCAAAATTATAAAGTGATTCTGTTCTTGTAAAGAAATGTTTCTAAAAGTTATTATGTCCTTTTTCTGGAATACTGCACAACAGCATGTCATATGTAGTTAGAACTCCTCAGGACATTTGGCAGAGAGCAAAATGGCTAAGTAGATTACAGTTAATTCAGGAAAGGAAAATGCTATCCATAAAAACAAAAATAAAAACCACTCCTGTCATCAAGGAGCATTTAAAAATTTAAAAGTGTACTTCAGTGTTTATATTATCCATAGCAGGGTTTAGAAAAATGCTGTGAAAATGACATCTTGTAATATTCCCTTATCTGCTCTATGAGTCATTGCTACATAATTTAGGGATGGGAGAAAACAGCTTTTACTGCTTTTATTAATGCAGAGCAAATACAACTTATATTACATTTATTCTTCAGAATGACAATTGGAAAGGAAACGAAGATTCTAAAAGTGTTAAAGTTGTGCTTGGCTATGAAAAGGGAATAAAATAAGATTTTTTAAGATAAGCATTTGCACTGTCAGTACAAAAATAAAATAGAGATTCTGAATTTTAGATTAGTCTTTATATTTTCTGATAGTTTTATAAACTCTGTATATTGCAGAGAAATGTATGGATGCTCAAAGCAACTCCTAAAATTGAGCATCTACAGAGGACAATTATGATAATTCACTATGAAATGTACTTTAATATCTTTGTCAGAGTCAAATGCCTAAATGATAGGGAATGAAATTGTGAAGGATTTTCTGACTAATGCAACTGCACTTATTCTAAGGTGAAATAACATAGACCATCAGTCCCTGTGATGCAATGTTAATAAAAGATTGTTAATAATATGCTTTGCCTTTATGAATCTCAGTGACCTGTAAGTCAGTGTATCTCTTGTTCATTTGTATATTCCTAGCTCATAATCGGGATGTAATAAATACTGAATTGACTAGAAAGAGATTAATAAATGCTTAGAGCATGCACGATAAGCAATAAATCAGTCATCATTCTCTTCAGATCAAGGTCAACAATCCAGCACTTTCAAAGATGCAATCAAGTCAGGGAGTGGAGCCTAACAGGGAAGAGTATGTGCACTACAGCCAGATGCCTAGAATCAGCATTGTGATTGTGCCACTTACTAGACGTCTGACCTCAGACTAGGAGTTACCCTGTCTAAACCTCAGTATCTTCTGGCTTCCTCTTTGGTATGACAGCGATACCAAGTTCAGATGGATATTACATTAAATGAATAAAGAAACATAAAGTGCTTAGAATAGTCTAAGACTGGAGCTTGAAAAGTCATCCACTAATCCCCCGAAAAACACCTGAGAACCTACAATTGTCCATCATCTGTGCTAAGCACACCGGGGTAACCCCTCACACAGACTCTGCTTTGAGGAACCAAGATGGGCCGAGAGACAACT
Source organism: Potos flavus (assembly GCA_028534135.1). NCBI lineage: Eukaryota > Metazoa > Chordata > Mammalia > Carnivora > Procyonidae > Potos > Potos flavus. The sequence goes on from CM052900.1 coordinate 41,553,240, forward strand.
GCATTTTGCATTGTGCATTTTGCTCAAGAACAGAGAGGAGAGATATCTAAAACAGGCTAAAAGAGGAGAGAAGGTATACTTGAGCTGAGTTCTGAAGGATGAGTAGGGGCTACATAGTTATCAGACAAAACTGAGGTTGGGGTTAGGGTTCCAAGCAGAGGAAACAGCATGGATGCGGACAATTTGGAGTTGAGATGCCACTAGAAAGTTTTTAGGCAGTCAGACTAGATGAACTGATCAGGTTAAACTCTTATGTAAGTTTTGGAGGGGTGACAAATTTCTAAGATTGCAAGCACGATGACAAGACAGATATGGAAATTTATATGGCAATTGACTTAACGATGGTTTCAGTCCAGTTAACTTAGAGCTCCTAAAAGCAAGAATTGAATAATTGAACTCATTTATTAATGTTTAAGAAAATAAGTAAATATAAGGAAGCTTTTCATATTTGATTCTCATAAGGGTTTCTGATTGATTTTGTGTTCTATCAGATTTAGTTTAAATCTATTTTTTGATATTTAAATCTTCTATGCCGTAATTCTTCGATATGAAGAAAGTGGTCTAGAATCCCATAAAATACTATCTTTTTCTCTCCAAATACCAAAATCTTAGCAATTTGGGATACTTATTCTAGCAGAAATCAGTTCTTTTGGGAGATGGTTAAATTGCAGGTTTTTTCTATTTGAATTTGTTTTCCCTTGCTCTGATTAAAGGTTTCTTCTTTTCTCATAATGTACTCTTTTTTCCTGTTGGGAAAAAAAAAATAATCCCACTTTTCCGGTTTTGTATTTCACAGTAAATGCCTTATCTTCTAGACCAGACTCGAGGTATGCCTTATCCATTCTTGAAACCCTGAACAATTTCAAAAGAAAAAAAAAGGGTTAACATGAAGGAAGCACAGCCTGTTTGGAAATGACATTAGCTGAACAATCAGGGGACGCCGATGAACTCAGTCAGAGATTTTACTCCCATAATAGGCCTCTACTTCAGAACTGTTCCCCCATGTTCCCCAATTTGTTTGATGCTCGGCTCATTTTTTTTTTCCCTTTGCGTGGCAGTGCATTTTATATTACACTATGTATAGTCTTCCCAGTTGAGTCCATATAAAATAGCTTGTTTCAGATAATATGAATCTTTTATGCATGAATTTAGTCTCTCTGAAGCTGTGTATCTTAGTTTCTAGCAGAGCAAAACCTGCTGTACACAATTGTTGGCTTTTATTCATTCATAGAATAAAGATTTCCTGAGTACCTCCCACGTGCCTGGCACTGTGCTCGGACCAGGGATTCAGAAATGAAGGAAACATAATCTGGTCTCTGAAAAAGCTGTACTCTATTATAAGAGAGACTTATGGGATAATCAAGGTCCCGAAGACAAAACCTTAAGGGAGAGCCTCCTGAAGGATGAGACATATGAACCAATTCTTAAACTAGTTGAGAAAGAATATGCCACGTGAGGGAGGACACTAAGAGGTACCATCAAAGATTTAGCCAGTACGTGTGGCCTGTCAGTCGTCTGATCACCAGTCCCAGGCCTCCGGCTTCCAGTTTTGACTGCGATTTCCATCTAAGACAAGGACATCGCCTTGAACACCGGTCAGGCTGATTTGAAATGTGAGGGTCTTTATCAACTGTAGGAAAACACCCTCTTTCCATTATCTCTGCCTCCACTTGAACCATTGGCCCATAACCTAACAAAAAGGTTTCAGGTTGTCTGTGAAGCCCGTGAAGTTATATATAGCAGTCTGTATGCATGTGCAATTTCTGGGGAGAGTTCGAAAGCCCACATCAAATTTTCAAAAAGGTTTGTCCCACCTCCCTGAAATGCAGAGAACTTCTAGATCTCTAATTGTGTGTCTACCTGATGTTGATTGCCACCACCACAACATTGCATCTGTAGAATATGACTCTGGTCTGGATAAGCATTCTGTCCATACTGTCTTCCATACTTGGAAGAAGTTCTAGATCTCTCTTGCTGGTACCCACCTGGCAGGACCCTCACATCGTAGTATATTCATTTTGTTTCTGTTAGAAGCATTCAGCCTGCCCTGACCAGAATTATGCTACTTCTGACAGTGGAATTTTGGAAGTATGTGAAATTCATTTATTGTATCTAATCTTTTTTTTATTGTATCTAATCTTAAGCATGATTTTATACCCAAATCATAACTTCTGCCAGTATTATGTTTATGACTGAATTAGTCTACACCTGCGTTTGGCAAAACCAAGCAACAAATAAATGAAATGGTACAAGATTTGGCAAAGAGAAAGGCACAATTTCATTTCCACTTAAGGCTTTAAAACGTTCTCTTTGTCAGCTTATACCTGCACGTTCCCAATGTACACAAGATTTTTTTAAATCAATGGAATTCAGTTGAGATGATATTAATGAAACTAGTGGCCTTATTTAATTTGTTTCTGAATGAGGGATGTTCATGTCATTGACACTATGCCCCCGAATAAGGACAATATCACCATTAGTCTGAGACAATTGTTCAAGACTAAATTAATTGCCCTTTCCTTTCTCTGGGCTGCCTTAGCACTTTGAGTATATTTCTCTGATTGCAGTCTCTTGTTTTGACTGTTTGTAGATTATATGTGTTCATTTATCTCTCTTGTTAGCTTTTAAACTCTTCATGGGTATGGACTCTGGCTTGTTCTTATTAATATTCTTACCCCTGAAATGTTTTCTTGGTGTGAAGGTCAACAAACTTAACAGGATAAATAAACTGTATGATAAAATGTTGCTTCCTTACCAATCACCATGACCACAGTCACTGTTCTCTCACTGTGTTACGGTCATAGATATCATGTCTGAGGTGGCTTATACTGAGGAGTCTCTAGTTTAGGAAACTGTTAAGCATCTCTGGATGTTGTACTTGTAAACAGTCAAGAATTCTAACTGTATAAGTATGTGTACACACACCCTCACACACACCTCTGTGTATTTAAAAATATTACTTATTCATATAAAGTAATGTAATATATAATATCATATATCAAGGAATTAAGAAGAATTCTTAGCACTCAGAAGTACCGAATTCTATGAGTCTAATTATTTAAAAGCTCTGATAAGACACAGTATGGAATACTGCACTGCACCTATTTTAAGCAGTATACTCAAATGAGATAAAGGTGGTCCCTTTAAATCAAATTTATAAGATCAGGAAATTGATTAACTTTTCCTCAGAGGAAAAATACCCAAAAAAATCTCGATTATAAGTATATACCTATACAGAAATGCAAAGAAGAAAACTTTTCCTTCCTTTTTGATATTTGTATCTAATGATCTATTACATTTATATTTAGAAAAATAAAGGTCAAAAAAGAAGTGTAGAAAAATACATGAAAAGTTCAACACCAAATAGAATAATGTTCTGTGAATAAATTCATCATATGAACAAAAAGACATATACTACTGAGCATCATAATATTGACAACAATCTAACCACAGTAAATTCTTTTTCTAACTTATTACTGATACCTTTATATACTTTATATAACAGCTGCCTCTTATTTTAGGATATAAACAGTTAGAATTGAGGTAAGTAAAGCAGAATGAACTACAAATCGGAAGACAGTGGAAGGGCCTCAGTTTCTGGCAGCACAAAAGCTTGTTCGAGCTCTAGTTAGCAACTTAGGAAAAAAAGAAGTGTCAACAACCATCCAACTGTCACCCCGAACAAGTTGGAAAGGTCAATATGATGCTTTGATGGTTAAACAGACTGCCTTATGGGTAAGAAACTTTTTTAAAAAGCATCTATAGAAAAAAGGATGAATTGCACTGCCATATCTATGGGGAACCATTTATTAAATGGGTCAAGGAACACATATTTCAAGTAAGACTGTTGGCAATAAAGGGCATAGATTCAGCCTGTAATAAACATCAGCCTGATGTTCACTGAAATAACACTGTCAGGGCTGCCCTTTAGAACATTGATCCACCACTGGTAAATATTGGCTACAAGAACAGTATGGCAAGTAAAAACTACGGGCATTTTGTAATTATATTATAATAAAAAACAAAGTACCAAATGGAAAGCAATAAGGAGTAACAAGTAATTGCCAAATATTCTTAATTCTGAGATGCTAGCTAAAAACTCTTAACCATAAGGCAAATGTGTCTGGTAGCATCGACTAACATGAAAAGCATTCATTTTAATATATTAGGGATGGCAAAACCAAATACTTAATGAAATTTAAAAATTTTTGTTATTGCAAGCATTTCAATGCTCCCTCTCATTGCAAAAATTACCTAGTCTTAATTACAGTGATCTTAAAGTTGCAACTTTTCTATCAGCTACTCAGAATTCAAGTCTCATAATCCAATATCTAAATAAGGCATTATTTAAGTCAAGTCTTAATTCATAGTATCTCTCAACAATTTGGCACGTGTGTTCACTATGTACACAAACAAAATAAATATGATTAAACTGAAATTGTCTTGTGAATTTCATTGATCAATGTTGCCTTTGGGCTGCAGACCAACTGTATTGGAGTCATGAAAATTTTTTAGCATACCATTGTATCAACATTTCCCCCTCCCTCTCTCCCTTTCCTGGATTTACTCTCTGAATTTGGGAAATAACTTAAAGGTTGATGGGAACATTGAACCAAACATAAATGCTTATAAAAGATGATCAAATATTTTAAGACAATAACCATTATCTTACCGCAGAACTCAGCAAAATAGCTGGAATATTGGAGGACTACAAGTGGATTCAAGAGGGAAGTGATCCAAGGCCAAAATTCACCCACAGTGACTCACTTCTACTTTCTTTGGCTCGAATTAGTCTCATCTTCTCAAAGAGGAAAAGGAGGAGATGATGTCAGAATTTTCCTAAGGTCTGATAGTTCTCAATTTGTTTGTATGCCACATAAACAGAGCTCATCCTTGGAGTAGAAATGTATAAAAAGGGAAGAAAGTAGATTATCAAATGCTCAATGTCTTTTTGGAACATGAAATTTGGCAGCTGTTAAATTGAGTCACTTGATAGAACCTTTAAAAATTTTTCACCCCTTTTGCCCACAAAATTGGAAAAATGAAGCATAATGAAACAGGACTTAATAAGATGTTATTTTCCTGCCATTTAAAGTTAAATAAAATTCCATAACGTGCCTAACTTTTGCGTGAAATACATGTGGAAAAAAATGCAAGGATTTTTGCTCTTTTATAGGCCTTCAAAAAAGCAATTTAAAATTGAATAAAAAAGAAAGATATTATCTGAACTGTAGGTATTGTGAAAATTGTACTGAGAAAATTAAAATACTAGTTTGCGCCGCAGCCATAAATTACTAAACTAATTATCTAGTAGCAGGCATAACTGAATCATTCAAAGGGGTAATTAGCAATCAGACATAATGAGTGCTGCTACTATTTCTTGTCATACTGTATTTAGCTTCCATGCAGCCTGAAGGAACTGAATTATTTCCTATCCTTCTCAGAGGGCATTACTGCTATATTGAGTGCATCAGCCCATATTATTACTCCCAGAAGTTTAATTCTTCACTGGACTGCACATTTCTGATTTCTCCTGTCAAAAGTTTCCCAGTTCTCCCAGGTTCTTTAAAAGCAATCATCTTCTTAGTCTTCATTCCTTAATATATATGTAAACTTCGTAGAAACCAAATTATAGATTTCCTTTGTTAGTTTTAATGAATTTTCATTTAGTTACTTATGCTGTATCATTTTAAATGGTATTTTCTGGACTTTCAAGCATTTTCATATACATTTTTAAACAAAATCATGAACAATGCTCTCATTCATTCATTCATTGTTTACTGAACAGCTTCTGCAAGTTCAGACTCAAGCCTGTGTCCTGACACATGAAAATGAGTAAGATATGGTCCCTGCATCAAGGATCACTCAGTCTACTAAAAAGAGATATGTACTTAAATATTTGTACTAGAATGTAATAAAGGCTAAAAATGAGGAAATAAGGGCAACTGTACATATTAGCACACTATCCTTGGCCCCTTTCCCTCACAGCCTCCTCATATTATGAGCCAATGTGAAAGATTAGGTGGAAGAATAAAATTGATAATGCCAATCAACTAGGAGAGAGAGTTTTTTTTTGAGCAAAAAATTAAAATTAATTCAGTCCATTTTTTAAATCCAGTTGAAATTTATTAAACACCCACTACATGAAAATGCATTGGTTCTGAACCTTTGCTTTGAAAAGCTAATGTTCTGAGTTACTGATCAGAAATTCTCAGGTGGAGCACAGTTGGGGAGCCAGGGCTGGAAGCCACTGCATGAAGGCTCTGAACAGTTAACAGCAGCAAATCCCTTGCTCGGTCCCTGGGTTTAGCCAAAGAACTTGTGGGGACATTTATGGTAGAAGGCAGAATACAACTGTAAAGGAAAGGGTTTTGAATAATAAGAAAGAGCTTTGCAAGCAGCACTCAGAGAGGATCATACGCTTTTATTTTCCAGAATCCATCAAGGAACATAGAGTCCCTGTCACACTCTGCTGCAGAGAATGCTAAGTGCTTCAAAGCCCCCCAATTTTGCATGTAGGCAGAGGATTGCATCTCCTGCAATCCTGTTCTGTCTGAACCAAAACAGCAATGACTAAAAACAAAAAGAAAGACTGATAGGAATGCAGACCTATTTTAGGAAAAGCAAAGTTCTGTCTTTAAGGACTTGTGTTTTAATATCCTGAGAGGAGATCATTCTGCAATCAGCATAGAAACAGTAAGACCAGGAAGAAAATCCAACTGTTCACTAGCAAGATCTGTGGCACAAGCTTAATATTCTGCTTTCGTTCTTTGGATAGGATTGGATCACATGTCTGCTGGACACTTGCATATTATCATTACATTTGAAGACAAAAGTGGCCCATTACAGTTTTTCAGATTCTGAATGTCTTTTGACAATGCAAAGCAGAAAGAAAGGGGAAGAAGCTACATGACCCCAGCACCCACCATGCAGCAAGCACAGTACTAAAGCCTTTTAAATGCAGAGACTGAGTAAACATACATGAAGCTCCCCTATCCTACGATTTTCATCTGTGATGAGATTCTCTGTCCATGTTTCACCATAAGCCAACCGACTAGCTTCCCTGCTCACTGATGGATCAGACAGAAGCTTCAGGCTGTGAGAGGTGGGTCCCCAAAACCTGACTAAGAGGACAAATCCCCAAGACTCAGGAAAGTCATGCCGGGTGGTCTCCTTGTCTTCAGTTGGGGTTTTTTTTACTAACTAGGGTCAAGGATTCCCCAATTCAGAGAGTCACAGTGGCAATACTCTGAAGTTATTTCCCTACTGCAGAAACAAGAACCAGCTTCTGGCAGTGCTTCGTTAAGTGAGAACAAATTCTAGAGTGCGAATAATCCTGTATGCAGGTTGCTTATCATCTCTCTTCACAAATTGTGCACTATGCAAAGAGCCAGAAAGTGAATTGAGGCAAAAAAACTTTTTTTTAAAATTAACATTATTTTTAACATATCAAATGGAAACTCTATGGATTGTTCATCAAGTCAAACACATCAACGACCAAACCACAAAACCTCTAAACTCTGCCTACCATATATATATGTACACAGCCCCCCACATGCACGCAAACACCAACACCTAGGATAAGGAACTTAAAGCAATGTAGTAGGGTGGGTGAGCGGGTGGGTAGCTGGTAATAAATGGAAGGTTTCTCCTTCCATCGATGGAGCCCCTCCCTGTAATTTATCTATCTGAACAACCACCACAACAAAAATTGACATTGATTCTCGTTACTTATGTCTAATCACATTTACATATTAAGCCAAACAAAATCCTTCTCTGTACAAAAGCTATTGGACAGAATGAGGGCTCTTGCTGCTGCTTATCACTAAATTTTTGATACTCTACCTCCACTACCCACGATGTAATATACATTATAATGTACTCACTTCCTTCACGTCTTTCTTGATAGGATCTTTTTCTTCCAGTGTAGTTAATGTACAATGTTATATTAATTTCAGGTATATGATATAATGATTCAATAATTCTATACGTTACTCAGTGCTCATTATGATAACTGTACTCTTAGTCCCCAATTTCACTCATCCCCCATCCATCCCCCCTCTGTTAACCATCAGTTTGTTCTCCATAGTTAAGAGTCTGTTTTTTCATTTGTTTCTTTTTTTCCCATTGTTTGCTTGTTTTGTTTCTTAAATTTGTTTCTTAAATGCCATATAAGAGTGAAATCCTGTGATATTTGTCTTTCTCTGAGTAACTTATGTCACTTAACGTTCTACCCTCTAGATCCATCCATGTTGCTGCAAATCTTAAAACGGTATTCAACACATAGAAAGCAAATATCAGGGATTCCCGAATGAACAAAAATATACATGCGTTTTTGCTTCTGGTTGTCTACGTTAACATACAACTATATTTATCTTCTTTCTTTCATTTCTCCCTGAACAATCTGAACCAATTCTCTGTCCTGAGCTTTCCACAAAAGGTCTTCATGTAGTACCAAGTTTCTTGGAGCAAAAGGGATCAAATTACTACAATGCAGTCATTCAATACATATTATTAGTCTAACTGAGGAATGAATGAATGACAAGAGTGTTAAACAGCCTGTGACCACCACCCCCTGCTGCTATTCATTCTTAACTTGACTTCCCTACTCTCTCCAGTGAATAAAGTTGGGTGAAGGGAAGGACTGGTCTATGGGCCACAGAGTGTGAACCTGTGTACGCTCTGAGATACAGAGTCAGAAATAAAAGGAAACGCAAAGGCAAAGCAAGTCATCCACACAGGTTTCACTCAGAAAAGAGAGAAACCCGGGAGCAATGAAAAAAAGAAGCCAGGATCCAGGCAAGAGGCTTTCACAACCAGAGTATGTTCTGAGAAGGTAAAGAACGTGGCAGCTGCTCCCTACAGGAGCCCGTGGCTCACCCTGAGTAGGGGCAGATGGCATATAAATTCTCGGGGCAAAATGCAACACCAGTGGCATAGGTAATGAAAAACAGTTACTGATATGTCAATTAGTCACAGACTGAAATGCCTCCAAGTCACACCAGTAATATACATGACTGAAGAAGGCCTGTGCAAGGAAATGTAGACTGACAGGACTTGGAGGGGGAAGAATAGCTTGTGCCTTGAATTTTAAGTTGATACAGCCTATGATTTATGACTCCAACAAAATAACAGGCTATCTGTGAATTATAGAAATTAAAAAAAAATAATAATATACGTAGGAGAGTAAAATTCCAGTCCTGGTTCTCCTACTACCAGTCCAGCATTGCCAAAAAGAATCATGGAAGATAAGACTGAGATAATAGCTTATTAATTATTCATCAGTAGGAAAGGCTCCTTACATGGCACCCCTCAGCTCCCAGACATCATACTCATCCGAGGCGTGCTTTAACAGCCCTCATGCCTGAGGTCTTATTCACACTCTGCCACCACCAAAGTCCTATTCTGTCACTCCACAGACACAGCCTTAATAATTAACACTCAAGTGACCCATGGAAATGTGTTATTTCCCACAGATACGGTCCTGCAGAGAATAAGTCGAAAAGCACTGATTTAGACTAATTACCTGATTATGCAGGTAAAAAAATAGACATTCCAAGAAGGAAAATGACTTGCCCAAGGCTATGGAGATATTTCATGACAGAGCTATGACTAAATCTCCTTCTTTTAATTCACAGCCCGCTATTAAGATGACCTTAGAAGACGCTTTCCGAGATAGGTCCATGAATATAACTATTAGGTTATGGTGTTTTTCTTTTTTCTTTCTTTTTTTCCTTCTTTTCTTTTCTTCTCTCTTTCTTTTTCCTTC
>CM052900.1:41563508-41597817 GCA_028534135.1 Potos flavus
TGCCTGCCTCTTTCATACTTGTGATCTCTCTCTCTCTCTCTCTGTCAAATAAATAAATAAAATCTTAAAAAAAAAATAAATAAATAAAAATAATTGTGATTTGGGGCACCTGGATGGCTTGGTGGGTTAAAGCCTCTGCCTTCGGCTCAGGTCATGATCTCAGGGTCCTGGGATCGAGCCCCTCATCGGGCTCTCTGCTCAGCGGGGAGCCTGCTTCCCCCTCTCTCTCTGCCTGCCTCTCTGCCTACTTGTGATCTCTCTCCTCTCTGTCAAATAAATAAATAAAATCTTAAAGAAAAAATACTGTGATTTTTATTCTTTCTTGGTTAGACCTCGTTGTCGGTATTTTCAATAGTTCAATATGCATGCTGCTTCCCTGATGAATGCAGAAACAATAGACACACAGAGTTTGCAGAGCATCTTAGAAGTACAAGCATAGATATCAAACATGAGGAACATACAGATATAAAGTTAATTGTGTGCATAGCTTGGAGTGCCAGCTGATTAAAATATTAGAAGGACTAATTTAATTTCTCCAAAGAATTTTCAAAAACATCCAACAGCACATTCAAATGCAAAAGAACAAAAGCTAAATTTGGTCTTTCCTCTTTTCTTTGATATTTTCAACACAACTTTGAAATTCCATATTTTAAAGCATTATTTACAGTTTTAAACAGATATTAGAATCAAAAATTGATTTGACTGGTCTTTTTCAAAAATTAGAATGATTATCAGAAAAAAGAAAAATATTAAATGATAAATGATTGTGTACGTAATATTATTTGAAAACAATTAAAAAGACATACATGTGTGATTTAGATTGGCATAAAAAAACACTTAAAATTGTTAATTTTGTCACAAGAGGGAGCCCATGTTTTCCAATTAATTCAAACACACTGCAAATAAATGAAATGAAGGTAATTTGATCCTGACTAAATATGAAACTATAAATTTTACAGCATAATCCATTATGGATAACAAAATATAAATGAATATTAAGTATCAGTAGTCATCTCCTCTTCATGTCAGTTTATCTGGCTAAAACGGGAGAAAAATAACATTTAATGATTTATTTCCCAAATAAAATAAGATCTATGATATGCAGGGTGCAAATGAAGTCTATAATACAGTTTTAATAGAAAAATTAAAAATTCAAATACACTATTTGGGTACTGTGCTATAAAGAGTACAGGCCAGTTATTCCTAGTTCATAATTACGTACTAAATATCCTTCTAGATTATCATAGATCTTTTAGAACAGCTGTTGGGTGCATAGCAAACAAAAGGAAAAATACTGATTATCAAGTTATGTAGCTTCCTGAAAGATATTTAACTTCCATGAAACTATAACATCTGTAACAAAAGGATGTTTAGCTACCTTTTAGCAGAGTTGTAAGAATTAATGAGATAGCCTGAAAACATCTGGAACTGACATTTGGTAATCATTAATAAAAAAGTTTCCCTCCACCTTTTGAGTAAATATTATATGTTTCTCTGATAATAAATACATTTTAGTCTCTTTCATAAAAATAAACCCTTTCCTGATACCTAATTCCCTATCTACCCACTGACTTCCAGCACCCATTCTTTTTTTCTAATCTTCCTATCCCAAAAGACTGCCATACATTGGCTGCTACAGTTCTTCCACTCCACCAAGACCCCTCGTATTAATTTCCCGGTAAATTCAAGCTACCAAAACTAAAGGACTTTTTCAGTCTTTATTTTACTAGACCTTTTTGAAGCTTATTGATGCTTCTTCCTTCTTACACCTATTTCTCCTCTCTGATGATTCCTTCTGTTTCTTCCATTGGTTCTTCTCTAATAATTGGTTCTGCCCAAGGTTCAACTGTAGACTCCCTGATTGTTCCGCTTTATCTGTGTCTCTAGAAATCTCATCTTCTTCATAGTTTCACTACAACCTCTGGGAAGAAAACACAGGTAGACAAATGGATCTGCTAGAATGGTCTATCCAGCACACAAATCTAACCATTTCTCCTTCTTGGTACTCCTTACCTAGAAGCAGGTGCCTGAAAGTCAATGTATTTGTCTTGGCTGGCTCACATATTATTGGCTCACATGGTGTTTTGCTTTATATTTATTTTAATTACTTACCCACAAAAAGATAAATAAGACAAAACACAAAATTCTACTCCTGTAGTGTCTGTTGCAAAACTGAAAAAAATGAAAATATTAGCTTCTCGCTGTCAGCAATGAAGCAGAACTACATAGCATGGTCGCTTAGGTGTGAATTTTCCCTGATTCATCACTATCCTCAGCATACTTTACCAATTTGCTGGCATTGGAGGTTGCTATTCATTGTCAACTTTGGGTTATTTTACTTATAGGCTAGAATGAAGAGTAAAGTAAAGTACTTTTTTTTATCTATGCCAGTAACAAAAGTAGGAAAATTAAAGCAAAGCACGGGGGTTGTGTAACTCTAAAAAAAATTTTTTTTTTCAAAAAAAGACATTCTCTGTCCAAAGAATCAACTATTAGGGAATTAAACCAGCTGCTTGGCCCAGTGTTGGCCTGGTTGTGATCACAGAGCATGGCCTCTGTTCCAGCAGGGAACGAAGGGTGTTACGTGCAAACATGAGTGAACGTGCCTGAAGCTCTTATATCCTAAAATCTTCATCTGTGATAAGATTCTCAGTCCATGTTTCATCGCAAGGCAACCAACCAGCTGCTCTGATCATTGATGGATCAGACAGAGGTCTCCGGTTATGAGAGGTGAGTTCTCAAACTTTAACTGAAAATAAAAATATCTAGGACATGCTAGTTGTTCTTGTCTTCATTTTGGGCTTTTTACCAAAGTAGCATTAATGATTCCTCAATTCATAGAGTCACAGAGGTAATATTCCTCAAAGTTATTTACTTATTGTAGAAGATCCTCTAATGGTGCTTTGTTGGGTGGTACCATTTGCTTCCTATGTGATGTTAGGCTTGTCGGTTAACCTCCCTAAGTATGAATTTCTCTTCTGGGAACTGGGGCATTAATGTCCATCTCATACAAATTCCAGGGAGAATTAACTAACCAGTGCAATACATCCCTTATTGTACTGTACTTTGCTTTATTGTGCTTCACAGATACTGCGTTTTGTTTTTCTTTTTTTTACAAATGGAAGGATTGTGGCAACCCTGCATTGAGCAAGTCTATCAGCGTCATTTTTCCAAAAGTATTTGCTTATTTTGTGTCTGTCTCATGTTTTGGTAATTCTCACAATATTTCAGACACTTCCATTATTATATTTGTTATGGTGCGCTTCTGTGATTAGTGATCTTTGATGTTACTATTGTAATTGTTTTGGGATGTCACAAACTACACCCATCTAAGATGGCAAACTTAATTGGTAAGTGTGTGTGTCCTTATGTCCCACCGACTAGGGGTTTCCCTGTCTCTCTTCCTCTTTTCAGGTCTTCCTGTTCCCTGAGACACAACACTATTGAAATCAGATCAATTCATAATGCTGTAATGGCCTCTAAGTGTTCGAGTGAAAGGAAGAGTCAATAGATGCTGCAAACTTCATCGTTGTCTATTTTAAGAAATGACCACAGCCACTCCAACCTTAGCAAGCAGTCCCCTAATCAGATAGGAGCTATCAACACTGAGGCAAGGCTCTGCGAAAAGATTATGACTTGCTAAAAGCTCAGATGATGGTTAGCATTTTTTAGCAATAAGATATTTTTATTTTTATTTATTTATTTATTCAAGATGTATTTATTTTAGAGAGAGAGCGCTCATGAACAGGAGAGGCAGAGGGAAAGAGAACCTGAAGCAGACTATGCACTGAGTGTGGAGCCTGATGGGGGGGGGGCTCCATCTCAGGACCCTGAGATCAGGACCTGAGCCAAGAAGTTCCTCAGGAAACCAAGAGTCACTGCTTAACTGATGGCATCACCCAGGTGCTGGAGGTATTTTTATTTTTTATTTTTTTATTTTTGGAGGTATTTTTAAATTAAGGTCTGCACATTGTTTTTTTAGACATAATGCTGTTGCATATTTAATAAACTGCAGTACAGGATAAACATAACTTTTATATCACTGGAAAACCAAAAAATTATTTTGACTCACTTTATTTTAATATTTATTGCAGTGATCGGGAACTGAATACCCAATATCTCTAAGGTATGCCCATAATGTAAGGATGTTAGCAGGCATGTACTAACTACTTAACAATGTGTCTGCGATCTTCTCGTAGTTATAGGCTATAGTATAGTTAGCCCTCAGGGCAGCTTTCTAAAGTATGTTGTACGGCCCTCTCCCTTTACAGATGAGGAAACTGATGAGTAAAGGCGAAGGTCACACAGCAGAGGAGTGTCAGAACAGTGCTGCAAACCAGGCATTTTGACTCCACAAACCCAAGTACTAGACACTGGTTCAGTATAGAATGCTGACTCCCCCTCAGTTTAAGTACATAGGTGTGTCAGCAGCATGACTTACAAGTTCTTTCATGACCAAACTCCGGCTGCTTTCTGCTATTCCTTGCCTTGATCTTTGCAATACCACAACGTGCATAGAATACCCACCTCCCCAACTACATGCAAGTACGCAGCTCAGCACTTCCTTGCCTCTGCAAATACTGTTCCCTGGGACAGGACCGGCTTCCTATTCATCTGTCAATGAAGCCCAGAAATTACTGAGTCAACTTCTGTCCCTCTCCTTCCGTAGGAGCTCCCGTTGAAACTATCCCACCTTTGACAGTTTTGTGTCCTCAGGGCTTTTTCTAGCTGTTGATATGTAGAAGGCAAGCAGAAATGCCATAGTGTGAGGAATAAAGCAATGAACAACTAATACAAGCCCTGTAAAAGTTTTGATAACTGAGGAAAATAGATTCTATATGCAGCATTTAAATTTGAAGCATAATTAGAATCAGATTGCAAGTGCTAAAATAAACTGATCCTAATTTAAAAGCAGAGTATCCATAAAATATTTTATCACTTAAATTCAGCTATGTCATCACAATGATGTATATTTATAGCCTTCTTTCATATTTATACAAAAATGGGTGTGGAAAGAAAATTGAAATTTTAGAAGAGTGTGGTAAGTAAAACCACATAAGAGAGTAACAAACTTCTCAAATGCATTTTCATAGCTTTTCCTGTTTTTCTTTCTTTTTGCCTTTTTGCTGCGAATGTCTACACATTCAGTGATATCCCCTTCTGTTGAAAATAGCTTGTGTTTTATAAAGCAATTTTTTTCCTCATATTTTTATTTAACGTTTATGTTCAGTTCATTTTTAAGTGGTGGTCAGAGAAGCACATACCTATATCTGGCTATGAAAAAAACATCTGGGAATACTTTGTCCTAGACAAGAATTTTCAAAGCCAATTGGAAATTGCTGTTTATGCTGAGCATTTTAAGAATCCACACAAATGACCACAGGACAATTCTAAAGACAAGAGTCAACACTTTAAGGACTATTGTCACAAGTGAAAACTCGTTTATCCTGAAAAGGCCCCAGTGCTTATTAGGGAATGTGAACTGTGAGAGGCAGTGAGGTGGGGGCCCAAATTAGAAGACATTAAAAGAAAATAACAGAAAACTCTTAATTTTTGAATTGAGTTAAACCACTGAAGTTTCTATTAATATTATTGATACCTAAATAAATCATAATATGAAAGAATTTTCCAATTTAAGATGGCAAAGATCTAAGGTTTTATTCAATGCACTGCTCTTTTTCTCTTTTCTCAGTTTTTCTATTTTTCTGCAGCTCACCATTCTCCCTACTCCATAGATTTGAATCTACGACTGTCCATATTTAAGGGTTCTAAAACAAACTGGAAAAGAATAAATATTATTGCAGCTCGCTCAAAAATGAAGGTAATTTTGGATGGAACTAGATGGTATTAATGCTAAGCGAAGTAAGTCAATCAGAGAAAGACAATTGTCATATGATCTCACTGATATGAGGAATTTGAGAAACAAGACAGAGAATTATAGGGGAAGGGAGGGAAAAATGAAACAAGATGAAACTGAGAGGGAGACAAACCATAAGAGACTCTTAATCTTGGGAAACAAAATGAGGGTTGCTGGAGGGGAGAGGGGTAGGAGGGATAGGGCGGCTGGGTTATGGACATTGGGGAGGGTATGTGCTATGGTGATTGCTGTGAATTGTGTAAGACTGATGATTCACAGACCAGTACTCCTGAAGCAAATAATACATTATATGTTCATTAAAAAAAAAAATGAAGGTAATTTTGAACCCCCAAATCTGATCTTTCAAAGTCCTCGTCTGTATTGTCATAAACATCACAACAATTGGTCAACTAGTATTGACTAACTAATTGACTAGTCAATTGCCGGACTGGACTATGGCCTCTACCCTAAGTACACCTAGACATGTATTCAGGGCACATATCAGCAATTATGATAAATTATGAGCAACTTGAAGATGGGAACATTTCTTTTTTTTTTTTAAGATTTTATTTATTTTATTTATTTGACAGAGAGAGAGAGAGCACAAACAGGCAGAGTGGCAGGCAGAGGCAGAAGGAGAAGCAGGCTCCCCGCTGAGCTAGGAGCCCGATGCGGAACTCGATCCCAGGACCCTGGGATCATGACCTGAGCCGAAGGCAGCTGCTTAACCAACTGAGCCACCCAGGCATCCCGAAGACGGGAACATTTCTTATAAAATTTTAAATCTTCAGGGATCTCACAGTGCCTTATGAAACCCAAAGAAAATAAAATTAAACAAAGCTTCTCCCCTTGAAAAGTCTGAAGTAAAGGAGGAAATATAAAATTTTCTCAAAAGAAAAACGTACAAACTTGTAATTCCAAGTTAGTTTGAAGACTGTTTTATACTTTCATATGCTTGAAGAAAAAAATAATTTTTTCTTATTTAAAAAAAAATCATCACTTACATAACTATTTGAATTGCAAAGCAGATAAACAAACAGAAAAAGTCCTGATAATACTAAGTTGATGATAAAAATGTGGAACAACTGAAACTCTCATTTATTTCTGGTGAGAATGCAAAATGGCAAAAGTACTTTAGAAAATAGTTTTTTTATGCTGCTAACATACACTCACCATATGACCCAATCACTCCACTCCTAGAGATTTAAGCAAGTTCAATGAAACCTAAAAGCTTGTACGTAGATATTTATAGTGCCTTTGTTCATAATTGCCCCAAACTGGAAAAAATGCAAATATCCCTCAATCAGGAATGGATAAACAAACTATGGCATATCCTTACAGTGGAATACTACTCAGCATAAAAAGGAAAGGATTCTGGATACATGGAATGAAACAACTTAATCTCAAACGCTAAGTGAAAGAAGCGAGACTTCAAAAAGACTACATGCAGTTATGTTTATATTCACATGACATTCTTGCAAAGGTAAAACTACAGGGCCAGAAAACTGATCTGTGTTTGCCAGCGGCTGGCGAATACAGCAAAGTAATTACGAGAGTAGCCTGCCATGTTGCACTGTCAGAAGATGGAAGAGGGACAGCAAGGTATCCTTCAAACTGAAAGGGCGCTTTGAGCCTGAAAAACAAAGCAAGCCACGCCATACCACTTACACAGTTTCATTCAGGGTAATTTACTGATGGGGGATGGGATGAACAGAAGATCCAAGTGCCATGCAGCTATCCACTGCAAAGCCCGGAGCTTAATCCACAGATTTTATAGAGGCAAGGGTATTTATCTAAAGAGGTGCCACCTGTGTGCTAGAGGCCAGATCAGAACAAGCCTTCCAGCATTCTGTCCAAAGCATACATTAACCTCCATGGGGCCTGGAGCCGGTAGCCCGGAGGGAGGTCATTCTGTGGACATGAACAGGATGGAGGACCAACGATGGAGTCCGTATTCTCAGCACCCCTACAAACTGGATTATTCGATCCCTTCAAAACAATCCTGTATGGACTTGACGCTTTTTATCTCCTTTTCTCAGAAGACACTGACGTTTTAAAAAGCCAGAATTCAAACTCAGGCTCTTGCTATTCATCACTCCACTATCCTGTCTCTCTCAGAGAAGGGACATGTCAAAATTTTAGATATCATAAAAGAGAGATTACTGTGACCAATAACAGAAACATATTTTTTTCAATCCTTGAAGAAAGTATGCATACAAATTCACGAGAATAAACATCACTAGTGTTGGCCAAATGAATACTCCAAATTATTGCCTATCTAAAACTCTAATATCAAAAAACACTTATATATGATATGCTGTAAACATTCTCTGTCTCATAAAATTTCAGAGTAAGTTACTACATTTTACCTTAATTATGATTTACAAACATAACATTATATAACTTGGAGGTACTATGAGCTAATAGTGATTCTATTACATTATTATACTGATTTAAAATTTGTTTCTCAAAGTGACTGCATGTATGACTGCACGTATCACTATGTATTACATTACTTTAAAAAGTTTGAAATTCAGGCCAAACAATGAAGATTGTTGGTATACAAGTGAAGGATTATCAGGTATAAATCCCACATAGCCAATCAAATGATTTTTTAATTGCAAAGAAATCCAAATATTAACACATTTTAAAAGACAGTTATCTTAAATGTGACCATAAGTATCTGACAAGTTATTAAATGTGGCTGAAGAAAATACTAGTATAGTCATCTGTGTTTTAATTATTAAAATCATAAACATAAGTCAAAGGGAAACTATGATCAAAATAAAATTACATATATATGAAAAACAACAAAATATCAATCACACTCTAGCTTCCATGGATGCGGAAAGACAAATCCTGAAATCAGAACTCAAGATGACACAAATAGTGTCTAGGAACAAGAACTCCTCAGAAAGGATATAAAAAAGCTAAAACAACATTTACATCAACATGCACATTGAGAAAGTCTTATATCATTGTGCAACTGCTCCTACTATATACAACCTAGGCTTGAAATCAGCATTTAATCAAGTTGGCAACATCTAGGCACATCCCCGATGCCATGTAAACAAGGACATCCCTGCCAGGACAAGGTGGAGGACACATCAGAGGAAAGGAAACAAGTTGGAATAAAAACAACTCCTATTACTGCTGGAAGGACAATATATTAACCCACACTTCAGAGAAGGAAGTATCCTTTCTATCCAATTCTGTATCTCCATGAGGACAGCTCTAAGGGAGTGAGTCTGGGGGATACTATGCCAAGGGGAAGTAGAAAAGACTAGATCCTGGACTGAAAACACAGTTCAGTGCCTAGTTCTCAGGAATGAAAGAAAAAACCTGTTCTAGCAATAAGGGCTAATTGATTTCAGGAAAGACAGGCTGGCCTCAGTCTCTCTGGTAAGTATGGTAGAGGTTGCCCTGAATATCCAATTCCTGGAGAACAAAGAAAATGTAGGGTCTATGATATGTTGAGATGAAAATAGAAAAATTTAAGTAAAGCACCTCACATAACCCAACCTTTTTTTTTAAATTTTATTTATTTATGAGAGAGAGAAAATGAGCTGGAGGGGGAGGGGCAGAGGAAGAAGGAGAAGCAGACTCCCTGCTGAGCAGGGAGCCTGATGTGGGACTCGATCCCCGGACCCTGGGATCATGACCTGAGCCAAAGGCAGACACGTAACCAAATGAGCCACCCAGGGGCCCTCACATGACCCAATCTGATGAGTAGTAAAAAATAATTATGGTACATGACTAATTTAGTTATATTAATGTATGTATCTGGAGTCAATTAAAAAGTCCCTTCTAAATAAGAGATTTTTCTCTGAAAATTCTGCAAACTACAAATGATTATTTAAATATTCTTCTTTCAGATAATGTCTGATGGGAATCGATATACTTAGTACCATAAATCTGCACTTTGAGAAAAATTTTTCATCTAAGACTTGTAATATCTCTACCACTAAAAGAATGATAATGTCTATACTAGATATTTTTTAGAGAAGGGAATCACATCCCTTCTCACATACAGAAATAACTTTGAGTTACACATAGCTATGAATTCTAATATCTGTGCAGACTACTAAGCTTTAGTACAGAGAGAAATAATCACAGATTCCTGGAATCATAGAAACCTAACCGTCAAAAGAATGTAAAAGCTTTCTTTTTCCACACTAGCTGTTCTTACTCTTCAAAGTTCCTCAGATGGGGACTGTGCATCCTTTAAGAGACTATGCATTTTCATTCCATCTAAAATCCGATTGGGGCAATGGAAGAGGTCATATCCTATTCTTGGAATAGTTGGATTAGTGTGTGTGGAATATTAGCTCATCTCCTTCCCATTCATTACTTTCTAAATATTATTCCTTGAAATAATAGAGATTACCACCGTGAAGTCAAAACAACTGGCAAATATTGCCCGTTTGGTCGGGTGTTTCATAAATAAATATAACATACATAAATATAACATAAACATAATATACATACATAAACATAAACAAACATAAACAAAATAAACAACAAAAACAAAATCTCAAACCTCAAATCTCTCAAATAAGTATACGTGTTCTTTACTTACCTCAAGAAAATTACCAGGTTCAGAAACCATTCCATTGCTAATATACTTGGACTCTTATTAGAGTCATTTTTAAAGAAAAGTGTTAGCTACCCATATAGATTCTATATTCAAATATTTCACGGGTCTTTCTAGTTAGGTAGGTCCTCAGCTAAAAATCCGTACAGACACAAGCTTTTTTAAGTTCCCTTTTTAGAGCTGAATGGTGCCCTCTATTCATATGTTAAAGACTTAACCCCCAGGACTTCAAACTGTGACTACATTTGGAGATTGGGTCTTCACAGAAGTAATGAAGTTGAAATGAGGTCATTAGGGTGGGCCCTAATCCAACAGGACTGGTGTCCATATAAGAAAAGGAAATGCAAAAACACAGAAGTTGCTCATCTATCAGCCAAGCAGAGAGGCCTCAGAAGAAGAAAAAAAACAATCCTCCTGCCAACATGCTGATCTCAGAGTTCTAGCCTCCAGGACTGGGAGGCAGTAAATTTCTGTTATTTGAAGCCACACCAGTCTGGTAGTTTGTTATGGCAGCCCCAGCAAACTAATATACCTTCTTGCAATGTTCTTGAGAACAGAAGACACCATTAAGCTGAACAATGGAGGTCCCCACCTACAAATATCTGATATGAATACCACAGATTGAAAAAATAGTTATTGTCATTGTCATGATATAAAATTTATATATAAAAAATACGCCATGTGTAAACATCATCCTTTTTTAAGTGTTACGTATTTTACAAAGGTATGAAATAGAATCCCTTTGCCCTAAGGATTTATGACCTAAATGCAGAAAGAAAGTAACATATATGAAATAAAAATAAATACAACACTGTAGTTACAGACCTAAGTGCTCACCTGACTGCTATCAATTATAAGCGCTGGAGGAATTATGAATGCTAAGTTCTGGGTACATTTGCTACTTGACTGAAAGGAAAAGAAACACCTGTGTCTACAGAGATATATATCTGTCTCCTGATGGAGTATACAAGAACTCCACGGTTTTACAGATTTTTAACTTTAGAAAATGATATATAGGAAGAGTTTGTTTTTAAAGATTTCCATAAGCACATATTCCTAAACTACTAACCTATAAAAAAAGAACAGACATTTATTAAGTGATTATTAGTATACCTGACATTTTACTCTCAATTTTATCCAAATATTATATAAGCATATTAGTTTCCTGAAGTTACCATAAGAAAAAAAAAACCCACAAGCTAACAATCTAGGGTGGCTTAAAACAACAGAAATTTATGGTCTTAGTTCTGGATATTAGAAGTGCGAATTCAACATGTCAGCAGGGCCATTCTCCCTCTGAGACTGAGTCTCTTTGTGGCTTCTGGGGGTGACCTACAATCTCGGCTGCTCCTTTGCTTACAACTGTTTAACTTCATTTCAGCCTCTACCCCCACGGGGTATTTTCCTTTGTATGTTCACATCATCTTCTTCCTAAGAACAGTCAAATTTGGGGCACCTAGGTGGCTCAGTCAGTCAACTGTCTGACTCTTGGTTTCAGCTCAGGTTGTGTTCTCAGGGTCAGGAGATCGAGCCCCGCATCAGGCTTCACACACAGCAAGGAGTCTGCTTGAGATTCTCTCCCTCTGCCCCTCCCCTCTGCCCTGTGCTCTCTCTGTCTCTCTTTCTCTCAAATAAATAAATAAATCCTAAAAAAAAAAAAAGGACAGTCTTATTTGATTAGGGGTCTGCTCTAATCCACTATGACCTCATCTTAACTAATTTTATCTTCAAGGACCTTATTTCCAAATAAGGTCACACTCTGAGGTACTGTGAGTTAGGATTTCAACATATCATTTTGGGAGACATAATTCAACACATAGTTAGCTATAGTTAGCCAGCTAGGTAGATTTTCTCTTTTTTTTAGGTAGATTGATTTTTAAAGAAATTTAGTGTGTGGTAGGTGGTGGGCATCAATACTATACTGGTCAAGTGTATACGGTACTTGGATTTGTGGAACCAAACCAAAGCCTGGCTCCCAACACTGGTTCTGACACTTCTTTGCTTTGTGACCTCCCCCTCTGCCCATCAGCTTTCTCCTATATAAAGGGAATGGCTGTACAGACATACCTTATAAGGCCTCTGTGATCACTACAGGCCACCAATGTCAGTAAAGATGAGAAGACTGTGGACACATTGTTAAGTACTTAGTATAAGCCAGTTACCATTATTATATTACTACACTGGTCTGCTAATTCTCCCAGTAATTTTTATGAGCTAAGTGTTAATGCCCTACTTAACAGAAGAGAAACTCATACTCAGGGACGGTAAATGACAGGCCTAACATCACTTAGGAAGTAAATGGGACATACGGAACCCAGCTGAGTGACTCTGGAGCCCACACTCTATCTGCTATTGTGTGCTGGGATGGTGTGGCAGGCACTGTCCCATCTCAGGAGACAGTAAGAAAGAAGCGAAATTAACCCCAGTTATAAAAGGTTACATTAGAGGAACATTTTCCTCATCACCATAATCTGCTTTGAAAGTTAGCAAGCAATTTACATATTTTTACTCATTTATTCTGAACCTATCTAGTGAGGAAATTTTTTAATGCTCGCAATATTAAAAAATTCAAAAACAACTATTCATAATTTTATTTTAAAAAGGATATTCATGTCTTGTGTTACCTTGGCTTTTTCCATAGCCAAATTATTTTTATTTTATAACCTCAGAATTTTTTTTTAAGATTTTATTTATTTATTGGCAGACAGAGAGAGAGAGCACAAGCAGGGGGAGCGGAAGAGGGAGAAGCAGACTCCCTGCTGAGCAGAGAACCCCATGTGGGGCTTGATCCCAGGACCCTGAGATCATGACTTGAGCCAAAGGCAGCCGCTTAACTGACAGAGCCATCCAGGTGCCCCGTCAGAATATTTTTTGGTAAATAAGGAAGCACAAGCATATTCTCTGGGAAAAAGAGAAAACCGTATTTGAATGTTTGCTTCAAATGGGGAACTCTCTAATGTTGATTACTCAGGCACTTAAACACTGACCTGGAATGACAATTCATAGATAAAACATAAAGCTTTTAATTTCTAAAATTTCCTTTCTGAAAATCATTTCATGAAATAATTTCAAATATTTTACACTAGAGTAAACCCCTGACATACCCTGGTCTTCTCACAGTGGTTCTTATTGTCTCTATAAAAACCTAGGTCTCAGGTGGAGAGTAAGAATGCTTTCCTAGTTCTTGCCTATTACCACTTTGTAAGAGTGACTTTCTTTCCTCTCTTTGAACAAAAAGAAGAGTTCATTTGCATTTGAACTTAACAACAGAGTACAGAGGTAAAAAGAATCCCCAGAAAGCAATGAATATTCCCCAAAGACAAAATCGTCTTCAAACATAACTAATGCTTAAAACATATGACTGCATGACAGAGGGAAAGAAATGATTTTGAGTCATACAGAATGGGATTGAAATCCTGGCTACGATGTTCCTGCAAAATTTTTATCATTATCTGGGTTTTCCATTTTCTCACTGTAAAAATAAGGAAAAGGTTATTGTGAAGAACACATTAAATATATGATTAAGGTAACTAGCAAATTGTCTAGCACAAAGAATGCACTCAACAAATGTTTCTTCTGTGGCAAATTAACAAGGATAAGTGGAAATCTATGTTGTAAATCTCCATGAGAAATGGGGTAATTTGTTTAGTGAACTCTCTCTCTTAGAAATCTATGTTCTATCTTTTGTTGTTTCTTTCTGCTTTTTTAGAGCAAAAAGGCTAAGATTTGGGGCAAGAGCAATATGTGTTATTAACCTAGAGGTAATAATTTTGACCATATTCATGACATATAAGAATAGTGGGTACTTACTGTTGAAAAGAAGGCTAGAGCACATGTCTTAATATCTATTTACCTAGCAAATGCAATGTTTTATTTAACATTTTTTTATGGGAAATTTAGCTGGAGATTTTAAGAAGCTGCTAGCCAGCATTCCCCCACCTTGGATATGTAAGCCTCTCCTACCACATCAAAATAATGTTTAAATGATTACTGTGCACCAGCCACTCTATTTACAAGAAACTCTGGGGACATAAGAATCTTCTGGGGCGCCTGGGTGGCTCAATGGGTTAAAAGCCTCTGCCTTCGGCTCAGGTCATGATCTCAGGGTCCTGGGATTCAGCCCTGCATCGGGCTCTCTGCTCGGCGGGGAGCCTGCTTCCCCCTCTCTCTCTGCCTGCCTCTCTGCCTACTTGTGATCTCCCTCTCTCTGTCAAATAAATAAATAAATAAATAATCTTAAAAAAAAAAAAAAAGAATCTTCTAACATTTAAGACTGTCAGTTGGACTGCCTTAGAAGTACATATGTGAAACAAACTAAAAATAGAGATGTATACCTGTCCACATCCATTTTCCCTACAGAAGTATAATGTAGCCTTTGGGGGAAAATGTTGTTGTCTTTTTTTCTCTAAAAGCATTTAAAAGGTCTCATTTATTTCAGTCCTTATTTAAGATACTGGCCCAAAATGCATTGGGACTTTATTCAACAAAAGAATAAAGATCAAAACTACAGCTACAATATCAGGTTTTTAAAGATGTCAAATCTCAACAGCACTAAACCGGTTCTTCATTGTTCCTTATGTTATTCTTATTTTGTAAGTACTCAAACAGCCTGTGCAATTCTTCACTGCTTCTTTTCTGCAATGATTTCCTTTTCAATGATTTAAGCAGTCTATTCTCCAAAGCAATGCTCAGAAATCCAATTACCATTCCAACACCACGCTTTTGTAAGCCCGGAGCATTAAACCATAGAATATGCTTCCCCTTGCCCCTTCCTTACACCTCTCACTCAGGAACTCTGTCTTTTCCTATCAAAAAGGGTTCTGGTTTTGTTTTGCTTGGCTTGGCTTTCTCTGGATAAGGCAAAGTGGCCATAAATTACCTTAAAACAAACAGGGAAAAAAAAGTATAAATTTTTCATGTGAAAATAAGTCCAAGAGAATGCATAAAAGAAGAAAAACTGAACAACAAGCAATTTCTCCATTAAAATAGTGTTTGTCTAGCCTACCTTAAAGGTGGTTTATGAACTATAAATTGCAGTGTATTAATAGGCATTAAGTAACAATTTCACATCTAACTTCTAGTTTGTCAGATAAGTGAGGAGATTTAAAGTAGAGGGCCCCCTGGTAATTATATTATAAAAGGTAATTCACATTTATATATGTTTTCCTTCTGAGTTCCTTCATCTCATGAAAATACTGCATGTGCGTCTCCATGTGTATGTGTGTGCATGTGAGCCTGTATGTGTGAGCAAATAAAGGATAGAGAATGATAGAGATATTACAGTAAAATTTCTAATTTAATTTCTGGAAGCAATAGGAAAAGACACTGACAAAAGGTCAAGGAAGGAGATAAATCTTTAATGAATTAAGGCAGACTAAATCCATTTAGAACAAGAATTTTGTGTTTAAGATTTCGTTTAACCATGAGCTGTTTCTGACCAGCTGTACTCTAAAAAAGACAAAAGAATGTAAATCATCTAAACTCTAAATATGAACTGAAACCATTTTTCAAAGCCCATGTTAGAATGAAGCCAAGACACGTGTGAGACTCCTTAGAAGGGATGGAAATTTTATGAGTACAGGATCAAAAGCCCTTAAGATCAATGACCATCTGGCCGCCTGAATATCTTTTTAGTCTGACATTAGCTTTGGGAAGGAAAAATATGTTAAAAGAATTAAGAGGCTATCATTAATAAATTAAAAATGTATATATTCTACAGAACTCTTCATTAATAAAATAATGTCAATATAAACTTAAAATATATTGAACTGCTTTGTGTGTGTATGTGTAGGTACACATATGTATATGTACATACAAAATAGAGAGGGAATCTGGGAGGACAAGTAATAAATAGAGCTGAAGCACAGGATATGTCAGAGCACATAGCAGAAAAAATTGACTGTGAGAGGTCTTTTGTGTAATTACATTGGACATCATTCTGTAGGTCAGTGTTATCTCAAAATGTGATTTTTGGAGCAGCAGCCAATAGGGAAACACAGAGTGCTTAATTACAATGCAAATGATGGGGGTGCCTAGGTGGCTCAGGTTAAGCATCTGCCTTTGGCTCAGGTCATGATCCCAGAGTCCTGGGATGGGGCTTCCTGCTCAGCGGGAAGCCTGCTTCTCCCTCTCCCATTCCTGCTTGTGTTCCCTCTCTCGCTGTGTCTCTCTCTGTCAAAGAAATAAATAAAAAATCTTTAAAAAAAATAATAAAATGCAAATGATGGAGGCAAGCTCAGTATCTAAATTTGTAGAATGTATTCCAGAAATCATCATTTTTTCAAGTTGCCCAGATGCTTCTAGGCAAGTTTACATTTGAGAGCCACTCCCAGATCAAGTACAACAGGGACATGGCATTGTCAGTTCTGCCCCATACAAAGACGACTCGACTCAGTGAGAGGAGACTAGAGGGGCTGAGGCCTCTCGACTTGACTTCCATCAAGTCGAGAAGTTATCCCAACGGCTAAGGCAAATGACATATGGCATTGTGTGAAAATACTTTTTAACACTCAGTCTTCTCCATGTACTCATTAGCTCTTTTCCATTTTGAATTTCTGAAGTGATACTCCTCTTTTGCTTTTCATCTTACTAAGTGGACCTTTAAAATTAGTAAAATGTCCCTGGATCTCAGTTCAAGGAGATATTTGGAGAGATTTTCAACCAAAGATGAAATAAAAGGATCTACTGTTATCTTGGCTCTCTTCGTACTTTGGTTAATATAGGTACATGTTTTTCCTATTTCCAATGCCCCAAGTAATGGTGCATGGATGTTGCAATGGTAGCAACCAAACCCAGATTTACTGTCACCTCAAGTTCTGTCAACTGTTGACAAGCACCACACACACACACAGACACGAACGCATGCACGCATGCACACACACATACACAGACACACATCTTGCTTCCTAACAACTGATGCTGTGATTAGATCCCATTGTTCAGCTGATCAAGTTTCCAGAGATCCTTTGGAGTGACAATGGTCCCCTGAGTCAGGATAAGATATCAAGTTTGATAATTAACAGGAGAGGAAAGTTTAAAATTGCTTGCTATTTTGCAAAATTAGACAAGGGGCTGTTTGAAGAACATGTAAAAGTTAACATCATAAATTTGCGTTAGTGGTTCTAATGGGGCTCTTGCTATGGGACTAGAAAAGTAAATTATCAGATTAAGGCAGGACTGGAGGACAATGGTATAGGAGCAGAACAGGGTAAAGGAGTTAAAAGGATTGGACAGACAGTGAATTCCAGACAGAACAAAGGAAGCAAATTCAGCAGGGATGACAAACAGTGAGTTTGCTAAGGCAGACGGGAGTTAATGGGACACTGATACTAAAGGGGTCAAAGAAGTGTAAGGGGCTCTAGCAATGGCATAAATTATGGTGAATGGGAAGATTATGAGGCACAAAGCAAAGTTGTTCATGAATTTATAAGAGGGCCACAAGAATAAATAAAACAGCATGCAGAGAGAGCATTAGCCACAGGGGGGGCTGTGGCAGCGATAGCGGTCAGCCTAAAAAGCTGGAAAGCAGCAATGGGAATTGAGGTGCTCACCATATGCTCTTTATACCTCAACATTTCCATATGTGGAGCTGGAGAGAAGCACAGATGCCACTAAAAAGGACAGCAAAGGAAATGATGCATAAAGGAGAGACCCAGGTTGTACCTGGCTCAGGAGAGTGTTGGAAGTTGTTAAGATACTAAGGCAATGAAAGGAAGGCCCACTTAAGATTGAAAGGAGGTTACAGGTGGTAAGATGGGAAGGCTAAATAATACCAGCACTAGGAGAGAGGTAAGGAGACGAAGGAAAGAAGAGCTTGGATTCTGGAGGGAGAAAGGAAGACATTCCATCTACTAAATCTAAGGATCTTACCGGAATTACATCAAAAGTAAAAGACTAAATTCTGGGTACCACTTAAACTCGAGTGAATGTAAGTTTTACTGAAGTAATAAATTTGGAATTTATAGATCCTTAACTGTATTCTAACAACAGGATTCATTTCTTTTGGGGAAGGGAGGCTTGGGATGAGAATTTTCCCTTGTTCCCCTAAACTTACCCGAGTCAGACACTGGCAGTTTGAATAGCATACAAATTGTCATTCAGCATTTATAATAGTAATTAACATTTACTGAGTGCCTAATATGTGCCAAGGACTGTACTGTGTTCATAGAGACTGCACCATTTTATTCCCTTTAGAAATCTATGACAGAGGCTTTACTATTACTTCCATTTCCTAGATGAGGAAACAGATATATAGAGAGAGTTAAATAATGTGCTCAAAAGTCCCATAATCAATAAATCACAGAGTCAAAATTCAGACCCAACCACCTGACTCCAGACTCTGTACTGTTAATCACCACACTGTATGACGATGCCTCCATCAGATGCTGTAGATCTTGTCAAGTGCGAGTACTTGGAGACTTTAATCAGAATATGAAGAGGTCAGCAATCACTATGTGCCAGGAAAACCAGGCAATGCAATACAGGATAAATTTCTATTCCCATATTTTCTTTTGGTAGTTTGATCATCTCCTGTTCAGCCACTTAGGGAGAAAAGAGATGTTTATGTCTTCAAGAAGGGCTTTTGCAAAAGGGATAGTGACAGAGCAAGAGAGAACAGAATAGAAAAAGAAAATTCTGGGCTTTCGATTTCCAAAAGCTGAGGTTCTGAGACAAATAACAGAATTTTAAAGATACTTGTTAGGATTTTAATATTTTTCCAAAAGAGAAGTGCTAGGGGTTCTCTGTAATAGGGAATAAAAGAGAGAATTGGAGAGGGGAGCAATACAAATAGAAATATGAAATGTGAATCTAACGTGGAAATTTGTCTTCCCCGTCTCCTCTCTTCTAAGGTGATGGTATGATATTTAAATGTGGGGAATTCAGGGGTGCCTGAGTGGCTCAGTGGGTTAAAGCCTCTACCTTCAGCTCAGGTCATGATCTCAAGGTCCTGGGATCGAGCCCCAAATCAGGCTCTCTGCTCAGAGGAGAGCCTGCTTACCCCTCTCTCTCTGCCTGCCTCTCTGCCTACTTGTGGTCTCTCTCTGTCAAATAAATAAATAAAATCTTTAAAAAAATAAAAAATAAATGTGGGGAATTCAGCACAGAGGGAATCCATAACCCCCCCTCAATTTGATATCCGTGCCCTACTCAACCATGTAGTGAGAGTAATAGATATGACTATGGTCCCAGCAATGAGGATTATGAAACACTCAGTCCATCTTAGGAAAGCACACTATACAAGAAAAAAGACAATGGAAAACTGGTATCTCCGTGTGATTTTATGACACTGTGTCAACCTCCTGAATTTAGCTCCAACCCCAGAGAAAAAGAATGTCCCCATCGAAAGAAAACAGTCCATGCTTTACAAGAGGGTGCTCCCAGCATTTTTCTTCTATCTACCAAATACTGAGGATCCTAATTTGGACTTTCCAATCTCTGACCTCCAAAGAGATCCTTGCCTTGCCAAAGTCATTCTTGATTTGAGGCCTTGGGCTTGAAGAATCAGGAAGAACAGACTTACTTCATATTTTTGGGACACCAAGAAAAGGCCTTCTAGAGTCTTCAATAGTACTTTTTTTTTTAATAGTACTTTTAAAAATGTCCTTCCCACCCCTCATCTCCTAACCAGTACACATATTACAGCTGTTCGTATGCTCTCTCAAAAGCCTCCTCAAATTCATCCTGTTTCCTTTTTTGTTCTAGTTTCTGCCTATTTTACTACTGTATACTAATTGCCTATCGTTCGGCAAGACATAGTATAGATAATCTATAAATATTATTTCCACTTTGAAAAGGAGTAAGAAAAGAGAGGAAGGAAAGAAAGAAGTAAACATGCTGGTTGGTTATTTGGTAGCCTATAGCTCTACAGCAAGAAATTATGCAAAAAAATATCAAAGAAGGCCGTGCCCTCCTAGAGTATGTATTTACAAGAACTCCTTTCTCTGTAACTTGGTCTAAGAATTGAGTAAACGGTATTAATTTTCATTTTATATAGGAAGACCATAAAATTTATCATTCAAACTAGAACACATTCGAGAGCAAAAAGATGACTACTAATACTCTAGTCCAGAAAACTATAGCACCCTGATGTTTATAGCAGCATTATCAACAATAGCCAAACTATGGAAAAAGCCCAAATGTCCATTGACTGAAATGGATAAAGAAGAGGTGGCATATACATACAATGGAATATTATTCAGCCATCAAACAGAGTGAAATTTTGCCAATTACCACAACATGGATGGAGCTGGACAGTTATTATGCTAATCAAAGTAAGTCAGAGAAAGACATATACTATGTGATTTCACTCATATGTGGAATTTAAGAAACAAAACAAATGAACATAGCGGGAAAAAAAGAGACGCAAACCAAAAAACAGACTCTTAATTATAGAAAACAAACTGAGGGTTCTTGGGAAGGAGGTGGGTGGGAGGATGAGTTAAATGAGTGATGAGTATTGAGGAGGGCACTTGTTGTGATGAGCACTGGGTATTCTATGCAAGTGATGAATCACTAAATTCTCCACCTGAAACTAATATTGCCCGGTGTGTTAACTAGCTGGAATTTAGATAAAAACTTGAGAAAAAAAATTTTTAAAGTAAAATTCTGAAAAAAATAGGAAAGTGTATACCAGGATTGTTATACTAGGGCAAATTAGGTGAATGGTCACCCTAGTTTTTTATGACCTTCGGCGAAACTGAGCTCTTACAAATTCAGAACACTCTCGCACGGAGGTAAGAGTAATCCTATAATAAAATACATGAAAGGGGAGCCTGGGTGGCTCAGTCAGTTACATGTCTGCCTTCGGCTCACATGATCCTAGCGTCCTGGGACTGAGCCCCCCATTTGGGCTCCTTGCTCAGTGAGAAGCCTGCATCTCCAGCTCCCCCTGCTTGTGTGCTCTCTCTCTCTCAAATAAATAAAATCTTTAAAAAATACATGAAAAATGGTTCAAGTTAATACACAAAAATCCCACTTGCCACATTCCCTTTCTTTCTTTCAGCTCCTTGAGAATACCCAATCTTTGCACTGACTAGAGCTAGTACCTATCCTCTTTGCCTATTTAAGGTCTCATTATCATTTGGAGGTTGCTTAAAAGCCATCTTCTCAAGGAAGCTGTACCTGTCCCCAGTCCTCTGTCCACCCCCACTCCTGCCATAGACCACATTAGCTCCCTTGGTTATTGTACTTTTCACAGGTGGAATTCTACATTTATGCTTGTGATATTTAATGTTAGTCTTATGTAGCTCTTATGTAGCTCTTTTGTGTAATGAGGACCATGACATGTAATTCTATAATTATAATTTTATAATTATACCATGAGGTATAATTTTCCTTATCTTTGTATTTCTAGCTCCTAAGTTGCATTTTGGTACCTAATAAATGCTTAATAAATACTGAGTAAATAAAAAGTTAAGTGGATAAATGAAGAACAGGAGTTTCTTTCATTACCAAAGGGGAATAATTATGTAAGAAATCTCAAAGTGCCAGATAAGCAATAAATTTACAGGCTACAAAGATATCCAAAATCTATTTAATTAATCTTTAAATGATACTTAATCATTCACTTTTGCTGGCATTAAACAAGTCTGACATTGGTAGCCTCGAGCATTGACAGGTATGTCAGAGGTTTAGCTTTTCTTAAATGAATAAATAAATGAGAAGGAAATACGGTAATAACCAAGAAATGGCCATTTTCTATATATTTTATATATATAAATACACACACACACACACACACACACACACACACAGAAATTCACAAATTCTATACACACATACCAAGATTAAGAAAGTAATACTGCCACGGCAACACAGTAATTTATTTTTGTTAATTATGCAAATATATAAATTTTTCATTTCCAGATGTGCTCTGCACATAAAGCTACAGTACCTGGATGGCACAGAGGAATTTAAGAATTTAGTCAGAATTGGGGGCGCCTGAGTGGCTCAGTGGATTAGTGTCTCTTGACGTCTGCTCAGGTCATGATCTCAGGGTAGTGAGATTGAGCCCCATGTCAGGCTCCACACATAGAGGGGAGTGTGAGATTCTTTCTTTCTCCCTCTGACCCTCCCCCCTGCTTGCTCTCTCTCAAATAAATTAATAAATCTTAAAAAAAAATAATTTAGTCAGAATTGCAGAAATGGCTGGTGGTGTCAGGCAAAAGAACTTTAAAAATAGAGACAATATGTTCTAGTGAACGGAGTATCAAGTGGCCTAATTCTAATTCCAGTTCTGCTACTAAGAAATCATGTGAACTCTTATAACCTTTCCGGAAGACTAAATGCATAAAATAAATGTCTTCACGGTTGACAGTCCATCACAATCACTGATGGATTTAAAAACTAGGGAGGCCTAAGACTCACCCTAAATCTTGGATTTCAATGCTTCTAGAGATCTTGGCCTCCTCTTGTGTTTCAAGAGCTCCAGATGAGACCCAGGACAGTTCAGGCATGAGAACTAGAACTAATGGAAGTGGTGTGATCACTTCTCTGACTCACAATGACCTAGGCTGTCCAAGTGGGTCCCAGCACAGACCTCTAAGGTCTCTCCCAGAACAATATTTTTTATTATTTGGAGCAAAAATGAAGTCTACTATGAAAAAATGCAGAAAAATAAATGAAAACGACTTCAGATATTCAAGAAACCTCATCTGTAGCAATAAAATGGCACTAGCACTTTTTAAAAACTTAGATTGTTAATTAAAATGTAAATGCTAATAGTTGAATCTTAAATGCATCTGCACATCCACTATGTTCAAAATCATTTTTTGAGACGCGATGAAATCGTAATGGAAGGCATAAAAATATAGGAATAATAGTGGATTTGATGTTGCACACAAGTCAACTGAGACATTTGGTGTACCTCTTCATTTACTTCCCTTCACTTGGCCATTATAGAAACCAAAGATATTTAGTCCTTTGAAACACAGGTGTAGGTAACCTTTCTGAACCACAGTCACATATGGTAAGAGAGGCTATTTTTAGCAAACTTTCTCCTAGGAAGTTCATATTAATGAATGAATTATGAACAAATAGAAATATGACCATCAGAAAAAGGTCAAAGTGAATAAACATAGCAAAAATGTTATTAGCTTTTCTTTATTACAAAAAATAACCATTGATGTAGAATTTATATTAACAGAGATACGATTTTCAAGAAAATTTACAAATAAAGATTATGAGAAAATGATCAATCTCATGGGAGACAAAAAGAGAGGAACACTGTGAGACTGTTTCTCTTCTGAATGTACTATAAGGTCAGTTTAAGTATATGCTTTTATTAATTCATATTTAGATTCCTTTATTTAAAAAAAAAGGATTTGAGGTTACATTAAAATTTTAAAAAACTAACATAGTGTAATGTGATTTTCAGCAAACATAAAACCTCTCTGACATATATGGCATTCAAAAAAAATAAGGTTAGAAATGATAATATATGCCAGCAAGCACACTCTATGCTACAGACTTAATGATGAAGGATTTGGTTCATGACTTAAAATAGGAAATAAGAAACTGATCTTGATTACATTAGGAACTCCCTATAATAACACTCATTCTATATGTAAATCTTTTGCAAAATGAAGATTATCTATTCAATTCATATAAAACCTTATGCATTTCTCCTTCACTTTGAGTAAAGCATAAGGTAAAAGTTATAACAATTTGCACTTTTATGCATGTTCTAACTGAAGATTAACTGTGTTTGACAACTCTAAATATAAGGCTTTCTACAAGGAATACACTTCAGAGAAAGATTAAAATATAAGGCAAAGTGAGAGAAATTTTCTCTTTTCATGTGCAAAACATATAGTAAAAGGTATTGGAATGTCTAACTAAATTAAGCTGTCCATCGAAAGCATATCTAAATATATAGAATTTAGGTATTGATATAGCTATGTCTAATAAGAAGAGGGAAGTATTTTTCCCTCTATCTAATAACATATAGTGCCCGGTCAATATAACACCTACTTTTTTCCCCAAGAAACTTAAATATTTCTAAATAAATATACATCATATTCATTTATAATTCTTTAAATTAATGAAGGTGTTGCATAAGATAGAAAGATAAATGATAAATAGATAACTGAAAAAAATATGAAAACTTTAGAAAGCACCTAATTCTTTTTAAATTCCCAGAACTTGCTCTTAGTAGTCTTCAAATAACCAGTTTTGTTGGCAACTTCTAATTTAGACAGTGCATTTTGAAGAACTAGAAAAATTTCACTTAAATTATGTATACAATTATTTATTTAGTATTTGTATAGTTATATACATACTTAGTATTATAAGATAGCAGTAAGAAAGGAATTATAGCACATATTTCTTTAGCAAAATCTTTATTAATCCTTTTTCTATCTCTGTTGCATTCTTAGTTCTTCTTTTTGTTTCCTCTTCTCTCCTTTCCCTTCAGTAAACTTGACATCTATCCTCCGAAGTCTGTAGGTCTTTGCTTTCATAACCTCTTGTTAAGCTCACCAATTACTGAGTACACCTTGGAATTTGGGGTCAAGTGTTTTTACTTTGTACTATGCACCTCTACTTGAGCCCAATTGCTTATACCATTAACTGTAAGAGGATCATAGTTAGGCCTTTAATGACAAAGTTTTTCCTGCACATCTAAATCTATTTTCTCTCTAAGGAGCCAAGAAGATATCTACCTAATTGCTTTTAGCATAAAAATTATTTGAGAGAGATTATGGTTTACTTTTATCATTAATATAAAAGCTGAAATTAAAGGAAAAGGAATCTATAATTAGAAGGTTATTAAAGAAGTAAAAATGGGACCTTAGTGTCCCAACTACTGATAACATTTTTAGTGTAAAAGCCTTTGGGATTAGCAATTCACTTGTGATATATAAATGAAGCCCACAGTAAAATCTCCCTAAACCAAAATATCCTGCTTTCCTTAATAAGGTGTCCATACAAGAAGGAAAATCTAAGTGAATTTTCTGGTAAAGAACACATATAATGCTTCGTCTCTCATTATATTCAGAAAATAAAACATGACCGCTATTAGAAAAAATAGAATTCTAGTGCATGTCTACTCATCCACAGGGTCTCAAACTTGCTTTATTTTCCAAATTTGATCACGCCCCCTCAGTCTACTTCCCTTCCTCTTTATATAGTTTGTAGTTTTACTTGTATTTTTTTATTTGCTTCATATTTGTTCTTCTGTTGACTAAAAGAAATATATTTTATTTTTTTTAGATTTATTTATTTGACAGATAGAGAGCATAAGCAGGCAGAGCAGCAGGCAGAGGGAGAGGGAGAAGCAGGCTTCCCACTGAGCAGGGAGCCTTACTCAGGGCTCAATCCCAGGACCCTGGAATCATGACCTGAGCTGAAGGCAGCTTCTTAACCAATGAACCACCCAGACACCCCTAAGAAATATATTCTTAATTGCCTTTGCACTCTAAAACCAATCATTATGAATAAGAACTGACAAGGTTTCAATAAATATTTGCTGAAATAATAAATGTTGAATACAATGAAAGTAGTAATAACTAACATTTTTTGAGTGCAAGCATGTGCCAGGCACTTCCAAGCACTCTACCCATATTAATGGACTTTCTCCTCTTTCCCACACTGGCAATAGACGATCTGATAACCCCCATTTTACCAATGAGGAAACAGGGGCAAGTTTAAGTATCTGGGTATCTGTCACACAGCTTGTAAGTGGCAGAGGTGAGATTTGAGCCCAGGGAATCAGGGAGTCTGCCCCTTGGCTCCTAAGCACTATTTTATGCAGTTATTTTTGGATATTAGGAGACATGTGACAATTTCCAACAGCTGGAAAAATATCTTGTTTTCAAAGGCATGTAATTACACTGAAAGAAAAGTATTTAAATAAATAATCCATGGTTGAATCTTTGCCCACTATTTAATAGGGGAAAAGAGAGGTAATAGTTAACATTATTGTGTGCCTGACATTATGCTAAATGCTTTACATAGATTATCTCATTTAGTCCTCCCTGTGGTGAGGGCCCCACTTGCCAAAGTAACTTGCAGAGAGACATTTGGTAGAAAACTATTGAATGGAACTGCTTGTTCTAAAGAACAAAACCAGGAAAAAAGTGAAAGGAGTTCAATGTTCCCCATATTGAGGGGTTGAGATCAGCTGGTGAGAGGGAGAGGGGATAAAGGGGGTAGGGACATTGAGGGGAGCAATGAAACATTGGAACAAGATGAAGTCACTGAAAAATAAAAAAAATTAAAAAAAAAGGAAAGAAGGAAAAGACTGTGAAACACTGGCTGATCACTAACCTGAAACTTCGTGGATAGTGGACCTTACCAGCAAGAGGTTATTGTTTCTAATCATGCTCTGCATTTCAGTCATGAGAGTGAAAAACAGATGCTGGAGTGAATATTCTTACTGACAAGAGCATGGGAAAAGGTCATGTCTAAAATATTTGATTTGTTCATTCTGCAAAGAAGATATGTTTTTTGGGGAAAAAAACCTAATTATTGCCAATTCCCATCCATATGGTGTTTATTTCATTTTTAAGCAAATTTTAGAAAAAAAGTGTTATCTTTCTAAATCTAGAATAAGCTCATTTATTAATCTTGGATGCATTTGAAAAAAGAAATATCTTTCACCTTCAGTAAAAAAGCTGTAAGTTACTGAAACAAGATTCTCCTAGAGTTTACTTCCCTTCTCGTTTTTGGATGTATATCATAAGCTGGGAATTCAAGCAGAAAAGAACTGCATCCTCCTATTTCATTCTTAATAATATACACTTTAAAAGTCCAACTTAAATATTTGCGTAATGTTTTCTTTGAGGCTTAAAAAGAAGACAATGATAAAGTAGAAGAACTTTTCTCAAACATAGGAAATGACTCTTACTAAAGCAATTTTTTTACTTATCTATCAAATACTCAAGAAGTTAACATAATATCACTGCAGTATGTTCAAGGGATCATTCTATTTTAGAATTTGATCTCAAAAATTAATTTAAAAACCACATATCGTAAATAATGATGCCTTGGTCTTTTAACTGGCTTCTTGCTTCCAAGTTTATACTCGAAAAAAAGAAACCAGGGAGCTTGGGTGGCTCAGCCAGTTAAACGTCAGACTCTTGACTCAGGTCATGATCTCCAGGTTGTGAGATCCACCTGCTATCTGGCTTCCTGTTCTGCGGGGGGTCTGCTTGAAGATTCTCTCCCTCTGTCCCTCCCCTCTTACTTTCTTTTCTCCTAAAAGAAACAAAAAAGAAAAGGAAAGAGAAGAGAAGAGAAGAGAGAAGAGAAAAGCAAAGCAAAGAAACCAAAAATAACAGGGCAGTGAAAAGAAGGCTCCATTTTGTTGAAAAGAAATAATACAATGATGAGAGCTTATTTATTGTGTGCTTAAGAGATGACAGAACACTCTTTTAAGTATTTTAGATTAAAACATTAAATAAAATCATTTACTTACTGAAAGAAAATTATGCAGTCATTAATATTATAAACCCTATTTTACAGGGGCGCCTGGGTGGCTCAGTGGGTTAAGCCGCTGCCTTCAGCTCAGGTCATGATCTCAGGGTCCTGGGATTGAACCCTGCATCGGGCTCTCTGCTCTGCAGGGAGCTTGCTTCCCCCTCTCTCTCTGCCTACTTGTGATCTCTCTCTCTCTGTCAAATAAATAAAAAAAAAAATCTTAAAAAAAATAAATCCTATTTTACAGATGAGAACGCTAAGGAGTAGAGTGGCTAGGAATCCACTAACTAGTCCATGTTTCACAAGCTAGGGAATGTTAGCATTAGGATTTTAACCCCAGCAGTCTCACTAGAATGTAGATTCTTATTTTTTTCTTAAAGATTTACTTATTTATTTATTTGAGGGGGATAGAGGGAAAGGGAGAGAGAATTGTAAGCAGACTCCATGCTGAATATGGAGCCCACGCGGGGGTCGTGTGGCCCTGAGATCATGACCTGAGTCAAAACAAGAGTCTGCCGCTTAACTGACTGAGCCACCCAGACATCCTAGAGTACAGATTCTTAATATCATTTAATACATTATTGAGAACAAAAAAGAACTCTTAAATATATGTAAATTTGGGAGTAAATAAATTATTAGAGCATTTTTTTCCTGTTTAACAATTAAAAACCTCACACTGTCTCACACTGAAGGAATCATCAGTAATTTCACATAAAAATAATATTTAACTACCTCCAAAAATATCAAAATAGATTTGTTTTTGCTCTTATGCTTTCCAGAGACCATATTAATGGAAGATTCTGAGGTTCTGTAGCTTGGCCATTTCTCAGTTCAGCTCCACAGTCAAAGAATGGCATGCCATTTGTTCTACAACATTACAGAGTCATTAGAATATAAAAGATATAGTCTGGACTATAAGACAAAACTTCATGGAACACATACTTGATTCTTAATAGGTTCAGAAGAAGAGATTTTAAGCTCAAAGAATGAATACAGATACCTGTCGTTGGTGTGTTAAGATTTAATGCTGGCCTTTAGAGCCTTAGCTGAAGTGAATATTGTTGTAGAAGATGATAATCTTAGGTACAGTACAAGGGAAGTGGATGAGGGGAACAAAAGTCATATAAATCACTCCTTTCTAAAAAATGCCAGCAGGATACCTGGGTGGCTCAGTCAGTTAAGCATCTGACACTTGATCTCAGCTCAGGTCTTAATCACAGGGTTGTGAGTTCAAGCCCCACACTGAGCTCGTTAGATGTGGAGCCTACTTAGAAGAAAATAAATAAACAAATAAATAAAGCCATCAATTTGAGTAAGAATCATTAATCTATAGAAAATATTGTTTATTTTCATTGGGACTTAGATTTCTTAGTCTGTAAAACAAGACTGTATTAAATGAGGTCTATGACAGCTCTCCTCCTTTAACGTTCTATGATCCCAAACCTTAAAATAAGGTGGCCCATGGGAATAACTATTCATCCCTGTTTGCTTGAAACTATTCCATTTTTCACCTGTTGTCTTGGAGTAATTATTAAAAGAATCCTTTCTTCTCAATACTCTCCATTTTAGATAATAAATTATTCACATTGTGAAGAATCGGAGATAAATTAATGTTTTCACTTATTTCTCCTATAGTACCTCATAAAAAATTCAAATAACTGTATATATAAAGGATAAGGTAATGCATACTATACATGAGTAAAATCAAAGAAAATACAAAAATATGCCTTGATATATATTTCACATAATTTCTAATATTAAAATATTTACTAGTAAAGATAGTTTATGCAAGATTATGCATGATCTAGTGATGGGTAGACATGGCTTTTAATCCTAATCCTATACTCCTTTAGGGGAGTCAAACCTACATTTTTTCCCCCATAAATTAATATGGAATTATGCTGCTACTTTTTTCGTGTGAGGATGGCTATAGTTAATTATATCACTATGCTAAACATCAAGGGTGACATTATTCCAAATACTGATAGAAAAGTTTAATGTATGATTTAATAGCTTCTCTTTTTTTCCTACATAGTAATGCTACATGTAGGGTTGCTAGATTTAGCAAATAAAAAAATATGACATCCAGTTAAATTTAAATTTCATATGAACACTGAATAAGTTCTTAGCACATGTATGTCCCAAAAATAGCTTGGGAGTCCTCTATTTTATCTGGCTACCCTACCTACATGAAATTCTTATTCTGAGAATTCTTGACTGATGGTTACAAATACTTTGAAAAGAACCAGATTATGCCTGTGTCTTGGTTCTGTCAGATAAATTGGCTCTGTGCCCTTAGGTAATGTATATAACCTCAGTAAGACTCAGAATCCACATCAATAAAGTGACAACATTGGTCTCTAACTCATACAGCCGTGGAGAAGATTAAATATAATGATTGTCTAGTCCATTGTAATGACTATGAGCTATAATATTATTCTAAAGAAAGATGTACAAAATATTTCAGTCATTTTCCTAGAATGAGTTTTAACAAACTCACAAAAATCCATATTCTCCTCTTTTTTTTTCTAGGTACATAGCTAGACTGTATTTCCCCAGTTTTCTTGCAATTGAGTGTGATGCCTCATGGCTGAGTCCCAGACATGAAATGCCAGAGGAAGTACTGCACACCATTTCCAAGGCAGTCCCATACAGTTCTTTCATGAGTGGACCTATGAGTTTCTTGCCCTTTACTCTAGCTGGAATGGAGACTCCCTCCCACACCTAACAGGTCAACTTTGCAAGTCTTGGACTCTCAAATCAGACTAACAAAAATCACAGATCTTATCCGATATCAAGTTTTACTAATAATTTCCAGAATACCAGTAATTATAAAAGGCAAATCAAGGCAAGGTCTAGGACCACACTAGGACTCACTTTTCCCCAGACATAACAGGGGTTTTTAAGAGATAATTGCAGTCATCACTTATATAAAAGAGAGCTTTTGTCATGAAATATCCATTTTGTACATCCACTGAAATGTAGTTTATATGACATTTTCCAGTGAGGCATGCTCCATAAATGTATAGATTTTCATGCAATCCTAGTCAGATCAGGAACATTTCATAGATTAAAGAAATTCCCGTGATGGTAAATATCATCAATATAGTGATTTCCAGGAGGCTGGCCACTAATCAGCTTGCTTACAAGAAATCTGAATTGTTCATCGTTCTTTGTTTTTGGGGATTCCTCCCC
This sequence comes from Potos flavus, assembly GCA_028534135.1. NCBI lineage: Eukaryota > Metazoa > Chordata > Mammalia > Carnivora > Procyonidae > Potos > Potos flavus. Next base: position 41,594,573 of record CM052900.1, read on the forward strand.
AGTGAGGAAGATTATGCATTACAGACCTGCAGCAAACCGATTTCTGTCAAAAAAAACCAGTTGATGAAGATGGAAGAGCCTCAACCTGCCTGGGTTCCTGAATGGAGGAGAGATGCCACAGACACTTGTTTACCCATCCCATGCTAACAAAATGAATAAGAAAGAACTTTCTTTCTTTTTTTTTTTCCCTTAAGATTTTATTTATTTGAGAGAGAGAGAGAGAGAGCGCACAAGCATGAGCAGGGGAAAGGCAAAGGGGGAGGGGGAGGGATAAGCAGACTCCGCACCGAGTGTGGAGCCCCATGCAGGCTGATCCCAGGAGACTGAGATGATGACCTGAGGCAAAACCAAGAGTCTGACTCTCAACCAACTGAGCCACTCAGGTCCCTAAGAAAGAACTTTCTATTATTGTGTGCCATAAGATGTATTTGGGTGATTTAAAGTGATATCATTACAGGTATAATTAAAATGATAAATACATCACAAATTTTCTTTTCAAGTAAGGCAATATTTCCTAACTTTCTTAGGACTGGATTATTAGGCTAATGATTGTAAAATATTTTGAGATATGTTGTAATGGTTAGGAATGGTCTCTGGACACTGCCCTGGATATATTTTATTTCTATCTTATCATTTGTCTTGGACAATTTATTTACCAGGAATAATTTCTTCATCAGTATGCATAGCTAACATTATTACTGTGATTGTTTTTGTTTTTTTTAAGATTTTATTTATTTATTTGACAGAAAGAGAGACACAGCAAGAGAGGGAACACAAGCAGGGGGAGTGTGAGAGGGAGAAGCAGGCTTCCTGCTGAGCAGGGAGCCCGATGTGGGACTCAATCCCAGGACTCCGGGATCATGACACAAGCTGAAGGCAGACGCTTCACAACTGAGCCACCCAGGTGCCCTATTACTGTGATTGTTATGATGAAAGATGTATCAAAATATTTTAATGATGGCATCAGTTTCACAAAGAGAACAAACTTTTAAAATGATATATATATGTATATATATATATATTACATATCTATATATCTATATCTATATATTTAGGGAAATTGAAGTATTTTTTTAAATTTCTACTTTAAAATTTCATTTTGCATTAAAAGTTGATTCTACGTTCAGAGAACTGTTTCTCCCCTGCTCTTGTAGCTAAAGATAGAACAACATAAGCATATATATGTATTGTGTGTGTATATGTGTGTGTGTGTGTGTGTGTGTCAGAGACATAAGCAAGTTAATTATATCAAGAGGTATGTAAAAATGCATGAGACACTAAATCCTGTTCAGTCTTTATTCAAGATAGTCTCATGACCTCTGCAAATTATTTCTCCTAACACTATTTGCCAGTGGTGATCATTGTTGAATCTGGGTAATAGTTATAGGATTCCTTCAATCATTACCTCTACTTTTGAATGTTTGAAATTTATCATAATAAAGTTTTTGTTGTTTTTTTTTTTTTTAAAGTAATGCTCTGTTTATGGTCTCTTATTCTTTGAAACTCTAACACTATTAGCCATGATGTGGAGAGACGGCAAGCTGTGGGCAGTAGCGCGGTCTTCCTACCACCAGCTATGCTAACAGTGAGAACAGAAACCATTAACGACATTTACCACTGAAAATATACAAGTAGATGTATACATATACCACAGAGATTAAGTTGTAACACCAGTCTAATATACATATCTGAAGAACAACGTTTAGTGATTATAATAACTAACAAGTACTGAGCATTTATTATTTGTCAGGCATTCTTTTGCATGCCATTCATGCAGTGCCTCATTTCACCTTCAAACGAAATCTATGCTGTATGTGTTATTATCATCCTAATTCGACGGAAAAGGGAATGGTGGAGAAATAGATTACATGGCTCATCCAAGGCCACGTGGCTTATATTTTCATTCTAGAACACTTCTACACACAGTGATTGGTTTCATTTAGGAACGTGCTAGAGATACATTAAAAAACTATAACAACTTAATAACAAACATAAATAACTGAATTGAAGGGAACAAAATGATCAAAGGGAACCCCTGCCCATTGTTGGCAGGATTTTAAAATGGCACAACTGCTAGAGGAAACAGTATGGTGGTCCTCAAAAATTACAAATAGAGCTCCCATAAGATTCAGAAATCCTACTTCTGGGTATATACTCAAAAGAACTGAAAATGAGGTCTTGAGTAAACATGTGCATACCCATGTTCATAGAAACACTATTCACAATAGCCAAGAAATGGAAGCAAACCAGACATTCAACAGCAGATAAATGGCTAAAACAATGTGTAACAACACATGATGGAATACCATTCGGTCTTAACAGGAAAGGACATACCGCAACATGCTACAACCAGGATGAACCTTAGGATATTATGCCAGGTGAAACAAGCCAGTCATAAAAAAAGACATATATTGTGTGATTCCACTTAGATGAGGTATCTAAAGCAGTCACATTCATAGAAACAGAAAGTGGAATGGTGGTTACCAAAGACCAGACCTGCAAGAAGAAGAAATCAGTTGTTATGGAATGAAGATAGAGTTTCAGTTTGAGAAGACAAGAAATTTTGGAGATCTGTTGTAAAGCAATGTAAATATACTTAACGCTGCTGAAGTATATACTTAAAAATGGTTAAGATGGTAAATTTAATTTTACATATGTTTTTTTTGTTTGTTTTGTTTTGTTTTTGTTTTATTCTTTTAAAGATTTTATTCATTCATTTGACAGAGAGAGAGAGAGAGAGATCACTAGTAGGCAGAGAGGCAGGCAGAGAGGGGGAAGCAGGCTCCCCACAGAGCAGAGAGCCCGATGCAGGCTCCATCCCAGATCCTGAGATCATGACCTGAGCTGAAGGCAGAGGCTTTAACCCACTGAGTCACCCAGGCACCCCTACATATGTTTCATCAAAATTAATTTTTTTTAAAAAATGGCCAAAGGCATCAGAGAAATACAAATCAAAACCACAGTGAGATACCGCCTCACACCAGTCAGAATGGCTAAAATAAGCAGGTCAGGAAATGACAGATGTTGGCGAGGATGCAGAGAAAGGGGAACCCTCCTACACTGTTGGTGGGAATGCAAGCTGGTGCAGCCACTCTGGAAAACAGTGTGGAGATTCCTCAAAAAGTTGAAAATAGAGTTACCCTTCAACCCAGCAATTGCACTACTGGGTATTTACCCTAAAGATACAAATGTAGTGATCCGAAGGGGCACGTGTACCCGAATGTTTATAGCAGCAATGTCCACAA
>CM052900.1:41598317-41624660 GCA_028534135.1 Potos flavus
GTGTTATTATGCAAGTTTTCTTCTCTGTTTTTGGATGTTCCAAAGTCTTCCAAAGTCTTAAAATTATTCTACGTCTGCCCCAGTACTCCTTTGAAGATTATATTTGAGAACTAGAAGCTTTGACAGTATAATCACCCATCATCTCCTTCCAATGCCACAGAGGACAATTCCCAGCAAATACTGAATGCATGAGGTTCTCTAATGCTTGTAGAAAGCACTGGTATATTATTTATTTCAACATGCCTTAGACTCTTAGGCTCATGGTAGTTGAAATGTTTTCTGATTACATAAACATAATTTAAGTATTCAGTTTTGATGTTCCTGGGTAAGAGGTTGTATGAGTATGTTTGTGTAAATGGTTTATTCAAAATGGTAATATTATATGAAAAGAAAATGCCCAGAAGTGCCACCTCTTATTTTTCACTTACCCAGCACTTTCTGATCTAGAATATATTTGAATATATTTACCTAATATTATATCCCCAAATGTTACTTAGTATACCAAGAAAAAGGTAAGGGGATTTTTTTTTTTTCATTTATTTTTATCACCATCCCCATCATTATCACGCTCCCCCCCTCAAGGACTTCATATTGCCAAAGTGATTTTCAGAATGGGTGTACTACCCAAGGTCACAAAGGAAATACAACTAGACTTCCTAAATCCTAGAAATTCGTACTCTAACTGGAAAGAAGAAATAATAAGCACCTACGCACATATATACATAACACTTAGATAGACATAGAGAGTTCCAGAACTGTTAATCCAACTATTCAACACTGACACTATTTCTGTAGCCATTTAAGAATGCAGAAAAACTAACGTTCTAAAGATATATTAACATATATCTAATAGTTCTTACTTAAGAATACACTATGGCCCAAATTCAGAATAAAATAGATGGTATAGCTAACTGAATGTTTTATATTTTTCCCCTTTTCTTTTAAGTCCTAAATGACATGGAATCTCTTGTTTCCTTCATATTTAGTAAAAATCTGTAATTCTTTTGCATCATTTTTCTAGCTTATCACCATTACCCAACAAGAATGAAAGCACACGTGGATCATTAAACTAACTTAAAATTTGCAATAGTCTCACCAATATCATGGTTTCAAATGATATTCTACAAAAACAGACTAGTATATGCAAAGAAACAATTCTATTCTCTTATTAAAACTTTAACATCAAAGGCCATCTTTAAAACTATAGCCCAAAGGAAATAGGAATCTTTTGAGATGAGTTGAAAATTTCAAAGTGCATGTAGGTTCCAGAAATAAGTCCTAGAAATGATACTGGCAGCAGCTACTTTTACTATTAACATCTAGCAGAAGTTAAGTACTTCCTGTTCCTTAAAGCAAATATCATCAAGCTTGGGATAGTACTGATTCCTTCATTGCATTTGAATTAGGGCAGTGGGCCAATGATACCTGATCTTGTTTCAGGCAACTGGTAGGCAACTGATCATATATTTTTAAAAAACAATTTTTTAGGATGGAACTAGAGGGTATTATGCTAAGCGAAATAAGTCAATCAGAGAAAGACAATTATCATATGATCTCTCTGATATGAAGAATTTAAGAGGCAGGGTAGGGGGTGGTGGGGGGTAGCAGGAGAAAAATGAAACAAGATGGGACAGGGAGGGAGACAAACCATAAGAGACTCTCAATCTCACAAAACAAACTGGGGGTTGCTGGGGGGTAGAGGGGTATGGATAGGGTGGCTGGGTTATGGAGGTTGGGGAGGGTATGTGCAATGGTGAGTGCTGTGAAATGTATAAGCCCCATGATTCACAGACCTGTACCCTGGGGCAAATAATACATTATATGTTAATAAAAAAAATGAATATAAAAAAAACCAACAAACAATTTTTTAGAGAAGCCCTGAAAGCTACCTTTATTTCTAGAAAAGTCTTTGTTACCGTTGGGTAGTTTGTATACTGAAATTTAAGTCACGGTTCAATACACATCCAACAAGAAAGGATATTAAAAACAGGTTTCATAGTGTACTTTTAATGGAGCTCTTAAAGTGAATTAATCATAAATGAATAAAATTAGGTTGAATCTCAGGCTTGTTTATCTCAAGTAGCATGTTTATCATGGTGATATTTTTGAGGGTGAGGATAAGTCATTCTTATTTCATTATTTATTGTCTATTTCTCTTTAAAAGCATCACTTTAATATAAATAAAACAAAAACCTTATGTCTATTTTCAAGGCCCTTTCCCAAACCTGATATGGAAAGCAGAAGTGGAAAAGTGAGCAGTTTTTTTCAAGTTGTCTATGACTTTGGAGATTATTCAAGTTTGTGTTCAAGAGAGAGATTACATAAAACCCATCAAGAATTAGGAAAATCTCTGAGCTCAAAGTGAGAAGTATACAAAAGTGACTTCATAAAGGAGCGGAGATCTAAACTGAGACTTAAAGAATAAATAGGGTTTCGACAGGGTAACTGGGAAAAGTGCTCGAGGCAGAAAGAGCATGAGCAAACCAAGAATGAAAATCCTACTGTATGTTAACTATACTGAAATTAAAATTAAAAAAAGAATGAAAAATCCTAATCAGAAGATAAATTCGTTTTACTACAGTGTTTTTCAAACTTCAAGAACACGATCCATTACAATATTTCTCAAAAAGGGTGCTACTGACCTTTTACATAAGAATTTTTTTCCATTTACAACAAGATGGTTAACAATATCTCTGGCCTCTAGCTACTAAATGCTAGTAGTGAGGTTTCTTTTATCTTTTAGTTATGGCGAAAACCCCAAATTCCCTTTTATGTTTTCAAATGCCCCCTAGTGGTGAGTAAGCCTTCCCTATATCCAACCACTTAATCAAGAACTCTATGAAGTTCCTTTTCCAATAGAAGGTAATAAGAGAAGGAAGGAAGGAGGGAGGGAGGAAGGAAGGAAAGAAGGAAGGAAAGAAGAGGGGGAGGGAGGGAGGGAGGAAGGGCACTAAGTAAGTGCAGTATAGTAGAAAGGGTTACCAAGCAGTAAAGGACCATGTCATAACCGACTGCTGACCTGTTGAATTTTAGATGGCAGGTTCTGATTAAGCACAGAATCTCAGTGATTTTCAAGTTTCATATTTTATCAGCACATCTACTGAAAAAAGGTTTAAAAATCACACACCCAATTTCATGGAAATTAAAGACGAAAGAACTTAAATAACGTCAAATTAAGGGATGTCTGCTGTAACTAAAATGAGGAGCTATTATAGATTTTTGAGAAAGGGTAGCTTAATTACATATATTCAGAAGAATGTTATTAATTCTCAAAAATATATTTCTTTAAGCAATCAAACAAATGGCAAATATTTCCCTACCTTTCTCTGTTATCTGACATCCGAACAATGAAAATCTTTTAAAGAAACTTAAAGAAACTAATGGCACCTCCATAGCTTTTCCACAGATTTTTCTTAAGGGATTTAGACACTTTGTTTATCTTTAACTTTTTATTTGTAATACTGAAATACATTTCATCTCATATCCCTTAAAAATTACCCAAGTCTGCCTTACAATATGGCTGATACAATCACGGACCAAATACTAAGCTGGTTTCAAAGTATTGCCTCAGCCTCCTTGAGCAGCTGCCATCACTTTCATGTTCATGGCCGTAAGACCACGAGTGCTGTAGGCAAGATCTTAATACATTCTTCTAGCCTCTTCAGTGTATGTAACCTCCTCAGAACTCAACTTTTCCCTTGGCTTTTGAGTCTGAACATTCTTCTGATTTCAGTATCTCCCCCAGAATCACGTAGGAAGCTCCTTCTTTTGTCCTGACACCAGAAAGACCACATGACTGGGGTAATGGGTTGGTATTTGGCATGAAAGGGTAATATGACAATGTAGTTCTGTCCTCTGCTCACTTACAGTCTCTGATAAAATGTGAATAAAATGTGAATAAAATTGAAATGAATAAAGGAATAATTATGCATATAAATTAATGCTTCTGAAAGTAGCGTGGCTCTGTGTAGAGTTTAAAACCAGAGGCTGAAAGCTGAATATAGTCCACAAATATGTAAAGGTTGTCCACTGTACAGTTTAAAAGTAAATGAATGTAAATTTGTTCATTATACTGGGTAACTTCATAAATCCCTGTTCTCACACGTTTGAATTTGTAATCACTGGCAGAGTACTTAAGAGTGTGGACTTTGACGTCAGACAGACCGATTCAAGCCTGTGCTCTGCAAACCACTTTCTAGCTATAAGATGGGATGCTACAGAAACTGTATCATAGAATTATTGTGAGCATTCACGTAGATAACACATGTAAAGTACCTAGCACATGCTCCAGCACATAGCAATTATTAAATATTAGTTTATATCATTCTTTAGTAAATGGAACTCATGCTGCTAAAAAAATCGTGTTAGAGCAGAATACATGAATAAAATGCTTTGCCACTTAGGCATAATTTCACGAACATAATTTTATGTAGACCACTTTAACAGAAACTGACATTACGGAAGTGAATTTTAGCAGATGACAGAACTATAATAAGATCTCCCTGGATTGGTTTTTAAATGTGCTACACTGCACTCAACCAATTCTGCCCATTAGTTCCCAAAGCAATGTAGTTTCCAGCCATGTGTTCCATATATCAGTTTTTCAGGCATGTAAACTCCATGAGTTAAGTGTTTAAAAATTAAAAAGATGACACAGACTCCCCAGGAAAAGATGACTACTATGAAAGAAGAAATTAGGCTTACCTTGAGTTATATAAAAATGAAATGTTTCCTAGGTCCTCTTAGCTTTCACATTATTTGTTGAAAGAAGAACTCAAAACTTACAACCTCATTTTATCCAAGAGAAACATGCAGGCTAATGTGTTTTTTTGTTGTTGTTGTTTGGTATATAATACCTGAAAAATAATAGAGATTAATAATGCATTGGCAAGGTTAAATAAAAAAGGGAAACTTTACCTTGTAAAATCAAAAAACTGCTCTGTAAACTGAGAAGTGGATTAGAATGTTCAAAATGCTTGGGGACCAAGCATTCTGTAAAGTCTGATTTATACTACAGGCATCATAATATGCCTGCCTACTTCAGAATGACAAATAGTTCCACGCTGAAGTCGCAAACAGCAGCCCCAGAGCGTTAGCAGCAAATGTCTTCCATCTTAATAGCCGAGACTGTGCCATTCTGTACACTTAAAATTCTGAGCATTTAACACTTCTTGTTGCATCGAAATCCAGATACAAAAACCTTCAAATCAAACTATTTACCTCAAAGGAAATCTTCCTTGAATAATTCATAAGGAGGAAGAAAGATGGCAGTGAAGAAAGCCAAAGAGAGTTTTAATGAATTCTTGAGTTTCAAAAATAATGGCACAGAAGTTATTACAGCTTTTCCCCTCACCCTGTAAAACAGAGTACCGGCCACTCTAATACAGAATACTCCCAGAAAACAGAAGGAGCAATAAAGGGTTCAGCTTTCTGCTTGTCTGCAAGTGATATACTAACAGCACCACACAGATTATTACCAGGAGAGGATCTTTTTGAATGTGTGACAGTCAGGGAAGCATCGAAAGTATTCACATTCAAATGTTTTATTTTTATGTGGTTTCTTAAAATTCCAGTGGTATCTGGAGTCTCAGTTAAAAAGAACTGTCTCGGCTCTAGCCTCGGTGACACCAACACCTGCTTTTATGTGGCTCTGCCACCTTGAAGACTTACTCGGTTTGATGGGGAGAGTTAGCAGCTATCCTACTTAATGTTTCCCTGGAAATAATAAGAAAGTTTCACATTCTGCTAATAAATAAGCATCTCTTCAGTGATTCATCTGGTGAATGAACCTAGGATTTTTATTACATTTAAAAAAAAAGAGGCCCTCTGAAGAGTTATTGCTATGTAGGTTTGTATTAGTCTCCTATTGTTGCTATAATAAATCATCACAAACTTGGTAACTTAAAACAATACAAACTTAGGGGCACCTGGGTGACTCAGTCAGTTAAGCATCTGCCTTTGGCTCGGGTCATGACCTCTGGGTCCTGGGATGAAGCCAAACTTCGGGATTCCTGCTTAGCAGGGAGTCTGCTTCTCCCCCTCTCTCTGCCCCTCCCCCCCATGCACACGCTCACTCTCAATCGTTCAAATAAATAAAATCTTTAAAAAAATACACAAATTTATTCCACACAATTCTGGGAGTCAGAAGCCCAAATCAAATCTTATGGGGGCTAAAATTAAGGTAGAGACAATGCTTCATTCCCTCCAGAGGCTCTGAGGAAAATTCCTTTCCTTGCCTTTTCCACTCTGGAGAGGCTGTCCACATTCCCTAGCTGGAGCCCCTTCCTCCATTTTCAAAGCATATCATTCCAAGCTCTGCTTCTCCATCCCATCTTCTTCTACCTTTGAACTTCTTCCTTCCCTCTTAGAAGGACCCTGTGATTACACTGGGCCCAACTGGATAATCCAGGATTATCTTCCATTTCAAGATCCTTAATCACATCAACAAAGTCCCTTTGCCATGTAAAGTAACCTATTCACAGGTATTGGGGATTAGGAGGCAGACATCTTTAGGGGGCCATAATTCTGTCAACAATGAGGTTGTAATAAATTAAGTGCTTAATGGAAATAAACTTATGTATTAGATAATTTGCCCCATATGGCTTGATTATAAACAAAAACAAGACCATCTCAGTAATTGTAGCAGGACCAATATTTTTTCAAAATAATATTTTCTAAAACCATGTTTCTTTTTTTTTTTAAAGATTTTTATTTTTATTTGTCAGAGAGAGGGAGAGAGAGGTAGGCAGAGGGAGAAGCAGGGTCCCTGCTGAGCAAGGAGCCTGATGCGGGACTTGATTCCAGGACTCTGGGATCATGACCTGAGCTGAAGGCAATACTTAACTGACTGAGCCACCCAGGCGTCCCTAAAACCACGTTCATAATACTCTAAAAACTTACTGACAAACTTTAAAAATACATATAGTAAGTACATGTAAATTTCTGAGTTGCTACTCTCTGTTAATTAAGAATAATGGATGCAAACCAAAGCCTCAATGAGAGAACACCTTATATCAGTCCGACTTGGCTAGTATCAAAAAGACAAAACGTGTAGAAAAAGGAACCCTTGTGCCCTGTTGGTGGGAATGTATATTGGCATACCCACTGTGAAAAACAGTATGGAGGGTCTTTAAAAAGTTAAAAATAGAAATTATCATATGATTCAGTAATTCCACTACTAAGTACTTAAAAAATTAAAACACTAATTCTAAAAGATATATGCACTCTTATGTTTGCTTATTGTAGCATTATTTACAATAGCCGAAATAAGAAAGCAACCTAAATGTCCATCCACAGATAAATGGATAAAGAAGATGTGGTGTACAGACACAAAAAAATGTTAATCATAAAAAAGAATGAGATCTTGCCATTTGTAACAAGATGGATGGACCTAGGGAGTATTATGCTTAGTTAAATAAGGCAGACAGAGAAAAACAAATACCATATGATTTCACCTACATGTGGAACCTAAAAAGCAAAACAAAATAAAACAGATTTATAAATAAATACAGAGAATAAATAGGTAATTGTCAGAGGGGAGTTGGGTGGGGGAATGGGCAAAATAGGTGAAGAGGAGTGGGAGATACAGGTTTCCATTAATAGAATGAATGAGTGAACTAGGATGAAAGGTACATCATAGGGAATACAGTCAGTGGTACTCTAACAGTTTGTATGGTGTGACATGTGCTGAGCACAGCATAATGCATAGAGTTGTTGAATCACTACTTGTATGCCTGAAACTAACACAACACTGCAGTTCAATTATATTTCAATTTAAAAAAAAAGAGAGAGAGAACTAGGCATTTCAAATATAGATAAGATCAAAATATCTATATCAGAGCCATTTTCATTCTTTATGTGTGCACATCTGTCTGTTTTTTCCCCGTCTGGTCTGCAAGTGCTTGGATACCCAGTACTTAGAACATGGATAAGTTCTTTTTAATGTTTATTGAATGGATTAATAAATGAATGAGTGAATGAATGAAACTATTTCAGATGGCTGTATGCTAAAAGGCAAAAATCAACTTTATTTTTCCAGGATTTTAAAGCAAAATAACATTGCTGGTTGAAATATTAAATGCAGACCTGAGAGTCAATCAATTTCTAAGAACTAGGGTGCCTGGCTGTCTTAGTTGGTAGAGCAAGTGACTCTTGATCTTAGAGTTGTGAGTTCAAGCCCCATGTTGGGTGCAGAGGTTACTTAAAAATAAAACCTTTAAAAACATTTTTTTCTAAAATCTATACAAATGCTTTTTTAGACAAGCCTCATTTCAAATACATGATAGTATTTTTTATAAGAAGTCATCACACAAAACTAAAGAATAAATTTCAGGTATAGTTTAATCCATGCAGAGGGAAAAATGAATGAATGAATGATAAATAAATAAATATAAATGGCATGGATATTCTATAATTATTGAACAGTTTTGATGAGAGAACAGAAGGCTGGCTGAAGACAAAGCAGAAGCTGACACCCTGTAACCTCCCCCACCCAGTCCAGGGTGGGCTGTATGCGACATTCTTTCCGGAATCTCCCACCTATCTTAATGTTAAATGCCTTGCTAGAGGGGAAAAAACAACCTTAACTTGACAATGGCAAGGCCTCCAGTATCTAGTAGGTCCTCTTTAGCATGTGAGAGTTCTTCTGAAACCTCCTTTTTCCTTACGTTCCCTTCCCAACTTGTGGGTATATAATGGGCCACTCCTCATGACCCCACGGCAGCTCTTTCTGCCCGCGGGTCCTGTCCCCCCTGCTTTAATAAAAACCACCTTTTTGCACCAGAGACGTCTTAAAAATTCTTTCTAGGTCGTTGGCTCCAGATCTCACTTATATTCTAAAACTTCATCGTTTTAAGTAGTTAGATTTTAACTAGCACAATGATATTCATGAATGTTCTTCTTAAAAATGATAGTTTACAAATGATCTAATGGTGGTTTTAATATTATTTAACTCTACTTACTCTCACAGTTTCATCAAAATAGGCGTGAAATTGAAATTGAAAGCAAAGCACAAGAACACAGTTTTGGTACCTCATGGCTTCTTTACATATTTCATTTAACACGAGTCAGGTGATTTAGCAATAACATAACCAAGGTACTTAAGAGTAAAAATCTCCACCTCTATCAAGGCTCAATATTAATGCAAGTCTAAAAGCAACTCTTGAAGGTGAATTGTAATTTATTCCCCTCTGCAAAGAAAGAGATATTTCTTATCTTTTGAATAAAATGTGTCACCAAACAAAAGCATTTAACAGCTTGCTCAGATAGATATTTTCTTATAGTTATAAGTATGCAATGTTTATCAATATGCTATAATGCAATCTTTACTATATATATATAAGATGCTTATTTACTGAAGATAAATCTATAAATGTTTTGACTTTGAATTTTAATGAATTAATTAATAACAAAATACACTTTCTTTGGTAATTCACCATTATGTGCAAAGGATTTCCACGAAATGATAAAAGTAGGTCTAAATACATTTTTCCCTGAGTGAACAATTCTTACAAATTCACGAAGACATAGAAAGTACTATTTTTTAAAAAATCATAGCATTTTCTAATTATTCTCCTTAAGAAACATAATGAAACTAAGTTCTGTTTATTTTGGCTCACAGATTTAACACAAAGTATATTTTTAATGGAAAGATCAACTTTGTTCAATTCTGCTTGTTAAAGTAATACATGTTTCTGGCAAAGCATTCAGAAACACTGAAGATATAAAGAAGAAAATAAAAATCATAATCCATAGACAACCACTGTCCACATTTAATGCATATTCTTTTAGACTCTTAGCAAAAGCCCACTTTTCTCTGTTGGGATACTAGTAATAAATGATTTTTAAAATGTGTTTTATATATATACATAACACATGCATACCATGGAAATTAAGCTTTATGCATTCTTTGTTTCTGTCTTTGTTGTCACATTTTATTTCCACTGCAACCACTGCTGCATTTCCAATAAAAAGGTAGAATAAAAACATTTAAAAATATAATTTCCTATGTATTTTATTAATGAATTTTTGGAGTGGAGTTATTTTCAATAGCTTGGAATTTAAAGCTGAAATACTTCAGAATCCTATGATCAACTATTTATACTTGTCTTTTTGTAAGAAGAAATGCCAATATAATTAGCTCTAAAAAATCTTCAATATAATCTGTAAATGAAATAATTCATCATCAGCACTTGCACTTTCCTTTACAATAAAAATTCAAATGAACGACATTTTATTATTTTTCTGATGAATAACATCTAACACATTAAAAATATTAACACGATCACCAATATTCCTAATAAACATTAAAGAAGTTAAAAATGCATGTTGTCTCCTGAGGTAGAATCTAATACTATAGAACATTCGTATGAGGATAAATTATTTTATTTAAATGCAATCTCTTTCCTTTTTTTTAATTGATTATGAAATAAAAATTCCTAGAATGAGAAATATCAATGGTGAAATACTTAAAAATTAAGTATTATTGCAATAACATTACTTCATACATCTTTTTTCAAGGTTGTAAGTTTAAGTGTATTAATCGTTTTTTACTTTTAATTTTTTTATTAAGTACAATTGACATATATTTAAAAATACTAACTTTAATTTATAGGTCACTTGCTAAAATGCTCTTGCTTCTAAAATAAGTATTCAATTCTTAATATGATCTTGTCTTGGAAGTTGATTAAGCAGTTTTAGAAGTAAATACATTTTTTTATTTGTAAATATATTCTTTTTATTTAATTATTGCTTTGTTGTATCTAGATTAGTTGTTTATCAATTAAAATACTTCCCTTGTGCTTTGATATTAATTTTTGCAAAAGGTGTGCTAACTGTTCACAAACTCAGTGAGTTGTGAGAAACGTGTTTAAGCTTGTCATATGCTCCAGATTAGGTCCTAGATCAGGAATGCTTATGAATTAACTTGACGTAAGAATAATATCTACAGATCATATTCATTGGAAAACTTTTCCTCCAGATGACTGACTTCTTGTATGGTTATGCAGTTTTGTGTGATGACTTATAATCTAACAAGCGTGTCAAGAAGAGATGCTTGGGAGCCCCGCAATCATGTTATATAAGGAACATTTCTGGAAACAGAGAAGCCTGGAATGTGCAGGGGAGGAAAGAATACGAAGGCAGCAGCACATGCATTGTCTTCCGATGTAAATTAAAAGCAAGGCTAGCATTTGGAAGTGACTACAACTTGATTAGTAAGCCCCAAGTTTTTCAACTAAGTTCAACAAGGAAGAAATTTCTGATACGTGTAGATTTTAGGTCAGGAATGAGATCTGTACAAGGATAATAACAAAATATAAACAACTTCTATTGAATGCCTACTATTTGCCAGACACCACGCTTGGAACTTTACATTCATTATTGTGTTTAATTTTCAGTCACTTGATCATGTATGCGCCATGATGATGGTGATGATACCTGACTCCTGATATTGATGTCCTTATTAATTCCTTTCTCAAGAGTAACTTTCTAACTAAAAGTATGTGACCATGTTGAGGAGATGCCATTCCTGTGTTTGAGTTATAAAAGGCTGTGACTTTGTTTTCTGAGATGACTCTAATGTCTCCTCAGTCTACACTCATTTGATAAAGGGGTCACATTAGAAAGGGTCACTTGCCAAAGAACCGAGAGCAGCTTCCCACCAACGGCCAGCAAGTAACTGAGGCCAAGGTGACCAGCACCCCATGTACTGTATTCTGCCAACAACAATATTAGTGAGTTTGGAAGCAGACCTTTGACCAGCTGAGTTTTCCAATGAGAAATCCCAGGTCTGGTTGACATTGTGATTGCAGCCTTTTAAGACATCCTGAAACAGGGGCACCTGGGTGGCTCAGTGGCTTAAAGCCTCTGCCTTCGGTTCAGGTCATGATATCAGGGTCCTGGAATCGAGCCCCTCATCGGGCTCTCTGCTCAGCGGGGAGCCTGCTTCCCCTTCTCTCTCTGCCTGCCTCTCTGCCTACTTGTGATCTCTCTCTCTCTCTGTGTCAAATAAATAAATAAAATCCTTGGAAAAAAAAAAAAAGACATCCTGAAACGAAAGACGCAGATAAGCCGTGTCTGGATTTCTACCCACAGAAACTGGGGTTGGATAAATCTGTGTTGCTTTAAGTCACTGAATTTGGGGACAATTTGTTACACGGTAATGGCTAAGAACTAATACACTTCCCCAAGGCAAGGATTATGCCTTATTTGACTTCATATATCCAACAAGAAGAAACTAAGGGTAAATGAAGAGTGAAGAGTGAATGAAGGAAGGAAGGATTACACTAAACGGTCTTAAAGATAATTTGAAACTTAAGATTTTATTATTCCATGTAGAACATAATTAAAGTAGACTATTTACCATGGCCCTATTCACTTTACAGAAAAAAAAAATAATAAAGGTGAAAGAGTCTAAATCCAATAATATTTTTTTTCTCTTTCACTCCCCAGGTTTATTGAAATATAATGTAGATACAAAAGATTTGCCCACTATAATTATACTATTTGGTAAATTTTGGAGGTGAAAAATATTCATGTAACCACCATCACAATCAAGACACAGAGCATTTTCAACTCCTGAAAAAGTTTCCTTGTGCCCCTTTGTGGGCAAGCCTCTTCCCCTCATGCAATTACTGATTGGCTTTCTCTCACTATGGTTTCACATTTTCAAGAATCTCATATACAGAAATGTATTTTTAAGTGTCTGATGTGTGCTACACATCACTAAGTGCAAAGATATCAGACCATATAAAATAGCTGTAGCTATTTTTAATATTTTTGTTTTTCATTCATAATTTTATATGTAAATCTCCTCAATAAATTCTCCCTGCAAATATTATCTATACGAAAAGGACTAAACATTTCCAATGGTATTTTTACTAATTGAGCTTTAATACATTAACCTAAGAGGACAGTTTCTAAAATTCCTTAAAGGTCCCTGAGATTTATCCAGATGTTCCTTCCCTCTGAACATTGAGAGAAAAAGAATAACTACTCCAACTCTATTAAGCTATTTCTTCAATAGCCATTTATCAGCATTTTTTATATTTTTTTATTTAAAAGCTGAAAGAAAGTTGAGGCTGTGGTGAAGCGGGAAAGGATTCTATTCAAAGTTAGAATTCTCTGGATTTTGCTACAACTTGACTCTTTTAAATTGGTTCTTGCTGATTAAATTTTCCACTCTGACATAATCAGGCTTCTTTTGAGAGCTCGGTATTTCCTCCTGGTTACATGAAGGGACATGCAGTCATCCAATAAAAATGCTAAAGACATTTCCATGAATATAAGGGTTGATGACGGATGGATGAATAACAGGGAGACTAATACAATCAAAGCACTTGACAAAACTCAACGCTCGCCACCATTTGCTAGGAGTCCTCATATCAGCTGAGTCTGAATTCCTACAGTTTTTCATTTAACAAATATTCATGGAATTCCCACAGTGAGCTAGGCACTGCTTCAACTCTATCAAATATTTCTTTAATTGGCAAAAAATGACTAATAGTTACTAGCACAAATACAGAAGTTAATTAAGTTGGATAATCCTTGACATGTCTACAGCCTGAAACCTCCATTTTCCATTGTAAGTTACCTAAATAAATCCCAAAGAGTGTCACTGCTCTCTATCTCAACTTAGAGATGCCCTTTGGTAACCATTTACAAGTGAACGATCACATTCTGAAGTAAACAGTGCAGTGAACAGAACAGTCAGTTTGGGATTACACTAACCTAGATACGAATTAGGTTTGGACTTTCACTACATAAGTTTAGTGGCCATAGGAAAAATAACGTGACTTCTAGAGTCGCAGTTTCTTCCGATGTGAATGAGTGCTTTATATATACAAAGATGTGGAGCAGGGCTTTTCCTGTTACTTTAAATATTTCAGCTAAAGCCTTAAAGTCAGAACAATAGGAGAAAAGATTGTGAAGAGCAGCTGCTCAGACCTCTCTTAAGATTTCCTAACAAGCAGCCTGACTGGCCACTAACATGGCACCTCATCTGGCCCATCAAGGGCAGAATTATGGCAGGCATTAGGAGAACGTCATGGAGGCAGTGAGACGTTACCTAAGGGAGGATTTGGGGCTTATCTCCTCTCATGCACGCCTGTTGCACACACATATCCAAGGGGACGGCGCTAACAGATCTCAGTAGTAAGTGGGGCAATTTTGAGACAAAAAGCTAGTGAGTCAGTTCTGACCACAGGCTTGCAAGTTGCAGAGATGTGCAGGCCAAGGGCGGCATGACCACCGTGAAGAGCCTGCAACAAGCTGACATGCGCCCCTGGACTGTGGAGGCGTATCGTATGTGAACACTGACGGCTGCCCCTTTCTCTCCTGGAGAATTCAGAAAGCAGGATGCTGACTGGCACCGACCACACCAGCAGAGCAAGAAGAGAGGACGGCAGGCAGGCAGATGGATCTACTTTCCAACACCGGAAATGACAAGGATGCCTGTGTTTCCTATAGGCTCAGGGAGTACCCCAGAAAGCAATCCGCTATCTTTATGGCATCCTACCGAGAAGAATCACCTGAGTAAGAGAACGTGGCAGAAGGAGGTTGTGGGATTGGCTGCTGTGGGCTGGAGCTGGGTGAGAGCTAAACGGATTCCGATCCTTGTCAGAAAGCTGAGGTCCCAAATAGCGCTGGGTACGGGGGTAAAGAGCCTACCGGCACACCCCATGATGCAGCCAGCTCCTGCCAGTGACAGAGGCACTGATGACTGAGAGAGACTAGAAAGATTCCAGTCAAGTCAAAAACTATTCTGTAATTCAGAATTCAGACACTGGCAAGAGCCAGTGTCGGGCCTCAGCTGAGGGAAAGGGACGCGTTACGAATTTCATTTGCATTAAGAACAGTCTAGAACTTTTAATAACTGAAAATAAATTTTAATTACTGAAATTAACTTGTGTTTATAACTGATAGTCTGAAACTACGGCCTTTGCCTAACACAGATCAAATTGCAGGGTCATAAGATTGGATAACATTGTTGAAGAGAAAAAAGTAAAAGTGCTTTCTGCTTATACTGGTTTTGAGTTCAGGCCATTGAATAAAATCATTACATAAGGATCACAGATAATACATGTTAAATGCCTACCAGAGTACCTGGCACACAGAAAATGAGTTTAATAAATATGAGTTATTGTTAGTTTTATTACCACGTCTCTGGAACTGTTAGTTACTTTACTTACATACATTACCTCTAATCCTCCCAATAAATCTATAAGGTAGCTATTATTACATTTATTTTATAGATGAAGAAAAGAGGAAACAAAAAAGAAAGAGGCAGTCTGTACCCTCAGAAGCTTAATCTAAGGCAACCAGAGTCGTACATTAATGGTACTAATGGCTCCAATAGAGATTGCACAAGATGTAGTCTGAGGCCAGCTCACACCACACAGAAGCTTTCCCAATGGATTTGGCCCCCCAAATAGGACTCAGTTACCCAGGTAAAAAGGAGGGACAAGATATGATGGCTCTTCAAGAAGTTCAGAATGGATGAAGTATACGAAGGAAAGAAAGGAAATGATGGCATGATATAACAAAAGGCCTTGTGACCCTCCATTGTCATTTACTCTGAAGACAAAGTGAAGCTGAGGGATGAACTTAAGCAAGAGCATGGTCACCATGGGCAGGGATCTCTAAATGGAGCCCAGAAGTATGGCATCCCCATAGCACAGTCCCCAGTTGCTGAATTAGGCAAACCCGAGACCTCCACTGTCTGCATCTGCAATGCTAACTGTTCAGGTCCACATTTTTTAAACAGAGAAAAGGTAAGACCTACCTGGTGGAGCCACACAGAAATGCTTAGTTAGAAAGGACTACATTGGGGCACCTGGATGGCTCACTCAGTTAAGCAACTGACTCTTGATTTCAGCTCAGATCATGATCTCAGGGTCATGAGATTGAGCCCCGTGTTGGGCTCTGTGCTTAGCAGGGAGCCCACTTGGGACTCTCTCTCCCTGTCCCTCTGCCCTTCCACTCTTCTCTCTCTCTTGCTCTCTCAAATAAATAAATCTTTAAAAAAGGTGCTGCATATGTCTTACATTATGAGCTCAAACAGTGGAAGTGTTAGTTAACTCCCCCTGATTCTTATTAAAATAAACAATTCTATTATCACTGATTAAATTTCTCTGCACTCAGTTGCATGTGAGGTATCAAATAAGTTTTAAAAATACATTCCTTATACTACTCTAAGAATCTTCAGCTGGTTTCTTAAATTTCTATTTCTACTATAAATTCTAACAAAGGCAAAAGTAGAAAAATATGGCAGGAAAATCAGGATGGATAAGGGCAAAGGCTAACTATGGAGGCTTCACTTGAAGTTCCCAGAGTGGCAATAGTAATTACAGGTTTGGTGCTTCTGGCAATTATAGCAAATCCTCCAGTGTAGTGTTTCTCTTTCCTCTATAAATCTGCAGTGACTTGGTGACCTAATCCAAGTATCAGAAAAGACCCAGTTCTGACTGGATGCCCTCTTCCATAAGTGGATGCTTGCACGTCTTGTATAAATGCCAAGAAAAAGAGAGAAAGAGAGTTAATGTTATCTGGGTGAAATATAACAGGGGAATTTTGTGAAGCAGCAGAACGATATGGCAGGAAGAAGGTGGCATCTTGTCCTGGACACGAACGCCCTCCTGGATAGGAAGCATGACACGACTGGCTAGCAAACTTAGAAGGGGGAGGTGAGTGGCCAAGCTCAGGGCCAGGTGCAGGCCAGCTTACTGGGTGCTGTGTGGCATGTCTGAGATTCATCGAACATCAAAGACTGGCTTTGGCAGGTGCAGCATGCAGAGCCACAATGTAGAGGCCAAGGGTCTTCGTTAACTTAAGAACTGTTTAGTCAAGTTCTTTTTTTTTTTTTTTAAAGATTTTATTTATTTGACAGAGAGAGATCACAAGTAGGCAGAGAGGCAGGCAGAGAGAGAAGGAGAAGCAGACTCCCTGCCCAGCAGAGAGCCTGATGCGGGGCTCGATCCCAGGACCCTGAGATCATGACCTGAGCCGAGGGCAGAGGCTTTAACCCACTGAGCCACCCAGGTGCCCTGGTCAAGTTCTGATATAAAGAGAGTTCGTCTTGAGAAGAGGGCATGCGGAAGATTCCAGGAAAGGGGTATCAAAGAAGGAAGACAGAGGCTATGCAATGGCCCAGAACCATGTGGCTTTCCTCCCAGGGGCTAGGAAGCTAGAGAGAAGCCCTTCAGAATTGCAAGCATCAGGGTCATACTAATTTGATGAAGGGACAGAGAGAGACATAGAGAGACTTAAAAATCAGAATTCTCTTTGACGCCATAGTTTTTGGGTTGGCACCAAGCCTCAATTTCAACTGCACTAAATCCTGAGGCTGATAGTGCTATGTTTCTACACCTTCAATGTCTGGTTTGATCACTAGGATGGACAAGTGCCAATGGTCAAAACCCACGGGTGGTGCTTATCAGAGAATTCAGACTCACAGAGTGGGAAAAGATGAAGTTAGGGGAAAGGAGGATGGGATTGACAGTTAAGTTTTTATAGGATACTTTACCTGATGAAGTCATTTTATTGCACCCATGTAATACGGGGAAAAGGAAGCTATAAAATGAAAGAGAGAGGAAAAAATTCTCAGAAGTATAATGGTCCTTGAAATGTGTATTAGTCTTCATCCAGAGTTCAAAGAATATCTATTATAGAAACAATATTATGCTTTCATGAAAATGCATTGTCGTTGATTAAAATAGAGTCCTATGATAAAAATCTTGTGGGATATGCTCTACAGGAATTAGAAGAGTGACATGATAGATGAAAATTGAAAATTGTTTCAGGTTCATATAGAGGGCACTGTATAATCACGATGATGATAGCTTGCATTTGTAAAGGATTTTAGTTTTCAAAGAGCTTTCATGCCCATCATCTCTTCTGATCCTTACAACAATCCTGCGAGCTAGGTAAGGCAAGAATTAGCATCCCCATTTTAAAGGAAAGGAAGTTTTATGTCTTTCTCAAATAGGTAATTCTGTATTAAAATGATTATATAACATTTTACTATTCTTGTATCTTCACTAGCCTACTGAAGTACATAGGCATTTATAAAATAAATCACAAAAACGAGAGTTCGTGAAAACTAAATTTTATAAGATGATAATGCTCTAGAAGAAACAGACACAATTTAAAAGAACAAACTGAGTAAACATGTATGTATATTTGATATGAAAGGTGGGAAAGGGAAATTGCTTTGTATGATACAGTTTAAGTGGCTTCCTTATTCTTTGGGACATTTCCATTTAACTCTCTGGCAACCATCTCAAATTTTATGTGTCAAAAACTAACCCTTCTCTTTCAGTTTTCCTATCTCTAACTGCAGAACCTCAGTTCATTTCCTTACTCAAATTTCACAGCTTAGTTTTAGTTTGCCTCTTTCTGTTTATCTATCTAAAATCAGTCACCCCATCTTTTTCTTGCCTCCATTCCTGCTACCTCCACCTAAATCCGTGTCTTCACTCATTCAATTTTACACTGTATTTCAGTGTATCCAATTTACAAACTACTGCGACATACCATTAGGTGATTCTTTTCCTCACAAATATTCATTAGATTCTTTTTTAAAAAATATTTTATTTTTTTGAGAAAGAGCATGAGAGAGAGCAGAGAGAGGGGGAGAGAGGCATAGGGAGAGGGAGAAGCAGACTCCCTGCTGAGCAGGGAGCCCAATGCGGGGCTTGATCCCAGAACCCTGGGATCATGACCTGGGCCAAAGGCAGATGCTTAACCCACTGAGCCACCCACGTGCCCCTATTCATTAGATTCTTATTTTTTTTCCTTGCTTTTCAGAATTTTTATTATCAAGAAGCAAATGCCACTCAATTTCCAAACATCCCCTTTTTAACGAACCCTGGGTTCTCCTAGCCCCTCCAATGCTTTATGATCTTTCTTTCCTCAAGCCCTTAATATCTTGCCCCATTCATGTGGAAAGCAAGGTTCCCCTGTTTATTTACAAATATTTCTTCTCTAAGCTTCACCCAACTATCACTTCTATGATTATGGTTCTCTGCGGAAATCCCTCTTTCATGAATATCTATATGATTTATATTTTCTGATATTCAAGTAGGATCTTAATGATATAGTATCTTTTACTGGAACATATTTCTTAATCTGTCTTTTCAGTTATACTGAAGGCCTCTGACAGGAGGCAACATGCATTTACATTCTTCTGAACTCCTCAGGTAACAAGTTGTCAGGAGAACATAGGGGTGGGCCATTTATATTAATAACTATATTCAAAAAAAGTAAAAAAAGAAATTGAAAATAAATGCATTCATTCCCGCTAACCATGCATTATGTTAAGTTCTAAGACTGTAATGGCAAATAAGATAAACCTATTGCTGACTGTCACTGAGCCTGTGGTCTACTCCCACAGAGAAAATGAATAAACACCTTCATTGGGGACTTCTGACCGACTGCCATCATTTAAAGTTACAAAGAAAAATAAAGGAGGAGATTCAATCAGTCTTTCTTATGAAAGAAGCTCACAAATGAAATAACACCTTTTGCTTCATGTAGCATAAAGGGTTCATGAATATTGTTTCTTATATGGCAGCACAAGGACCATAAATGGTTCAACATCACATGAAATATGAAGATCAGTGAAATGCTTGGCATTTCAAGTTGGCGGCTGGAGGCAAAATCATTTATAATGCAATGATATATATTTTTATATTCATCAAACACTGTATGCTTAACATTGTTAATTTTTAAATCAAAATGAATAATTACAATTATCCTAATAAGCATAAAAGATAGTTTGAAGAACTTCTAAGATTTTGGTTATTCACTAAAGGAACAAATAAATTATGTTAATTTCAGTTAGTCCTTTAAATTTATACAATATTGAATTTAACTTGCAAATGTCTGATAATCCAAGCCATCATAGAACAATCTGCTTAGTTGATATATTTTCTTTATGCATCAGTATGTATTAGGTACAGAATTTTGCAAGATGAAGACTTATTTGAGGATGTTAGACCACGGGGAAAAAAATCAAAGACAACCTTAAGAATAACTATTTCAAAAGAGTTATGTCAGTCATATTTCGATCACAAAAAAAACTTCATTGCAGCATTCTTTTGTCCTAGTGCTGGTTTAATGTTGACAAAAAATAATACATTTCAGGGCACTTAGGTGGCTCAGTCAGTTAAGTGGCTGACTCTTGATTTCAGCTCAGGTCATGATCTCAGGGTCCCGGGATCGAGACCCACATCAGGCTCCCTGCTCATCAAGGACTCTGCTTCGGGATTCTCTCTCTCCCTCTGCCCACCCCCCCACTTCAAATAAATATATAAATCTTTAAAAATACATATATTTAATCCCTATCCCAAATGTAACTATTTTAATGAGCCATGTTCACATTTTTATATTCTTATGCACGATTTTCCCAATCATTACACAGACAAAAAGAAGAGTGAAAACATCTCTAATGCAAAAGAAAATAAATTTTTGATGATATTAATTTGATCATCTAATCTATTTATGATTTAGAGGCATTCAAAAGCCACATCAGACAGAGATTATACTTCCAACCATCTATGGAACTTATATAATCAACAGATCTTTAATGTTCCAAAAGATGATTTCTTAATTTTTTCCTATGTACAAATTCATTAATCTTTGGAGGAGGGAAGAGGAAGAAAAAAAGCCAAAGAAATAATGATGAGACAGAAAAAAAGAAAATTAAAGAAAAATAGTGTCACAGAAACTAAGAAAACTGTATCAAGAAGGCAGGGGGCCACATTAGATGCACCAAGATTAAATTGAATAAAGGACAGAAACAAGGTTATTGACTTAGTAATTAGGTCACATGTAAACTTAGTCCAGTTTAGTCCAATGAAGAGGAAGTTGAGGTCCTCACCATCAGGCCCTTCAAGAGATTTCGTGTAAATAAAGAAAACAGTGGGCCATCTCAATTATAAATGCAGGTTGAAGGAATTGCAGGGAGCAGGAGCACAGGCATGTTTGGAGGCAGAGAATATAGAAATAGTAGAAAAGAAGAAGTTGTAGATCAAAAATGAAACACGATAACTAATGGAGCCCGATGTTCAAGACAGTGGGAAGATGGGCTAACGGAGAGAAAAGGTGAAAGAGTTCAGTGAAGGATAGTTCTTATTTTAAGTTAGAAGGATGTGGAAAGAAAGAGCAGAAGCTCATGTACATTGTCAGGAGAGGAAGAGGTTGAGAACAAGTTCAAACGCTGAGAAATGGGGACCTATAACAAGCTGGAAAAAAAATCATACCAACAACTATAGAGCCTGAAAACAGGAATATAAAAAGATGATAAAGTGGGGCACCTGGGAGGCCCAGTCGTTAAGCATCTGCCTTCTGCTCAGGGTCCTGGATCAAGCCTGCATAGGGCTCCCTGCTCAGCGGGAAGCCTGCCTCCCTCTCCCGCTTCCCCTGCTTGTGTTTCCTCTCTTGCCGTCTCTCTCTCTGTCAAATAAATAAACAAAATCTTAAAAAAAAAAGATGACAAAGTGATATGCTGCCAGCAGAGTATAATTCAACAGGAGAAAATCTACTAAAGCCATATTTCATTTCATAGGTTAAAAAACAAAACCATGTAACATTTTCCATAAAAGTAAATAAATACTGAATAAAATACAATGTCTATTGGATGGAAATACTCTTAGAAAAAGAAAGTTAAAAATTTCTTAGCTTAATAAAAAATAGCTGTCAAAAATGTACACACAATACTTAATGAAGACATTTGAAAAATCTTCCCATAAAACTAGGAATATGATAAAGATCCATCTACCAAAACTTCTATTAATATTAAGATTGGTAAGGAAGAGACAAAACTATATTTGTAAACTTGAAGTGTGCTTACACATAAAATCCCAGAGAATCAGGCACATATCAGAACTAGTGAGACAGCTGCAAAGATGCTGGACACAGTATCTCCCTCCCCAACCAAAATCAAGAGCATGCCTTTATACCAGAAATAACGGATTTAAAAGAATAAGTAGGATAAAACCCCACCCCTTTCACAATAGCAACAAAATAATAAGGTGCGCAGGAATGTCCAAAAAAGATTTGCCAGCCGTCCTTTGGAAATTCACAAAATATTATTGAGGGACTTGAGCACACCAGAAAAAGAAGAGTATGAGAATGGACATGCAATGCTGTTAGATGGAGAAGTACACTCAATATTACAAATATGCCCACTGTCCCTGAGTTTACCTACACACTGACATCAATTTTAATCAAAATCTTAGCAAAATTTCCCACAAAATTAGAGTCTGATCCTAAAATGTATGAAAGAGTAAACTGCCAAGAAGAGTTGAAACTTTTTCAATTTGGAGGAAAAGAATGTAATTAAGGCTCATTCTCTGCCAGATATACAAGATTAATTTTTTATACTGTGGCAATAAATAAACATGGTATATTGAGTTATATGAGAATGGACAAATAGACTATTAGACTAGATTAGAATCTATAGATAGAGAAATGATAGAAAGGTAGATAGATAGACCTTTTGATAATGGAATCATTATAATTCAATATGGAAAGAAATGTGTTTTTTTATTTTATTTTTTATTTTTTAAGAAATGTGTTTTTAATGAATGGTGCTGGAACAAGAAGTTATTATCCACATGGAAAATACAATGTTAGATCCTGATGACACTTCATACGGATACACACACATACACAAATCATAGTGGATTCAACACCAAGATATAAATAATAAAACTTAAAAGTATAGAAATTATTATAGGAGAATCTAACTTTGGTGAAGAGGATATTTACATGCTCTCATGGAGAGGGGTACCTTGGTGGTGCAGTCGGATAAGCAACAGACTCTGGGTTTCAGCTCAGGTCATCATCTCAGGGTTGTGCGATCAGGCCCCTCTTTGCACTTCATGCTCAGTACGGAGTCTCTTGGGTTTCTCTCTCCCTTCCCCTGCCCCTCCCCCTGGCTCTCTCTCTCTCTCAAGTAAATAAATCTTTAAAAAATTAAAAAATAAAAATAAATGCTCTCATGGAGAGTAGAGGACACAGGGCTTGGGCTGTACACTGAGTCTTCTCTTTCTCTTTGGTGATTTCCCTTCCAAGGGAGTCTTCCTGGCTTTTCTGGGTGGGATCTGTTCCTAACAGAATCTTGGGCTAATGTATCACACTGATTGGCTCGTTTGGACTCACCTTGACTCTTAGTGGCTTTGGCGGACCTTCTGAAATCAACTACATCTTTCTTTCTTCTTATTTTTTCCAACCATATCTTTCCATCAGCACCTGCTAAAGCTGCCCAATCAGTCACCTCAGGCTCATTTATGGAATCTCTGATGTGAGCACACTACTCCTCAGTGCACACTTGCCTCCCACCACAAAGCAGGCAGAAACTTCTGCATTCCTCTGGGGCTCTCTGAGAGGGCTATTTTGACCCCCTCTTCTCTTAACATGTTGTGATATTGCTGTCCTGCTCTGTTTGGACCCCTGTCATTGAGGCCAGCCCATCCCATGCAGCTGCAGTCTCCTCCCCAGTTCATAATAAAAGATACAATTACCTGCTGCTGCCTTTGGCTTCCCCTCAACTCCTTTCCACTTACAGGATTTTAAACAGGAAGAGACATGTGCTTGGCGGCTTTCTTCTTTTTTCCTACACTCTAAAGGAGCAAAAAGAATAAGCTTTTCTATTTTTCTTTCCATCTGATCTAAGTTTATCTTACATCATCTGATCCTCATTCTTAGGAGCAGGAAGCCTCATGGCCTAGTGAACTCAGGTGGAAAGATTATCTTCTCTATAATCTCTAAGGTCCTAAAGGGGTGGCTCTTGATACAGAATATGGACAACCATGGGCTACACATTACCAAGGAAGAAAACACATTGGTTTATATCTCAGACATATGGTGCCCCTTACATATATTTTAGAGGAAGAAATTACACATGGATGGGAAGTGAGGAAGGAGGGAGTCTATGAAACAGGCATCATTCTTCCCATTTTGCAGATGAATAAACCAATGCTTTGGAGAAATTAAGTAACCTGTACAACATCAAATGGGGCGAAATCAGAATCTAACAAAGGCCTGACAACAGAATGCATCTTCTTTCTACAGTAATAAGTTACCTGATATTTTGAGAAGCATATAGACTACCAGCATTTAAATTTCTTACCACGTGATGGAATTATGGATGAAATATAATTAGCTAAATAGCTTGTGAAATCAGGTTCTCCATGAACATTCTCAATATAAACTTTCTAACATTAATCAACCAGTATTAGAGCAAATAAAAGGCATATTTTCATAGATCTTGAAGAAAGGAATGAAAATGTTTTAGATGAAAATGTTTTGATGAAAATGTTTTCTTTTATAAGCTACCACCTTTGGGAAATGTTTTAAATTGTCATTAAATTTATTTCAATTCATTTCAAGTTGTATTTGTTATTAAAACTGATATCAGAAATATATTTAAACATGCTGCTAGAATAGTATAATATGAATGCTAGGAAATATTACTTTTTTATTTATAAGTACTTGCATGTATAGGTTTAATAACTATGACCTCACTGTATGGAAGTGAAAGTTGTACAATTAGTCAAGGTGACATAAAACATTGTTTTTAAACTAGTGAAAAACACTTCAATCTAGTCCTAATTTGGTCACCTCTCTTACCACTGTTATTATCAACAATAAGCATAATTAAATAATCATCATTAACCAATCCACTGGAGGATTACTGAAATTGTAAGTATCTTCCCAATGCTTCCTAGAATGAGATTTCACATGGAAACAATTTTCTTTTTTCTTTTCTTTTCTTTTCTTTTAATGTACTGCTCAAATGTAAATTTCCTTGTTCAGGCTGAAGCCTGTTCTAAATGAGGAAGTGATCTGGGACATACCCTCAGAGCATGGAGGTAAGCCTGAGAAAATAGGCAGCAACTAACAGCAGGACAAGTACTGAAAAAACAGGCAACTTCCAAGAGCAAAACTGAACTTAAAATCCAAGTTCCCAGACTACCAGCAGTTTGACGTAAAGGGTCAAAAACTAGATATACAGAGAGTGGCGAACACTCAACAAATGAGCATACTGTATGGATTCACCTGAAGCAAGAAAATATGATGCCAAAGTAATCATATTCCATATTATAGCAAACTCAATGCAGGGTAAGAGGCTTTATTTTGCTCTGGAGATTAGTGAAAAAAGCTAAATGAAGCGTCTCAAGGACAGAAGTTACCATCTCAACACAGCATGTCAGCTAGATCTTTTGGGTATCATGTGACTATCATAAGTCTAGACTCTGCTCGCTATTATGAAAAGCTATGATTTGTGAGTAATTCATTTTGTCCATTTTATAAATAAATAACTCAGCCACAACCATCGTAGGATTTTATGAAGGCCAATCCTCCGGTGTCCCAAACTCATTTATTCTTCTCAGAGGGATGCTGGTGTCTATGAAATTGAATTTTAAATATACATATATTATTTCTTCTTATATGTCTAAAAAGACAACCTACTAAAGAAACACATTAAACTCTCAGAGGCACATTTATTTTTGAAAATAAGAATTTATCTAATTTACAGACTATATGTGTTCAAAGAATTAAATATATGAAGACATGTCCAACGTTATTTTAATACTTTGAGTCCAAAGCCCTAGAGATAGTATCAAATGGCTGCCTTTATGATATAACTTATTTAAACAACATTTTTAAATTTATGTTGCAGTTTACAGAGAATAAGAAAGTGTTAAGGGATATAGGCATAAATCTAATTACTATTCCACTATTCCACTATTAAGTGGAAATCTATTTTTGATTATAGTTGTTTCAGGATAATTAAGGGGAAAAAAAACAAAAACAGTTCACCTTTCCAGACAAGAACTTCTTAAAATAACATGTTCCAGAAAGAGGCTACCATATCAAACACTACTTCAAAGGCATCAAGTGAGTATTATACTAAGTGAAATAAGTCAGAGAAAGATAAATACCATAGGATTTTACTCATAAGTGGAATCTAAAGATCAAAACAAATGAATAAACAAACAAAAAGCAGAATCTGACCTGTAAATACAGAGGTTGCCAGAGGGAAGGGGGGTGAGGGGATGGACAAAATGGGTGAAGTGTAGTGGGAGACACAGGCTTCTAGCTACAGAATGAATAACCCACGAGGATGGAAGGCACAGCACACGGGATATAGTCAATGATGTTGTAATAGCCTTATATGGGGGACTGACGGTAACCACACGTGTGGTGAGCAGAGCACAACACACAGAGAAGTTGAATCACTATGTTGTACACCTGAAACGAATGTAGCATTATGCGTCAATTACACTCAAATTAAAAAATGTAAATACAATACCTAAAATAAATTTATTAAAAATG
>CM052900.1:41625160-41667063 GCA_028534135.1 Potos flavus
ACTCATGAAACTTGAAATAAGAATCTAGAATCCACTGAAGTATTCTTTTTCACAAACGTTTCCAGTATTTAAAGAATATGTCTATGTTTAGTCTATCCGTATTAGCCACAATTTCATTAACTAGCTCTCTTAATTCTCAAATACTATATTTTAGAATATTTTTGCATTCTTTCCTCATTTGCAAACCATACTCTTTTCATTTCAGTGGCTCTTTGGCAGATTCACTTTTTTCACTTTTTCCTCCCCCTATATCTAAGGCCTAAAGTTGCTACAGTCTTCCAGGCAGGGTAAACTGACTTGTCTGAATGCCTCTCCCCATTACACAACTCTATTCTTAGCCAGGATCAATGATGCTGAAGGTAGGATCCAGTCAGTCTCCAAGGTCAGAAACTAACATGAACTTTAATCAGAAACTTAGTAAGATGACCTTGATGAATAAGAAATGAAGAAACTCATGAACATCAGGGGGAAGTGAATCTGCTGTAAGTTCTGCTCTAACCTTGGCCCATTTCTCCACTGAACTGATTATTCTGTTGTATCCACATCCCATTAATTAAATTCCTTTTATTCCCATCATTTGAGGATCAATTTTAACAACTTACCAAGTACCTTCTTCCTCAACAGGAGAGGCTATGCCTTATATGGGCCACCCTCCCCATGACCTGGATTTCTATCTTTGTCTTACTCTTTGTCATAGCCCCCCCCCCCCATATTCTAGCACTTGTCTCTGATGTAGGCAGCTGAACAGTAACCTCCTAGACTTACACATATTGCCTGCTTCCAAAGAATTAGTTTGTATTTGTTGACAATAAAACCCACATACAATTTTATTCTCTTCACTGAGATCCACTTGGAATTATTTCTGCCATACCTGGAAATCTTTAGGACTAGCTCCCGAATTACAAATTATACCGGACACACACATTCTCGTCAAATCTTTTGTAAAAATGTAAAATGAAACTATTCCCAGTACCGAGCTTTAGTTCACATTTTTCTATGCAAAGAAGCACCTGTTTTATCCCTGGTTTCTTGCCTGTAAGTCAATTCTCTACCCATGACAAAATAAGCCATCCTACAGTGACTTAAATTTTAAATGGTCTTTGGTGTGTAGCCTTTATAAGGGGTTCTTACAGCTGCAAATGTATTATGTATGGTAACTGTCCTTGTAAACATATTTACGGATTCCTTTAAAGAATTCTAGCAGCTTTCTCTTCTCTGAAACTGTTAACTTTTCCTCCATCTACTGTTTGTTTTAATCCACCAGTTTGCAAGATAAAAAATGGAAATCACTAGACTTTTTTAGAGCCTTGATGGCTGGCGGTCACATGGCTTAATCAGCCAGGACTCTGGTACATTGACCAGAGTACCGAGTAGTGGAGACATTTTGGCTAAGGACTTCACATTGCACCTTTACAAATTTTCTAAGTCCTTTGTTGGATGATACTATCTTTGTAAGTTACTTACATCTACTTTAGCAAGTTAGGTGAAATGTTCATTACTGTTTATTACAATATTTATTAGCAAAGTGATTCAAAGCCATTAGAAATGAATAGTCCTTCCTAAAGCATGTGGCATACATTTGCATACCACTGTAGCACCATCAACGTCCCTGTGCTCAATTTTCACAAAAATGTGATCAAGTAATGTTCTCTATAGCTCCCTGTTACCGGCTTTCATGCGTTCCATAAAATCGCTGTTGATCTTTGAATCAGTTGGGATCCAACTTCCACTGAATTATGCATGAAATGCCTCCTTCATTTTTTCATTTGAGAATTATTTATTTAATATCACCATGTGCTTTCTTCCAGATTGTAAATAGTAAAAATATGGTTGTTATAATTTTAAACGTTAAGAAGCTCAAAATAATAAAGAGTCATATGGTTAATTAGAGATTTGGCTCACGGAGGAAACTAGGACAATTTGTATTGGAAACAGTATTTGGGTATTTTATGTGGGTTGCAGTCAAGATCCTTGTCGACAAAGAATAGAAAATTACCTTGGGTATCTTGAGCAGAAAATGACCTAATGAATAGGTGATGGGTAGCTCATTGAATCAGTGGGAATGAGGGTGATTCCAGCTTGAAAGTGTTCAGAAACCAAAGGAAGCCTGATGGTTAGAACCACAGCCAAGATGACCTCACAAACACTGTTTTTAAACGGCTTCTGGTTCCTTTGCTCCCATGTCCACTCCTGTATGCAGCTGGCTGCTGCTGCTGCCACATGCAAAATAGGTTTTAAGCTATTCCTGTTTTGTTTTGTTTTTTAAGATTTTATTTATTTATTTGACAGAAAGAGAGATCACAAGTAGGCAGAGAGGAAGGTAGAGAGAGAGGGGGAAGCAGGCTCCCCGCTGAGCAGAGAGCCTGACGTGGGGCTGATCCCAGGACCCTGAGATGATGACCTAAGCCGAAGGCAGAGGCTTTGACCCACTGAGCCACCCAGGCACCCCTAGCTATTCCTGTTTCTTAAGGATATATCCAGATTAAATAAACACCAGGAGGATGCTTATGATCGACTGAGTATAGGTCAATGTCTGCCCCTCATTGCGCAGGGTTCTCAGAAGACCAGTATCCGGCCTTTCTTTTTCCATAGTGGTAGATTCCAGTCATGGCTGTTCACAAAGATGGGTCCAGTAATTTTTATTTGATGTTGTGGATCTGAAATGGGCATCCTCCATTAGCAATCAAGAGGTGCCACGTCTCTGCACAAATTTTAATCTTGAAATCTTTAGTATGGTTCATCTATAACTTACTTCAGTTGCTGCCAAGTACTTTAAACATCTGGGGGATTTTTTGTTGTTGTTGTTGTTGTTGTTGTTTTTGGTTTGTTTTCTATTTTTTATGTTTTTAAAATTCACACAGAAGACTTAATGCTCTGGCCAGGACTTCCTACTGCTAATCATGGGTATTAGATATCTTGTAAGCTGGATGCATTCAGTGTCATTATCATCTTCTACAGCACTGAATTCTCACTGACTGTGTTTACTGAATTCACCAAAATTAAAATTTGGCCATTTTAATTTTTTTCAAGAACGTTGCCCATTAGGGCAAACATCTTCAAAGGGTTTACCATTAAGAACAGTTCCCTAAGAGTGCCTGGGTGGCTCCGTCGGTTAAGCATCTGATTCTTGATTTCCTCTCAGGTCGTGATCTCAGGGTCGTGGGATTGAGTCCCACATCAAGCTCCATGCTCAGCACTGAGTCTGCTTGCCCCTCTCCCTCTGCTCCTCTCCTGTTTGCGTGCTCTCTCTTTCTCCACTCTCTCTGTCTCTCTCAAATAAATAAAATCTTTTAAAAAAGGACAGTTCTCCAAACTGCTGATGAATCTAAAGATTTTTCATCTCTAATTTTTTTTTTAATGTTATGAGATAGTGTTACAGAATTTAGTTTCCTTAAGATTTTGGATTTCAGTGTCCAATAAGTTCACTTAAAAAAGATGTCAGACGTTTCCTGTATATACATATATATGATTACTACAAATTTGCTCTCCATTTTTCCTAAATTTGAGCTCCAAGGGTCTTACATTACTTTATCTCTCTATGGTTGTTGTCACTATCATAAAGAGATCCAATATAGAAATAGAATAAGGAAGTAAAAAGTTATGAGTAGTTTTGTTGTGTTTTTGTTTGTTTTTTTGGTTGGTTGGTGGGAAGAAGAATGGGAGGTATTAAATACCACTGAAAAATCACTAAACATCTTACCTAAAATCTCTAAATATCTCCCTTTTAAGGTATCATCCACAGACACATTTCATGGTGAGGAATAAAATAATATTCAATGTCTATTATCACAAATTTGCTTAACCCAATAATATTAAATTTATTAATGTGTTTAGCCAAGCTGTTAGCATATAGTAAACACTGAATAAATGGGAATTGAAAAAATTTCCTTTAACAGGGAATTAGAAGACCCTACACCCTACTGGTATAGAGATTCCAGAAGACTTTAAAGAACTACACATAATTCAAGATCAATGGGCTTCTGTGAGGAGGCATGACAGAAACAAATCATGAGCAAAAGGGAGTAACACAATTAATCCTTGTTCTCAACATCACAGACCAGGTCGTGTTATTTAATCTTTCAGTACTATCACTTTTCGAGGATTTTTACCCAGAAATTATAATAATCATCTCATTAGTGAAACCATCTCTCTCTCATTTCTCTGGAACAAAGCAACTCTGCCTGGAATCTCTGATAATCTGAGGTTTTCCATACCAGTTGTCTATATGGCAACCCTCACCTTCTATCACTCAAAGTAAACAAATTGTATTGCCCTCATCCCTCTGCCAGGCTTCTACAAGTTTGCTCATTTACAGTACTGAAAATATTTCTGACCACCTCTATATCTGTACTTTGTGTAATTATTCCAGTTCTAACACACGGAGCTAACCACCCACGTCTAGCTATATGGAAGAATCTACATTGATATTCCTCTAGAGCACACTTAACTGTTTCCCAGCTTGTAACTCTTTTTGGTGGCCTTGTACCTGTTTGTGTCCCTTACCACTCTATAACACTAATTTTACTGAACAAATCATTTGGCTCTCCATTCACAAGGCTCATGGTCGGTACACACTCAAACACAAAGCACCACTTTGTGTGTGTGTGTGTGTGTGTGTGTGTGTGTGTGTGTGTGTGTGTAATTTCTCACATTCTAACATCCTGAAACCACCTTTCATATATGTAAAAGTAAGAACTTCCTTTTCTTGACAATTCTATTATTTTAGCAGTGGGTTCAAAAGGTTAGGTAACTTATCTTAGTCTTCTTACTTACCTAAACCTATTATACTCATAACCAAGTAAAATAAGTGGTATTTCCCATATACACAGTGAAACTAAATAATCACTGTCTTTTAAAACTTAATTCTTCAATGCCCACTGGGAGAAATATTGAGTCACTCATCCTAACAAAAGTATATAAACACATACCCTTGGAAACAAAATGGTGACAAAGACCATAATTACTCAAAACTTGCAGGGCTTTGAAAAGCATCACTGTTGGAATTTTTTGTGTCCCACTTCTGTTAATAAAATTTGAAATTGATGGAATTAAAATGAAGAAAGGCCAAATAAGACTCCCTGCTGAAATCATAGCTTGTGTTGAATGTTCAGTATCTGAATGTCTCTAATCCTTCTGTTTTGAAACTGTGCCACCAAAATGATGTTCTATTTTAAACCATTATATTAAGTGATTGAATGCTTAAATAGTTTTCTTTAGGAACAAAGGGATTCTTCAGAATTTTTTTTTATCGATTTGCTATAGGCTAATGTATTCTAAAAGGAGAGCATTTTCTTACAGCTACTTATACTAAAGCGTTATGTGAGAGATTGGTATTTTCCATTCACTAGTAATATTTGTTTTCCTTGTTCTTGTAGAATAAGAAACTCAGCTAGTTCATCCACCATGTTAAAAGAGTCAAAATAACTTTACTCCAGCAACATGCTTGAAGCAAAATAAAACTAGTGATTAAAGAAGAAAGAAATCCTCCTGGAAATGTTTCCACAACCTACTCCTCCCCTTCCCCAAATTCCCTTCATCTATCTTTTAAATCTAGATCAAAAAGACATATAGGAAAGGACTAAACTGGATTGGTGTGTGTTACTTGTGGCACAAACATTCCAATGTCATCCCCGAATCCCTCAGTTCCTTCTTCTTCTCCAGGTGACAAGGTGGCCATGCTCCCCAGATGGTGCAGGTAAAAGATGCTGGGACCTCTGAGTGTCTGGTCTATGGGTGACCATGTGAAGCAGAGCTCTGGTCAAACTGAGCTAGATGTACTGTAAACAAGAAATCAACTTTTACTGTGTTAAGCAAAGGAGATTTCAGAATTAATTTGTTACCACAGCATTACCTATGATTCAACAAGCATGCCATTTAGAGATGGAGAGTATTAATGGGCACCTGGGTTACTCTCCAGACTCTAAGATAAATAGAAGTACTCGATATCAAAACAAATGCTTGCAACTCAACAAAAAAATTTCAATTTTTGGTTAGGACTCTTTTGAATAAAAAGAACTGAAACAAAACTCAAATTATTACAGGTAAATGGAAATATGTTCGTTTGTTAAATCCATGGAACCCTGCTGGAAAGGAGGGGGTTGAAGATGGAATGCTCAGGAACAAGACATAGAGACTGAAATGTTAACAGAGAACTCTTCATGTGGCCTCACTGTGTCTCCATATAGGTGCCCTCCCTTCTCTCTCCATGCAGCCAAACTATTGCTACAAGCCAAGAAACGTGGCTCCTGATGGTTTTCAAACCTCTGCCACAGAGAGAAAGTGACACAAGTACTCAAGCCTTTGTGCACTAATTTAAAAATCCCAAGAATATTGTCCTAGCTAGAGTTAAATTTTACCAGGTGGGCCAAGCAACTATGTCCAGCAAAGGATGTGGCATGTAGACATCATTGAACTTCCATGCGAAACATATATTTGATATAGAAGCAACCCAAAAGCTGTTGCCACAGTGAGGGGTGTCTCAGGTCAGGCAAAACATCCATGTTCAGAATCCCTTATGCACACAGCTAAAATCCAAAAGATCTCTCAACTGAAGGTTTTATTTTCTAATTCATTTGATGGCAAAACCCAAACTGGCCTGAACTAATTTGGGAAACAAACTTGCCATTAACTTGATGTGAAACTATCATATTTATTTTATCTATTTTTTCAAACATCAAAGTTTTATTTTCTAAACAAAATATTTTTCTTCTATTAGTATTTTGATTTTATTTTAAGGGTAATATGGCAGAAATTCAAATGCAATGTTTATTTGTGAATACTACATACATTTCAATTAGAAGTGTTTGATTATGGGTCGTTGCTCAAATGCTTCTGGGGTGTTATATAAAACATGGCATATGCATTATATTTCTTTTCTATTTTTAAATTCCAGGACACGTCTCTAAGGATTTTAGATAAGGAACTGTGTATTGAATTATAGTAGTACAAATTAAAATATCCATTAAAAATTATGGTACCATAATTTAAGAATATATGTGTGTGGCGCCTGGGTGGCTCAGTCGGTTAAGCGTCTGCCTTCAGCTCAGCTCATGATCCCCAGGTCCTGGGAGACAGCCCTGCATCAGGCTCCCTGCTCAGCCCCTTCCCTGGCTTGTGCTCTCTCTCTCTCTCAAATAAATAAATAAAATCTTTAAGAATACATGTGTAGTACACTCAAGAGATCTAGCCTATCTGCATTTCTCTTTCCAAAAGAGAAAGTAAAAAAGCTTGTTTCCAAATAGGTACATGAACATTTGTGTTTCTCACACATTTAAGTTCCCATTTTCAGCTAGTTCTTAACAAGAGACTTTGTCAGGAAACATCAACTCAATGCAACTTTTGCATATAGTGCAAGTTGGTGACTTGTTGAAGTAGGGAGTGGTGTGATAGAACTACGTATATTAAAGATGAGAGAATTTTTTTTTTTTTTTTTTAAGATTCAGGACTCGATCTCAAGACCCTGAGATCATGACCTGAGCCAAAATCAAGAGTCATTTAACTGACTGAGCTACCCAGGTGCCCCAATACTGAAGTACTTCTCTGCTGATCCTAATCTTTGGACTTTTTAAGGCATCTGAAAAATGGTAGTTTTTTTCTGACAGATGAAAACTTTATTGAAAGACATGAAAAATTATAAAACACCATATAATGGTATTGTGAGAAAATGAGATATCTTTCTCTTAAATTGCTACAGAAGTGGCTTTGTTTTCAAGAGACTTTCTAAGGGTGCCTGGGTGGCTCAGTCGTTAAGCATCTGCCTTTGGGTCAGGTCATGATCCCAGAGTCCTGGAATCGAGCCCCGTGTCGGGTTTCCTGCTCAGCAGGAAGCCTGCTTCTCAGTCTCCCACTCCCTCTGCTTGTGTTCCCTCTCTCTCTCTGTCAAATAAATAAATAAAATCTTTAAAAAAAAAAAAGAATTTCTATAGAGTGTTTTCCCCCAAACTCCACACTAATTTCTAGAGTATTTTTCCTCAAACCCCACAATATAGTTTGCTCTATTTTCTGTTGTAGATAACCAGAAAGATTATTATGTTATGTCACATATAGTCTGTTTCCTGATATTCCCCAATTTTCGCATCCTATTTTTTGCTCTTGTGAAAACTTGCTTTACAAGTAATAATATCTAGCTGTTATTATTGGTGTGCATGGATGTGGTGAATAGCACACCTAATGCAGAAACAGAGCTAACTAACCCCCCAAGTTACCCATAAACACCCTGTTCCATCTATGATACTCACTAGCATAAAATTTTTCCTTACTCTCTCATTTTCAACCCCCCTATCCCATTCAGATCCTTATCCATGGTTGTTGTTTGCACTGGTGTTTGCCTTATCTTTCTATCTGAACTAAAACCTTGGCTTTACGGTAGACATGACCAATTTTCCTTGGTCTTTATTTTGCTAGTTTGAAAATCATACCCAGAGAAATGCAATGATTTGCCCTCTTAGATCACACAGCTTCTTAATGATGCTAGTGCTCAATAATCATTTTGATATGTACATACCCCTTCTAATTTTGGAGACACTGGCTTCCTACATGTTCTGGTTAGAGGGAGGGTCTTCCTTCTCACAGCAGAACATGAACATTCCAGTTAACTGTTCTCTCTGACTCCAGGTATCAGAGCATAAACATGTAACTCAAGTCACCACTGGAAGACATCACCTAGGACTATGAATCTAGACCAAGTAATACAAAGAACTAAAGGCAGTTGAGAAGCCACTACAACAGCGACCACAGTGCAGCATTCACACGTGGTGTCAATGCCAACCGTCAGTGGGGTCCCTGTGTGGTCCAGCATCAGTGGCGGGGACATTCTAGTCACTCTTTCAGGAGCCTAGTTTTACCAAGTGGATGCTTTACCTTCCTCACCATATTTGAGTCTGTGGTTTTAGCCAATTTTCCAGTATTTCACTAAATTCTATGAACTAACCATTTCCTTCCAAAAATTTCCTTTTATGTTTAAAACCCATCGTTGCTCTCTATTTTTCCATCTAAGAACCCTGATGAATATGTCAGTAGTGAGTGAGCACACCAGCCCAGGGACCCTTAAGGCTTTATTCTTCTTCTGTTGCATGTACTTCACTGCTTTCATAAAATACAATCACTTTCATGTTCTAAATACTATCAATGGTAGGTTTCACTGCCAGTAATTTCTTTTTAATCGTTCAATTTTTTATCCTTTTATTTATGATATAAGTTGGGTTATAATTACTAACATCAATTTTTTATATAAATAGCTTATAGATGGTAGGCAATGTATTGACTTTCATGGCCAACATTAGTTTTGCAACACTGTAAATCCATTTCATCCTACAGATGAGGACTGATTTATAGGTCATTAACACAACTTGACAAGGAAAAACAAGTAATGTCTACCTTGAAATGAGAAAAATGCTGGATGAATATACGAGCGAAATATTTGTGTTTTCAATATATAAAAAAAGACTAGTGGGATCTTATGTTAACTATAAAGTGAATCATGCGTGCAGATCTCAGAACTCCCAGTTATTTATTTTCATAACTGACTAGCAAATAGTTTACCTTTAAAAAGAATACTAGGTAAATCATCAAAGGGTAGAAATCGATCATTTATTTCTTTATTCACTCATTTACTTGTTTATCAGCAAAGAGTTCCAAAGCACCAACCTTGTGCCAACTGTCATTCCTGGTTTATTACTAATAAAAGTTTAATACTGTCGCTCACTGCCAGGGGAGATTTGCACAATGAAATGCACAGGAAGGACCTATAGCAAGTTAAAAAGAAATTCAAAACTATTTATTAGAACTGAAAGTAAGGTGTTCTCTGAATTTCTGTATCCCACGTATGTTAGACTTTTCTGAACCATACTTTACGTTCTCTTAAAATGTGTTCATCTAGTTTTCTGATGTTAATACTTTAACATTTGAAGTGCTTAACCTGAACTAGAAAAAAAGTGAATTAATGAACTAGTATAATGGCACCTGGGTAGCTCAGTTGGTTAGGCGTCTGCCTTTGGCTCGGGTCATGATTGCGGGGTCCTGTGATCGAGCCCTACGTTGGGTTCCCTGCTTAGAGGGGAGTCTGCTTGTTCCTCTCCCTCTGTCTCTCCTCCTTGCTCATGCTCTCTCTCTCTCTCTCAAATAAATAAATAAAATCTTAAAAAAAAAGAACTAGTATAGAATATACTTTTGTGGTAAGTATAGTTTGTAAAATAAAAATGCAATGAAATGTTTTATGCATTAGCATTTATGAAATGTTTTATCACAACATAATTTGTAGGAACATAAATAATTCTGAAT
The DNA here is from genome assembly GCA_028534135.1 of Potos flavus. Classification (NCBI taxonomy): domain Eukaryota; kingdom Metazoa; phylum Chordata; class Mammalia; order Carnivora; family Procyonidae; genus Potos; species Potos flavus. The sequence goes on from CM052900.1 coordinate 41,635,439, forward strand.
CATTTACTCTTTTAGTAACTTAATTTAATCATAATAAACATTTTATTCAATACCAAATCACAATCACACTTTTCTTAGAGGAGGGGAGAGGGTAGAGGAAGAGGAAGAGAGAGAATCTTACGCAGGCTCCATGCCCAGAGCAGAGCCTGACTCGGGACTCGATCTCATGACCCTAAGATTGTGACCTGAGCCAAAATCAAGAGTTGTATGCATTTGTTTGTTTGTTCGTTTTTTAAAGATTTTACTTATTTATTTATTTGACAGAGAGAGATCACAAGTAGGCAGAGAGGCAGGCAGAGAGAGAGCGGGGGAAGCAGGTTCCCTGCCGAGCAGAGAGCCCAATGCAGGGCTTGATCCCAGGACCCTGAGATCATGACCTGAGCCAAAGGCAGAGGCTCAACCCACCAAGCCACCCAGGTGCCCCAAGAGTTGTATGCTTAACCAACTGAGCCACCCAGGTGCCCCACACAATCATACTTTTAATGTTATTAAAGTCCTAATATTTTATTAGTTGGGGAGAAATAATAAGGCAAAGCTATATATTAATATGCTTCCTATTTTTCCTCCAACTTATATCAGTAAACTGCAATAAAGGACTTTTTCAGTAGGTCATACGCTACCTTATTGAAGTATTTTTATTTTAGTTTCCATTACAAGGTTATTGTCAAAGCTGTTAAGATATCCGTATTGCTTATGAATATCATTATGAAAATGTCAACGTCTGCCACTCTCCCAGCCATGATGGCAAATGGTGTGTACAAGTCCCCAGCTGCAACCATACTAGGGGTGGGGCAGGTAGCAACGGCATACACAGTTTTTTTGGTCTCTCCCTCTACCAATCTCTCTCTCACTCTCCATCCCCTCTCTGTATTCCCTCCCCCCATCTCAGTGAATGGTGTTAGGTTAGGTAATGCCTACGCTTGTTCTAGCACTCAGCCCCCACCATCCTTTTCGGTCTCACACTGGGGTTGTATGCTGGCCCTTGAGGGCACCTGAGTTTGAGAGCTGAGAGTTACTGCCTAACAAGATGCTCCATAAGTTGTGGGGGAGTATGCAGCACAGAAGAAAAGCTATACAAGACTCTCTTCCTGTCTTTAAGGAGCCAAGAATCCATTAGTAAAAAGAAACAAATATAACTATAGAATATAAAACAGTGGTTCTCATCTTCATTCCACATAGATCTACCCAATGAATGGAGCACATTTACACCAGTGTGCGAACTTGCTATGCTGTGATTTCTCAGCAGCAGCAGAGCGAGTTCTCTTCCTCTAAATCAAAATGGGTAATTAAAATCTCAGGGTGTTGGGAAGCAAAGAAACAGAAGCAAACGTAAGCAGTTAGAAAAAGTTCCCCAAGCGATTCTTGGATGCCTCCCCTTCTTCAGCAAGCTCTACTCTTCCCAAAGCCTCCCCACACTCCCCATTAAGAATCACTAATGCAGAAAGGGTTAAATGAAATCACACTGTGCAGGGCTGCTCCCTGAGGGTAATGATACTACAGGTCTTCCCTCTTCTCAAGGGTGGTATTGGTTAGAAGGGTCATACAGGAATATACACAATTATTTGAAAGGCAGAGGTAAAGCATCATTCATTAACCTCACGAGGTCTGTGCAGGGCCCCAGGAGCCCTGCCTTTCACTCACATTATGGCTGATCTGATAGCTCACATTATTGGCACAGGAAAGCAGCCAAACTGGTAGTTCAACCAAACTCACCCTTCTCCTCATCCTCTTTCTATTCCTCTGTGTCCTGGGTGAGGAGCAGCTATAGATCCCTGGTGAAGGCCACCAGCTTCTTCTGCAGATTACTAGCAACATGGAGTTTAGATGTAGTGACAGACACGTGGGACTTGCAGTTTGTCCTAGTAGGTTGGAGCCTGTCCATGTGGGTTCCAGTTTGTCCTCATTGTATCATTGCTTTATCTCTGCAGCTACCCAGCTGGTCTACCATGACTCCATTCCCATCGACGCATGCACACGTAGCAGCTTTCCACAGAACTTCACCATTAATTAGCATTTATTTTCCCAGGGTTTCCTACAACTGTGTGATGTTTAATCTAATAAAATAAATGCTTTAGTCTAAATTATTCATGGTGGTTCTGTTTTCCTACATAAATTCTGATACACACACACACACACACACACACACACACACACACATTCACACATAATACAAAAGTCTTTAGTAGCTCCTCAATTTCTATAGGACTGGCTAAAGTGTTATCACCAGGGAAGAAATCTCTCTAAAGGAAATAATTAGGGACACATAGATATTGAGGTGCCTGAAACACTTATTATCCCAATAAGAACAAATGCACAACTCTCTTGACCTCACATAAATCTTGGTGCGAGCCTCTCTACAGCTAGTACCACGCCCAAACTTTACCACTAATGATCTATATTCTACGGAAAGTTTAACCATGATCAGTTAACTTCACAACTAATAAACTAATCTCCTGGTTGTATCCTCTACCTCTAAGCCCTCTCTGGCATTCTGTGCATATTCAAGAAATATTTACTGATTGAACTGAAGGAATGAAGAAATAACTGAATGAACAAATGCAGTTTCCACCCACGAAATTTCAATATAATATTATTGATTCTCTTCTGCATTATCAAGCATAGTAACTGTTTGATTTTAAATACAATAATGGAAGATAAGAATTATTATTGGAATTTTACAGATGAAGAAACAGAGATTAAGTGTCTTGCTCAGAATCACACAGCGTGTGAGAATGGACTTGAAAATAAACTGTATTTGTCTCACCCCAAAGCAGGGGCTTTATCTGTTACATCACGCTGCCTATCAAAAGAACATTCTCTTTAGTGAGGCTTTGCAGAGATAATTTATCTTAACTTCCTCACCCACCCGTCTCCCTTGAGAGTGTTCTTCCAGTGTCAGTTTTCTTATTTTTCTTTGTTTATTTGGTGGCTATTCTCAAACTGTTTTCTGCAGATTTAGAATGCCATCTGCCTCCAGCCTTTGACTCCTGCTTCCACCAAAGTTTGCCTCGTGAGTATGACTCAGCCTGACCTGCTTCTGCTTTCCATTTTAAACCTAGCTAGGAATTACATCAAGGGATGAAAAAATAGTCATTGGCTTTTCAGGTGCGTGGTGGCTTTGGATTTCTTCTTTGATGTACATATTATGTGACTAGATTCACTGCAACTCTAGTTGTAGCCACGTCATCCTCCATGGCAGCGAGCTCAGCTTTCTTGTCCCACTTTTCTCTCCATCCAATTTCTTCCAGTGCTTCCCTAGTGAGTGTACTTGGGCCACTTCCCGACTTCCTGGTTCTCTGTGGCTCTGATCTGGGTGTCTACTGCCGCATTTCCAGCACAGCCCCCAGGCTTGAACACTGGAGTACTGGAACAAATTCTGGGTGGCTACAACACCAAACTTGTGTAATTTTAATGGAATATATCACACAAAGTGAAAAACAGAGCTTATCGTGTATAAAACTAATTTGGTTATTCAGATTAAAGGCACGGATCATTATTTCATATGTATTTTCAAATCTCAGCAAATACAGTTTTCCTTACAATCAATGGCATAATAAAAATTCAGGATTTCCCAAAAGTAGTGCCTTCACTAGGACTCAAATCATTTCATTCTTCCTAGAGGAGACGAAATGCTAATCCACCTCAAGAAACACTGCTTCTTAAAATGGCAAAACACAAGCATTTCATATTTTTCAGGGTTTTTTTTCTTTCTTGTATTTGAAAAGTTGTTGAATGTAAGGTAATATTTTGGCACTGATTCACTGTTAGAAAAAGCAGTTGGGAAACCTGACTCCCTGAAGAACACAGTGAGAATTATCCAATTTTATTGTCCTCTACAGATTCATAGAACTGTTGGTGTGAAAAAACCATGGCAATGAATCTAATTCATCCCCACACTCAATGCCTGCAGGCATATCACATACTTCCCTAGAGAGATTGAAATGTATTCTATTTTTAAAGATTTCCAAAAATCCTATAACCTCACTCAATAAATCCTTGCAATGTGCAATTTCTTTCCACACCAGGAAACATTTCTTTACATCTAACCAAAATCTCTTATTCAATAGTATCTTTGTGCCCTCTGCTGCCTCTTGTCCTATTTGTAGTCAAGATTAAGAATGAATGCTTACTGTACTGTCTTATTTATTGACCTTCAATCTTCGTGGGAATGAATAACTCATTAAAACTTTCTCGAACATTTCAGTGTCTCTTTCACTAGAAAGTTCCTGAATACTTCAACATGTTTTACAAGTAAGAAGCTTTTAAATGAATACAATGTCTAATGAGATTCACATTTATTGGATTAATACAAAATGTTCACCTTTATTGTCCAGCAAAAGTGCTTACCTGGGAGGATCTTAGAAAATATTTGATAGTTGACAAGGGTATGGGGTTTCAAAATTCTAACACTAGCTTCAACAAGTAAACTCCAAAAAGATAAAACAGTATTCAAATAACATTCTTGTGCACCACAGCAAGAGATGAATGCACACTATTTTTAATTGTATTTAATTTTCATTAATTTAAATTTAATGAGCCAAATGTGGCTGGTGGCTACTGGATTGTACAGTGCAAGTCTAGTAAAAACACCTATACAGTTGTATATTAGAATTTTTTTGGAAATTATTAAATTTTATAAAAGTGAGGATTTTCTTCCTCTCAGAGCACAGCTTGTTACTACAGGAGTTAATTCAAATTAAAAGTGATCAGTTTATTCCATGCAAACTGGGAAGAGTCTGGTCTTTATTTTATTATATAGCTATTTTGATGAAATTATTATTTTCAAAGTTATTAGACAAAATATGAAAATGTACAATTATGATTATTAGCTATGACTAAAATGTTTCTATTTCTTTATTTAGTATATCTATTTATTTACTTAATTATTTAATTAATTTAGTTTTTTAGTAGGCTCTATGCCCAGCATGGAGCTGAACACGGGCCTTGAACTCATGACCCCGAGATCAAAGTCCGAGTTGAGATCAAGAATCAGACACTTAACTGACTGAGCCACCCAGGCAACCCTAAAATGCTTCTATTTTAAACTAAAATAGAATAAGTGATTCCTGGAGATAGTTAAGGACATTGAACATTCAAATTTTAAATCCAGGAGCGCCTGGGTGGCTCAGTCAGTTAAGCATCCAACTCTTGATTTCCACTCAGGTCATGGTCTTAGGATCATGGGATCAAGCTCAGCGCTGGGCTCTGTGCTGGGTGTGGAGCCTGCTTAAGATTCTCTCTCCCTCTCCTTCTGCCCATGCTCTTCTCTCTCTCTCTCTCCCCCTCTCTAAAATAAATAAATAAACCTTAAGTCCATATGCAAATAAGTATATTATAAACCGAATAAATGTTTTCTTGCTTGCCTACAATAAATTCATCTTTGAATCTGCAAGTAAATGATTGCTAATCCAGTAGCTAATTCAATTCTTTATTCTATTCACTTCATTAAGATATGTGGTCAATTTAACAAATGTGGTTTATGCTGATTCAGTAGAAACCTATGAGACAGTAGCATTAAATTATGGAAATTTTTATCTGGGTTTGTTTGCACTTTTAAAACCATGTCTCAAAATAATTTAAAGATCTTTACCTTATAATTCAGAATGCTTCACCCCCACCTTCTTCCCCGTAAAAAGTAAAATCAATGTTATATACTGTGAAATAATTGGGAAAGTAATATTTGCTTTAATTTATACTTAATAAAACTGATTAACATGGTTAAATAATATGTACATATATATCACACAAACATTATACATATACATTTTTAAATTTCTTCATTATCACATTTTATTTATACCATCTATATATATTTTTTTTGCCACTAGTCTAATTACCTAGTTCTTGGTCACCTTATAATTGAACTACTTAACAAATTTATGTCTCTTCCCTCTAACCTTGCCCTTTTCCAATAAGATACTAGAAAAACTACTTCCAATATAGCTCTTGTAACCACCCTCTTACCTATAGCATTTCTGGAAGACTTTTACAATTTTGTCACCTGAATATTAGGACACAAAATCAACAATCTCTTCATTCTCTCGTCATTCAGAATTTTAAGCATTTTTCAACTCCTCATTAACAAAGTTTTACCAACACAGATCAACCATTCTTATATGCTCTGTTCTGGACTGCCTTATTTTCTCCATATTTTTCTAGTTTGCAACATCATAGCAGTGTTCTCACCATTGCAGATCCATCATTTCCTCCCAGTCCCTGCTAAAAACCATGCTCATCATTTGCTAATCCATCTTTCACTATTCTCTTCTTTAATCATTCGCTAAGGAATCCTGTAAGTTCCCTTATCTCAAATCTCATAGCAATAAGCTACATAATTTCACATATTCATAGAGGCATACACTTTGTTATTTTGTGGAACACGCATGACATTCACATTCACATACACACACACACACATACGGATTATGTCTTCCTGCCTAAAAGGTATGATTCCAGATATTCTACAAATTCCACTGTAAAATCTTATTCCCAAAATGTTTCATTTTTGCTTGATGAATTAATAAAATAAGCATATTTTATCTAAACTGAATTTTTCAAGGGATTAAGAAATTTTAAGTCTAATGACTTTAACAAAAAATTCAAAATGAAAAACAATAAACTATGACTCATCATATTTCATTCATTCTTTAATATCTTTTTTATTTGCTACATGAAATTGATTTGGTGAAATAATTCTAATTTACATTAAATGTAACCATGTAATATGAATGGCTTCAAAAAACACTAACGTGTTCTACAAAATAATTTTCACTGCTTTTATCAGGCTGTTGTGGAAATGGAGAATCAGATCACAGAGAAAAATTCTTATATCCTTCATGTAACATGGAAAAAAGTCATTTACACTTTCATAAAGGCAACCTTTATTACACTAACTAAATTTCTTTTTGTTTCTCAGTTAACCATTCTCCAGATTAACTACTTTTAACTTTCATTTCTCTTTTTTAAATGAATATAACTTTGATTTCTAATGGGAATATTGCCATCAGCAAAAAAGTATGGCAAATTAACTAGAATGAATAACTAAAAAAAAAAAAAAATCAAAGTCTGGCTCATTCAGTATAAGATGGTAAACTATAAGAGCCAATAATTTAAAAGAAAACAGCTTAAGAGAATGACAAAATTTTCTATATATCCAAAAATATAAACTAAATATTCCATTGAAAGTCCAGAAAAAAATTGATTGAAAGTTTTGTTTTTTTTTAATGTACTTTGAAGTCACAAGTATAAATTTTCCCCAGTGCCTAAGGTACTAAGCAAGATTTCCCAAGGAAACCTTAACCTTACAATTAGAGTTATCCTAAGAAGATGTAGTATATATATACAATGGAATACTATGCGGCCATCAAAAGAAACGAAACCTTGCCATCTGCAACGATGTGGATGGAACCAGAGGGTATTATGCTAAGCAAAATAAGTCAATCAGAGAAAGACAATTATCATATGATCTCTTTGATATGAAGAATTTGAGAGGCAGGGTGGGGGGTCATGGGGGTGGGGGAGGGAAATGAAACAAGATGGGATCAGGAGGGAGACAAACCATAAGAGACTCTTAAACTCATGAAACAAACTCAGGGTCGCTCGGGGGTAGAGGGGTAGGGATAGGATGGCTGGGTTATGGACATTGGGGAGGGTATGTGCTATGGTAAGTGGTGTGAAATGTGTAAGCCTGATGATTCACAGACATGTACCCCTGGTGCAAATAATACATTATATGTTAATAAAAAATTTAAAAAATAAAAAACAATTAGAGTTATCCTGAACTGAAATAATCAGACTCCTCAGGGCTAGACACACAACAAGAATTAGTGCAGGTAACCTTTAATTTAACTTTGTAGTGAATGTCTATAAAACTTATAGGCACTATGTGGGAATCTATGAGATGACACTCAACATCAGGGAAATCAATCTTTTTTGCCTTCAATTGATCTAACATATCTACTCTCATCTATAGTGTGTCCATTACATGTTTTCCCTGGAAATCTACTTGTAACAATGACTAGAAGCACTACCGGCATAGGTTGGCGGGTTCCAGAAAGTGTCTTCCTGCAATGTTAGGGGCCAAAGTCCATGTCAGAGAAGCATTCTACATTCCACTCAGTCTTCAATGTATGATCAGGGTTACAACTTGCATGTTAATCAAGAAAACTTAAAAGTTTGTTTTTTCACAGTGTCACCAAGAGTTGTTTAACATTTTAGAAAAGTTGAGCAACACGACTCATTCTGTTTATGGCACCAATCTAGCACACAGCTGTCAGTTTGCCTCATTGCTGCCATGTTGTGGTGATATTCTACATATTACTGAGACATCATTTACCCCATTATTCCATATACAGTTTATATTCTATATACAGCCAATTACCTCATTTTGAATCTGCCCTGAACATTTACATATTCCTTAATTTTTCTATTTTATGACTAATAAAGCTTTAGGTTTGTTCTTGTAAGGTTTATAAGTAAGTAAATTATATTGTCTATGAATTTCATTTCAGATTACTAAAGGGTTTTTTGTCTAATAGGGGTTCTTAGCCAACTGTGATAATCTCTTTCACCAAACATTCAACATCCTTTGCAGCTGGGAAATGCTAAAGCTGAGGAAACCACAAAGAAGTCTTCTGATGGTCTTGGGAAAAAATGTGTGCTTATTGTTTATTTTAAAAGGGAAAAGAGTAAGAGGAGAGCTTGTTAAGTCTTCACTCTTCCATCCTCATGCCTTCAATGAGAACATGATGTTTATTATAGTCATTTTGTGACAATGAGGTAACAAGCTTGGAATAAAAGGGTAAATGCCACTGAAGCAATGGACCACCTTGAACTATTCTCTCAATCTTCTTAATATATGGGGGCAGTGGAGTTTACATGTTTGAGTGCCTGTTATTTGGATTTTAGGAAGCCCAAGTGAGATGTATGTGGTACAAAACTGAATTTAGTATCTTACCTTCAACCTGGTTATCATTCACTGTTTCATTTCACAATTTTCCCAGCTCTTGACCTTAGAGTCACTTTTATCACTATCCATCCCCCTGAGATATCTATTCAGTCTTAAATACTGTTGATCTGACCTCATAAATATGCTGAAATCCATTTGTATTTCTCAATTTCAACCTTCAGCATCTTAAGCTAAATGACCATACCATTCTATCTGCACTTTCTTCTAACTGGCCTTACTGAGTCTCTCTCATACTCTACCACATTCTTTACCCATAAGAGACTTCCTTTTTTAAAATAAAAAAAGCAATCATATTAGTTCTATCAGGAAAAGAGGCCTCCTCTTGCTGCAGAACAAATTCCCAAATCCTTAACCAGGTACATAACATCAACCCCATGATGTATACATGAGCCATGCTGTTCTCCTTGACTGAAAAATTCTTCTTCCCACCACCAAGACCACTCCACACAAACTCTTCATCACTAATTCATAGTCACTTTCAGATAAAATCAGTTTAAGTCACCACTTCCCTAGAAAAGCCTTTCTAACCCACATATTCAGTCAGCCAGGAGTTACTTGCTCTTACTGAACACTCTGATTTTCCCTCAAAATTCGTTTTTGTAGTTCTTAATTTAGCATTGGCTCCTCCACTAAACTAAGCAACATGAGGGCAATTGATGTGACATATTTATCTCTGTAGTCTTAGTTCCCTGCAGAGCCTCTGTCTTAGACTAAGTGATCAAATGATACTGCTAGAATGAATGTAAGAATGAACTATTTAATCCCTCTTGTTCCAATTCAAGACAGAGCAAACAATTTTCTTTGGATTAAACTCTGGCTCTCTCCCTAGATCTTCCTCAGGGAAGAAATGAACTACGTATATCAAACAAAGAATGTGGTCCTCTTAAAAACTGTATTTGCCAATATAAATTAATTATTCTGATCTACACACTGGCCTCACATAATTGTGATTAGTATCAGATAGAAGCACTCTTGGTATCCTGACAAAAATCAAGATTCATTACAAAGCTGAGGGCTATTCCCTGGAAGATAGTAAATTTATTCAAGTAAAGCTATCTTGTGAGGCCCTACTGGTATGGTCTTGCCAGAGGACTATTAACCAAAAGTAAATTTAAATCTTGGACTCTCACTGTGATAAGGACAAAAATACCAAAGTATAAATAGACACAAGGTTTCGGCTACCCATACCGTCTAAGAAGGACTCTTCTATTGCTCAGCTTGGTGCCAAGGACTCCTGTGCTGATTTAGGAATTTAATGTAGAGAACAATTAGAAGAAGCCACAAGAGGCCAAGTTGATTTACACGAGAATGAATCACATGCCATACAAAAAGAAAGTTAAGAATGTGGGATAAGGGGGTCAAACTGGAATGACAAAGGCCTGGAGCTAGAGCTGGAATTTGAAAAACAGACTGAGGAGAAAGTGAGTTGGCATGGAGGTGAACTGTCTAGATAAACCTGACTCTGGAGAGAGGTAGGAAAAGGATTTCTTAGGCGGTTTGCTTCATGGTGTGCGGTATATAATTCCAATCCCACTACACACTGGAAGCATTGAGTAGAATCTTATAGGAAATATCCAGAGTTGGTTTTATATTTTACTTTAAGGGAGAGTCTTTCATGCCTTAGGGAAGGAGTGTAGGATTACAGTTTGTCCAATAAATTTAGTGAAATGCCTTCAGAAACTAGAAAATTCTGGCAAACTGTCTTCAATCAGGTTGGATTTCACTAAACTGAGTCTAAGGGAAAATTATTATCACATAAAATTGGCATCCTTAATATTGCTTCTAAAAATTTCTTCAGGTAGCCACAATAAATTTAAAGGGCCACGTAAAATAACAAAGATCAGAGACTAATAATAAATAGTATTATTAATAAAATTAATAAATTAATAAATAATAAAACAGAGACTAAAAAGACTATTGAAAGATTATTGAAAGTAAAAGCTTTTTAATTTTTTTTGAAAAGATAAAATAAACAAGACTTTAGTTAAACTTACCAGAAAATGAAGTGAGAGAAGGTGCAAAGAAATAAAATTAGAAGTGAAAGAGGAGATGTGGGGCACCTGGGTGGCTCAGTGGGTTAAAGCCTCTGCCTTCTGCTCAGGTCATGATCTCAGAGTCCTGGGATAAAGCCCCACATCGGGCTCTCTGCTCAGCAGGGAACCTGTTTCCCCTTCTCTCTTTGCCTGCCTCTCTGCCTACTTGTGATCTCTCTCTCTCTGTCAAATAAATAAATAAAATCTTTAAAAAAGAAAAAAAAGAAAGAAAGAGATGTTACAACTTGTATCATGCAAATACAAAAGATCATAAGAGAATATTATGAACAATTACACACCAAAATTTTGGAAATCTAGAAGCAGACAGATTCCTGCAAACATACAACTTCATAAGTCTGCATCATGAAGAAATAGAAAATCTGAACAGATCAATGAGGAGTAAAAGGACCAAGAATATACAAAGAAAAAGGGCTAGTCTGTTCAATAAATGATGATGGGAAAATTGGAGAACTATATGAAAGAGAATGAAACTTGACCCCATGTTACACCACACACAAATATCAACTCAAAGACTTCAACATAAAGCTCAACTTGGACACAGGACATGAAAATTATAATACTTCTAGAAGAAAACATAGGGAGGAAGCTACTTGACACTGATTTGGGCAATGATCTTTTCCATTTGATGCTAAAAGCAAAGGCAACAAAAGCAAAAATAAATAAATGCGATTATATGAAACTAAAAAGCCTCTATTTTTTAAGAAGGTTTTATTTCTTTATTTGTCAGAGAGAGAGAGAGAGACTGAGCAAACAGGGGGAGTGGCAGGCAGAAGAAGAAGGAGGCTCCCTGCTGAGCAAGGAGCCTGATGTGGGACTTGATCCCAGGACCCTGGGATCATGACCTGAGCAGAAGGGATCATGACCTGAGCAGAAGGCAGACATTTAACCAACTGAACCACCCAGGTGTCCTGAAACTAAAAAGCTTCTAAACAGCAAAGGAAGCCATCAACAAATGAAAAAATAACCTATGGCATGGTAAGATATATTTGCAAATCACGTATTCAATAAGTAGTTAATACCCAAATTTTATACAGAACTCATATAACTCAAAGCAAAAAAAAAAAAAAAAATCAAAAAATCAAATAACACAATTAAAATATGAGCATAGGATCTAAGTAGACATTTTTGTGAAGAAGACATACAAATGGCCAATAGGTACCTATAAAGATGCTCAATATCAGTAATCATCAGGGAACTACAAATCAAAACTTCAGTAAGGTATCATGTCACAACTGTTAGGATGTCTATTATTAAAAAGCCAAGAGATAACAAATGCTGGTGAGGATGTGGAGAAAAAGGAACTCTTATACACTATTGGTGAGAATATAAACTTATATTGCCACTATGTAAAATAGTACAGAGGTTCCTCAAGAAATTAAAAATAGCACTACCATAAGATCCAAAATCCTACTTCTGGGTATAGTTCCAAAAGAAATGAAATCCTATTTTCAAGAGATACACATACTCACCTGTTCATAGCAGCAGTATTCGTAGTAGCCAAGGCATGGCAAGAACCTAAGTGTCAGTTGACATATGAAAGGATAAAGAAAATGAGATATATATTGATATACACATACATAGTGGAATATTATTCAGCCTTAAAAAAAAAAAGGAAATCCTACCATTTGCAACAACATGGATGAGCCTGGAGGCTATTATGCTAAGTGAAATAAGCCAGACAAAGACAAATACTGCATGATATCACTTATATGTGGAATCTAAAATAATAATAATAATAATAATAATAATAAGTTGAACTCATAGAAACAGAGAGTAGAAATGTGGTTACCAGGGTCTGGGGGATAGAGGAAATAGGTAAAGGTTGGTAAAAGGATACAAGTATTCAGTTATAAAATGAATAAGATCTGAGGATCTAATGTATAACATGATGACTACAGTTGGTAACACTGGATTGTATAATTGAAATTTGCTAAGAAAGAACTTGAATATTTGCATAAAAATAATAATAAAGGAAAATATTGTGAGGTGGTAGATTTGTTAACTCAACGGGGGGAATCCTATCACAATGCATATATATATATCAAATCATCGAATTGTACACTTTATTACATAATTTTTTCAATCATACCACAGTTATGCTAGAAAAAAATAAGTCCTGAAAAAATGGCAATATAAAAATTTTTATTTTTAAAAAATGTTAATGAACTCAGACATGCAAATAAAGACCTAACACAAAAGCACTTTGCCGTGGGTAGTCATTGACAGATTTTCAAAAAATAGCCTAGAATACTTAATAACAAATATATCTGCATTTGACACTGAAACCTCTTACACAAAATAATTATTTTGTAATATAAGAGCTTTCAAAGAGGAACAAAGATATTTTATTGCACTATCAAATATGAATGAATATTTATATTTCATTTGAGAAGAGTATTAAAAAAGAACCATTTACTAAATGCTGTTAACCCCACTCAGAGGCACAACTCCCAGTTCCTTAACAAATGCTCATGAGCCCAATGTTTTTAGGTGTTTTTTCTAGGATAGAAAGTCAGTCAATGTTACACCTTGCAACAAATCTGTGTGCTCCACAACCAGAGAATAAATCATACTTTCTGAGTGATTCATTGATTAATTGTAAATTTGTCATTTCTACAAGTAGAAATTTAATAAAACTTCGAGCTACAGGGAAAGGATAAGGAGTGTCACAGCTGGAATCTATTTAAACAGAGGGACAGATTTCAGGAGACTGTCATATGTCTGTGTTGGACAAGTGTAGAAGAAGGAATGCAGTGGAAATACTGCTGTAGTCCGTGTCTGTGGGAGACACAACAGGTAGTAAAACACAATTTCTGTCCCATGGAGGCATAAAACCTAGTTGGAGATGAAATGTGTGCCCATATAATCAAGACAGTAAACTAAATGACTCATTAGAGTAGTGATAACAGTTAAACAGCAGAAGCCCTACAAAGCCCCAGAATTTTTCCTCACATTCCCCAACATCTACAAGACCGCCTGGTACATAACAGGTGCTCAATCCACACTTGTTGAATCAGCAACAGTAGAGGGGAGAACTGTGCTTCTATGTATTAATATGAGTGTGCCTGTAAAAGTATTTATAATTATAAACTCTAGCAGGCTGGAATGGCTTACAGCAACATGACAGTGCGGGCACTTTCAAATCCCCAAGCAAAGTGGGGGGATGGCCCAAAAAGGGGATTAGGAGACCGGCATCCTACCTGCCTTGGGTTTTTGTAGAATAGTTTGGATATTTTCCTGCTTAAAAGAGTTCACAGTTCTTTTGTACAGCAGAAAAAGCATAGATTTTGCAGCTATAGCTCAGTGTTCAAATGCTAGCTAGCCCTGCCCCCTACCAAGTGGGCAATGTGTGAAAATGGCTTACCCCCTCCAAGCCTGTTTCATTCTCTGTAAAACAGAGATAATATCTAATCCACAGCATTATAATGAATAATAACTGAGCATCAGATGACAGAATTACTCGTCATATGGTTTACATTCAACAGATATTAGTTCCCTTTCCATTTCACTAGTGTTTATTAAAAGCAGCCTAATTCCACATTTAAACCTATTATCTAGTCTCGACCACCTGCTAGTTTTGTGGCTGTGGGGAAATATTCAAGCTGTCTGATCCTCAGCTTCCTTATGTATAAAATGGGACTCAAATGGAATACTCACCCACAGGTATCACTAAAGTACCAAATAGCCTTTCAAACATCTTAACTTTATTTGAACTTGTTGAGATTTTTTTTTGTTGAGAAAATTTGTTTTTTCTCAGTATTCTCAGTATTTATCATTTATTTATATCATTTATTTCTCAGTATTTGTCATTTCTGTATCTCCTGTTGATTGGCTTTCATTATTAATTTTTTATTCCTCATTAATTATGGGGCAGATATACAAATGAGGTGAATATAATAAAAAAAAAATAACAACCAGTTGAAAGGCCTCAGCCTTTGGCTCAGGTCACGATCTCAGGGTCCTGGGATTGAGTCCTGAGTCAGGCTCCCTGTTCATGGGGGGAGTCTGCTTCTTCTTCTCCCTCTGTTCCTCCTCCCAACTTGTGCACTGTCTCTCTTTCTCTCTCAAATAGATAAATAAAATCTTTTTTTTTTAAGAAAATAAGTTCTCATTACTGAAGAATATAGCCAGAGAAAGAACCAGATAAAGCAAAAACATAGGGTATCTTTCCCTCTGGACTTAGCACAGGAGGATTTGTATTGTAAGCACTGGAATAACAAATTGAAGGGAAAAGAAAAGTTTCCGATGTCTCTACTAAGAAAGTAAGAATTAATTTTATGTATGTATTTTTTTATATTTTTATTTTTCTAGTTTCACATTTTGATTTAAATTATATTAGTTAACATACAGTATAATACTAGTTTCAGGTGTAGAATTTAGTGATTCATCACTTACAAACAACGCCTAGGGCTCATCGCTACAAGTGCCCTCCTTAATACCCATCACTTACTTATTCTATCCCCCACCAGCCTCCCTCCAGCAAACCCTCAGTTTGTTCCTTATAGTTATGGCTCTGTTTTATGATTTGGCTCTCTCTTTTCTTTTTTCCCTATGTTCATTAGTCTTGTTTCTTAAATTCCACATATAAGTGAATTCATATGATATCTGTCTTTCTCTTTCCGACTGACTTATATCACTTAGCATAATACTCTCTCCTCCATCCACGTTGCTGTACATGGCAAGATTTCATTCTTTTTCAGGGCTCAATAATATCCCTGTGTGTATGTGTGTGTGTGTGTGTATACACATAGACACATCTTTTTTATCCAATTCATCAGTTGATGTGCATTTGGGCTTTTTTTGTATAATTTGACTATTGTTGACAATGATGTTATAAACATTGAGGTGAGTGTACCCTTTAAATCAATGATTCTTTAGGTAAATACCTAGTAGTGCAATTGCTGGATTGTAGGGTAATTCTATTTTTAACTTTTTGAGACACCTCCATACTGTTTTCCAGAGTGGTTGCACCAGTTTGCATTCCCACCAACAGTTTAAGAAGGTTCCTCTTTCTCTACATCCTCACCAACCCTTGTTGTTTCCTGTGTTGTTCATTTTAGCCATTCTGACCCGTGTGAGCTGATAAGTCAGTGTGGTTTTGATTTGTATTTCCTCGATGATGAGTAATGTTGAAAATCTTTTCATGTAACTATTAGCCATCTGTATGTCTTCTTTGGAGAAATGTCTGTTTATGTGTTCTGCCCATTTTTTAACTGGATTATTTGTTTTTTGGGTGTTGAGTTTTATAAGTTCTTTATATATTTTGGAGACTAATCCTTTATCAAATATGTCATTTGCAACTATCTTCTCATTCTGAAGGCTGCCTTTTAGTTTTGTTGATTATTTCCTTTGCTGTGCCAAAGCTTTTTATCTTGATGTAGTCCCAGTAGTTTATTTTTGTTTTTGTTTCCCTTGTCATGGGAGACATTTCCAGTAAGAAGTTGCTACAGCCAAGGTCAAAGAGGTTACTGCCTGCATTCTCCTCTAGGATTTTGATGATTTCTTGTCTCACATTTGGTTCCATCATCCATTTTGAATTTATTTTGTGTATGGTGTAAGAAAGTGGTCCAGATTCCTTCTTTTGCATGCTGCCATCCAGTTTTCCCAACACCATTTGTTGAAGATACTGTCTTTTTTTTCCCATTGGATATTCTTTCCTGCTTTGTCAAAGATTAGTTGACCATATAGTTGTGGGTCCATTTCTGGGTTTCCTATTCTGTTGCATTGATCTATGCCTCTGTTTTTGTGCCACTACCATACTGTCTTGATCACTACAGCTTTGTAATATACCTTGAAGTCCAGAATTGTGATGACTCTGGCTTTGCTTTTCTTTTTCAAGATTGTTTTAGCTATTCCAGGTCTTTTTGGTTCTATACAAATTTTAGGACTGTTTGTTCTAGTTCTGGCAAAAAATCCTGTTTTTTCTGTTTTGTTTTTTTGTTTTTTTTTTTTTTTTTGACAGGGATTGCATTAAATGTGTAGCTTGCTTTGGGTATTATGGACATTTTAACAATATTTGTTCTTCCAATCCATGAGCACGAAATGTTTTTTCCATTTCTTTGTGTCATCTTCAATTTCTTCCATCATTGTTTTATAGCTTTTGGAGCACAGATCTTTCACCTCCTTGGTTAGGTTGATTCTAGGTATCTTATGGGTTTTGGTGCAATTGCAAATGGAATCGATTCCTTGATTTCTCTTTCTGCTGCTTCATTACTGATGTATAGATATGAAACAGATTTCTGTATCTGATTTTGTATCCTGAAACTTTACTGAATTTGTTTATCAGTTCCAGCAACTTTTTGGTGGAGTCTTTCAGATTTTCTACATGGACTATCATGTCCTCTGCAAACAGTGAAATTTTCAAATCTTCCTTGCTGATCTGGATACTTTTTATTTCTTTTTGTTGTCTGATTGCTGAGGCTATTACTTCCAGTACTATGTTAAGTAATAATGGTAAGAGCGGACAACTCTGTCCTATTCCCGACCATTGAGAAAAACCTCTCAGGTTTCCCCCATTGAGGATGAGATTAGCTGTGGGTTTTTTGCATATGGCCTTTATGATGTTGTTGAGGATTTTCATCAAGAATGGATGCTGTACTTTGTCAAATGCTTTCTCTGCAGCTATTGAGAGGATTATGTGGTTCTTATCCCTTCTTTTATCAGTGTGGTATATCATGTTAATTGATTTGTGACTATTAAACCATCCTTCCAACCCAGAATAAATCCAACTTTACCATGGTGAATGATTCTTTTAATATACTGTTCAATTCAATTTGCCAGTATTTTGTTGAGAATTTTTGCATCCACATTCATTAGGGATATTGGCCCGTAATTTTCTTTTTTAGGGGGGAGTCATTGTCTGGACTCAAGGTCATCTGGCCTTGAAGAATAAGTTTAGAAGTTTTCCTTCCATTTCTAGTTTTTGAAACAGTTTGAAAAAAATAGGTATTAACTCTTCTTTAAAAGTTTGGTAGAATTTTCCTGGGAAGCCACCTGGTCCTGGACTTTTATTTGCTGGGAGATCTTTTATTACTGATTCCATTTCTTTGCTGGTTATGGGTCTATTCAAGTTTCTATCTCTTCCTTTTTCAGTTTTAGTTGTTTATATGTTTCTAAGAATTTATCCATTTCTTCCAGATTACTCAATTTGTTGGCATATAATTCTTCATAATATTCTTTTATAATTGTATTTCTATGATGTTGGTTGTGACCTCTCCTCTTGCACTACAATTTTGTTTATTTGGGTCTTCTCTTTTTTTTCTTTTTGATAAGTCAGGCTAGGGGGTTATTAATTTTATTAATTCTTTCAAAGAACCAGCTCCTGGTTCATTGATCTGTTCTACTGTTATTTTTTGTTGTTGTTTCTATATCATTTATTTCCTTTTTAAAAATGATTTTATGTATTTATTTATTTTAGAGAAACAGAATATAGTGAGGTGCAGAAGGGGAGGGGGAAAGGAGGAGGGACAGGGACAAGCAGACTCTGCACTGAATGTGGAACCTGATATGGGGCTTGTCCATTGCTGTAAGTGAGGTGTTAAAGTCCCCTATTGTTATTGCATTATTATCAATGAGTTCCATTTGTTCCTTACTAATTGTTTTATATATTTGAGTGCTCCCAAATTGGGAGCATAAATATTTACAATTGTTAGATCTTGTTGGATAGATCCTTTAATTTGATATAAGTCTTCTTTATCTCTTGTTACAGTCTTTGGTTTAAAATCTAGTTTGTCTGTTATAAGTATTGCTACTCTGGCTTTCTTTTGACATCCATCTGCATGGTAAATATTTCTCCATCTCTTCACTTTCAATCTACAGGTGTCTTTAGGTCTAAAATGAGTCTTTTGTAGGCAGCTTATAGATGGGTCTTGTTTTTTATCCATTCTGACACCCTATGCCTTTTGATTGGAGCATTTAGTCCATTTACATTCAGAGTGATTATTGATAGATATCGGTTTAGTGCCATTTTATTACTTGTTTTGTTATTGTTTCTGGAGACTTTCCCTGTTCCTTTCTAGTCTTTATTGCTTTTGGTCATTCTTTCCCACTTAAGTTAACAGTTAAATTTACAAGAATGAGCGAAGAAAACTTTCTTAATTGGACTCTCTCCAAATCAACTTGCTTTAAGGTCAGGACAGCAACCTCTATTCTCCCTCTCTACTGCAAAGTAAGAGTCAGAATTACACATATATATCCATATAATAATTAGCAATTCTTATATGCTGTGAAATTAAGTTCTCCAGGTTACCCTGCAAACTCTCACTCCCATCCCATTCAGTCTGTATAAACTATTTTTTTTTCTTAAACTGAGAATATAATATGTATTTAAAAATGCCAGAAGAGTTATTAATATGAATGTATAAGGACAATGTTTATTTCAAGATACTCTACAATATCAAGTACTTTATATACCCACTAATAAATTCAAGGAGCAACCATATTATATACTACTGGTAGACAGCAAAAAACAGAAACAAAAAATACTAATCTTAAGGAAACTAAGGAGGACAAATGAGAAGATATTGTCAAGGGAAGGATTTCAGATTAATAACAGGAGAGCTTATTAAACAGAGAAGAGTCCAAAGATGAAATGGGCTATATTCAAGAGTAGCTCGGTGGCCACATTCCAGGGATACTATAGACGTAAGTCCATTATCTACTGGCTAGCGATGTAGTAGAAGGAAATTCAAGTCACCTCTGAGAGATGGAAAAGTCCTTTTGTACCATAGATTCTGTAATGCTAAGTGCAAATAATAGTGTCAACCTCCTTTTAAAATGGATACTCAAATACAAAATTCACATTAAGAAATAGCTTGAGGAAAAGAACATGTGACTATAACAACACAGCATTATGATTACTTTTAGAAAAGGAATATGGGAAAATGAATTCAGATTTTAAGTTTCCTCTTAGTTATTGTTCAGTTTAGGATATTCCAAACAAAATATCTACTTAATCAGATTCAAGGTGACAGAAGATCATTATTCAGCACTGCATTGGTTTTAACTGGCTATCATTAATAAATACTTTAATTTAACATAATATTGCATGATATTTAAAGCTTAAAAGAGGAGTAATCCAGACCAAGCAGAAGAGAATAAATTATCATTATCTTTTGGATAGTTTGTTTTGCTATTAACAATATGATTGCAAAAAACCACGCCATAACACAACCTCCCATCTCACCCTCAACCCTTGACAAATCCTCTACCCATTATAAGGGGGTCCCGGGTCCTTAGAGCCTTGGGTTATTTTCTACTCCAAAATAACTCCATTTTACCACTGAACAAAGAGAGCTGAAAAAGCTCTTCTGAGCAGAGAAAATAAGTCTTCTATTGATCCTTCTCCTTCACATACTGCTCCAAATCCTCCCTTCTAATTACAGCATTTTAGTCCCCACAAAGCTACTTGCCCCTAATTATTCTTAGCCATTTTCCCACTGGAGAGTGTTATTTGTGTTTTGCTTATTTAGCAATATTGTCACAATAATAATGAAAGGGGCCACTTGTCATTGTGAATGGTGCAGCACACTGATTAATTTGCCTTTGTTAAGTTTACTGGTGCCCTGATTCTAAAGTATCATACCCATGATATGCTTTTATTCACTTACCTACTTACTTATTTACTGGCTTATTTATTTCGTCTTCCAGGGAGCCCCAGGAAGACCGGTATAGTATTGAGAGAGCCGGAGACAATATAAATATAGATTTCAAAAGCACATTATGAAACCAAGAAAAAATAAATGTAAAACTTGAATTTCATAAGCACATATTAGGAAACAATTTTATCATGTTACAAGAAATCTTGCAAAACAGCACTCAACCACAACTGTTTCTGCAATAGTTTGGCAGTATAGCCAACGATGACTAAAGCTGGCATTTGGGGCCTGATTTATATTCTAGATCACTATGAGTTGTTTGACTGGAGGAGATATATGGGGGTGAGGGATATATGGGAGTAATGAAGTTGTAGGGCTAGCCAACTGTGGTAGACATCATAATACAGGGGGCTGCACAATGGCTTTTGAAAACCCTTCTAGTGTTTAAAGGAATTCTCAAAATAGGACTTCCACTGCTCCAATTCAGAAGCCCAAATTGAAATTTTTAGATTCCTCTGCAGTTGGGAGGCGAGCAAGTGATCTAGGCTCCAGAAATCAAATGCAGGAATGAGACACATGGAATAATGTGAAAAAGGAGCTTCAACCTCTGTGGGAGGTTTGGGGGTTCTACAGGGTGTCTGGATACTCCTGATGACAGCATCAGAGGTAATAATGACCCAAATCATGCAAGTCAAGTTCTTGGCTCAGATCTAACCCCACTCGGGCGCTAGGCACCCCCCCTCCTTATTGCATAGTAGCCTCTGGACTGATGCTCTTATAAGACCAAGCTTGTGGCATGCTTCTAAGCTTATCTCCTAAAGACTCAGACTCAACTCTGGTTTTCCCACCAATTTTCTCAAGCCCACCAATCTTGTGAGCTACCAAATGCCTTACAGCAATCACCTTTGATATTTAGAGTCTACAACTTTTGACTGCAATTAAGAACAATGATATTTGATTGGATATGAGACTGAGTTGGGACAGAAAATATCAAGGCAGACTCCAGAATCTGAAGGTCAGGTAACTAGACATGACTGATCTCCCACCAAAGGTGTCCGCTCTTCTTTGGGAGGGTACTGCAGCAGTTTTAGGGGACTTATGGTACCCAAAATTAAGTCATAGACTGATGTGGGTGTGGAACTCAGCTATTTTTATTCATTTTCTTAAACTGCAATATGCAATGTTATTGTGAGCACTGGATATAATCTATGTAAGTGATTAGCACAGATCTCGGTACAGGTTGCGGTTTTACAGACAAGAAAGGGTCAACTGTATAGTTTGAAGTAAATCACCTAAATTGTGGACCTAACCCCAGACAGGAGCAGGTGGTTTAAGTACTAAATAGAGTCCCTGGAATCCTAACCAAATAATATGTGTTTTAGGACCTGGTTCTAGTTGTGTATATAGTTTGAAAATATGATCAAACTTAGATAAGAAGGCAAACCCAGGAGAAGTCAGGAAATACAGTCTCTGAATGGTTGCTTCTTGGACCTGGGAGTCCCTAGAGGCTAATCTCAGACACAGTGGTATCAGGGCATAAAGCAGCAAATCTAAATCAATGGTGTTAGCCTGTTCTTCCCGGGCCAGCCTGTGCCAGTGTTGCCTGAAAACCTGGGCAGGATTTAACCTGAAGGTGAGGGCAACTCTAACCACAGGTGAGTGGGCAGAACTGTCATAACTCTGCACTTATCTTTATTTACACACACACACACACACACACACACACACACACACCGCAAACCCTGAACCACAACTTTCTGTCATTTACCTGGAACCTATAAACAAGTTTGTTCTCAATAAATATTTGTAGGACTGGATAAAATGTTTAAGTTGAATATCTCTGAGAAGTTCCTGGAACATGGCTTTCTTATTATTCTGAACTCCAGAAAAATGTTGAAGGTCAATAAAGCAGCAACAGTTCCTGGTATTTTAATTGCCTGATGTTGTGCAATGATTTGATCAGTTGTACCCACACAATTCTGTACATTAAGTGGACAACTCATTGGGTAGAATAACCAGCTTTGTAAAGTTATGCTCATGGAAATCTGGCTGCAAAATGGCCCGGGAAGAATGGATGTCAGTGGGACATTCAATAAGTTCTTGCAAGATGAATTGAAATGGAGCAACAGTAGACAAAAGATACAGGAAGTAAATGCATGCAAGATAATTTCAAGTTCAGTCATAGCTTCAAAAAGCAGACTCAATCTCTGGAAAAGCCACAGACTTTGACGAGATGGCCTGGCACAAAGACACCAAATGGAGAGTGCTTTATTCAGAAGTACTTTCTGCAATAGGGCCTAAGGAACAAATTGGTAAACACTAACCCTCCGCAGAGAAGCCAGAGTTGTCAATTCCAGACAAAGCTAAGCAGCACAAATGATTAAAGGCTAAGATATTCAGATGCGGCTTATGCATACTTTTCTACTGAGACAACAGCTAATAGGGACCTATGCCTTTGCCTTGATTAGGACTAAGGTGAACCCATAGGTAAAAAGTAGTTTTGGAGAAAAGAAGGATGAGTTAGATCAAAATTAAAATTAAAATTTTAAAATTTAAATTAAAAAAATTAAAAATAAAATTAAAATTAAAATTAATCAACAAGAGACAAGATATTCTACCTTACAGAGGACAGATTAGGATGACTGCTCTGAAGCCAGAATCAAAGATAAGGCAGGAGTAGATAAAAAGAGAAGTCACTAATGGTTAGGGGAGAAAGGACAAACCTTAAAGATTAAAGATACCACAGAACTGATGGGGTGTCAGAGAATGGCAGAGTAGAAAATCTGCACAAGAAAGATGAAAAGATGGAGAAGAAACGCACAGACAGCAAAGCAAAGAAGTCAAGAGCTTAGAATTCTTAATAATAACATGGAGGGGCTAAAAATTACTGTGGTAGTAAGCATGTTCATTTCATAAAAATAGTTCATAAATGTCAATTTCATAAACGTTAATTCCTTATTATTGTAATTTCTATTTGTGTATACAGTCTTATGTGTTCTGACATGTTTACTTTCAAGCTATGGACTATATTTTCAAGTTTCCAATAAAGTCAATATTTTGGCATAAAAATTCCAAGCCTGAAAAGAACATTAGAATTGTCATTTATCAGTTTCTGCTACAACAAGAATAACCATTCATTCATGTATGTAATACATATTTGTTAAATCTCTACTATAATATGATGACATGTAAACATTTACAATAAAATGATACAGAATAATAATTTACAATACAAAAATCAACATAAATAATAAAAGTTTGTTTGAAAAAGGCCAGCTTGGGGGCGCTTAGGTGGCTCAGTCAGTTGAGTGCCTGACTCTTGGTTTCAGCTCAGGTCACCATCTCAGGTTCCT
This sequence comes from Potos flavus, assembly GCA_028534135.1. Taxonomy (NCBI): domain Eukaryota; kingdom Metazoa; phylum Chordata; class Mammalia; order Carnivora; family Procyonidae; genus Potos; species Potos flavus. The sequence continues at coordinate 41,659,410 of CM052900.1, forward strand.
GAGATTAATAAGCCCGTAATGCCTCTGGCTCCTCGCTCACCGGGGCATCTGCTGCTTTCCCTTTCCCTCTGCACGCCCCAACCCCCACCCCTGTCATGTGCTCTCCCTCTCTCTCTGAAATGAATACATAATTAAATCTTTAAAAATGCATAAATTAATAATAAAATTTAAAATGCCAGCTTGTCAGTTAATCATTGACACCATTAACTGAAACATCTGAGGTTGCAAAATCATCTGAACTTGGCAAATGTAGTCAGTTGCTGGAAGTTAATTTGTTTAAATACTTATTTCTATATTTTTTTTCAATTAAGCAATGTGGTATTTATTACTCAAACATCCACTGAATATTTGTGGAGCCAAGCACCTTACCAAGGGCTGTGGCTCCAAAGAAAGATACAATAGAGCACTTGCCTTTAATAAACTCCAGTCCAGGATGGAAACCCCCAAATGATCAAGCCATTGCATTCAAAGTAATTATGGATAAGTGAAATAGAAATAGAGATAGAGACAGAAATGCACAGAAGGTACAATGGTAGGCCCAAGCAGGAAAAAAATTAATTCAGGTTGCAAGGTTAAGGGCTTCCCAAGGGGAAAGGCACATAGAAGTAAAGTAGTAAAAGGTAATTTGAAAATCTGCTCCTAGTGCATAGTGCCTGAACATTGCCATAGCCTGCATCATAATTATAATTTTTAGGTTAATGTCTGTCAACCTCACTAGCTTCTGTAAAGCTCTCCAAAACTGGGATGAGTGAATGAGCGTGCGTCCATACTCTAGAACATGGCAGGAGGACACACAGGAGGAAGTGAGATGAGAGGGAGATGCTGGAGGATGTATTAAAAGGAGATTTTGGTCACATTCGAAAACTGTATACTACTTTGAAGGTGATATCATTTCAACCAACTAAGTTCATTAATTACTTAAAGGAAAAGACTCACGTATCCAAAAGATAATATTGAGTAAATATAAAATGTGTATGGATTGGTCAGGAAGAGACTGAGATAGACATCTGTTAGCAGAGAAATTACAATGGCATTTTATTTCACTTCTATGATGATGGGTTTTGTGAGAAGAGGCTAATATTTCCTAAAGAATACAAGTATCACTGATCTAACAGGCTCTAGGAACATCTTCCTGAGTAACATTAAACAGAAAGCTCTAGTTGGTGGCACTCCTCAGCCCAGTATACCCCATAAGCATACTCCCAAATAATTTGTCTCCCAAACAATTTTAATAGAAATATAATGAGGCAAGTGTTACAGTGGTTAACTACAACCAGGTTGGTGCCAAAATCTTACACATTCGCCACCTGAGCCACTTACTCATTTATGTCACTGCCTGGCTCCTGAAAGTATGTAAGCAGGCTATCCTACTTTATTTTTTAAAAGATTTTATTTATTTATCTGACAGAGAAAGCACAAGCAAGAAAAGAAGCAGATGGAAAGGGAGAGGAAGAAGGAGCAGCAGGCTTCCTGGGAGCCTGATGCCCGGCTCGATACCAGGACCCTGGGATCATGACCTGAGCCAAAGGCAGCCGCCTAAAGAGTGAGCCACCCAGGTGCCCCAGACTATCCTATTCTAAATAAATTAATCTTTTTTTAAAAGGAAGAAAAAGAAAAATGTAAAATTTTAAGAAGTATAGTTACAAGGTATTTCTTTTGAAGAATGATAGTATAGCTCTCTATCTTTCATGTAACGAAATGTTTTTTCTTCAGTAACTGTCAGAATTACAAGCTTTCCTTAATAAGTTAATTTGTATTATACTTAATCATGTACTCCTCTGTGAGGTCAGGGGTTGTAAGTGCTATAAAATACAAACTGAAGAGAAAATAAATTCCATTTCAAAGTTTTTTTCCACTGTGGCAAATGCCTTTACAGAAAAAATGAATTTCCAGTTATGCAAGATCACATTCTTAATGATAAATAATAACTTTAAGAAGTACTGGTCATATTAATGTGAAATTAGACACACGCAATTTTTCTAAGCATGATCAATAAACCAATTGCCATATCTCACTGTAGGTTCTACACAATGGCGTTTAAATTTTTATGTAAGTTGTTTTTGTTTTATTTTCAGCTATAAACAAAATACCAGATTATGGTCAGTCATCTGTTTGTATGTAGTTCTTTTAGAGAGGGGAAATTAAGAAAAGAAAAGTACAGTAAATCGGAGTAGAATTACTTAATTCACTTATACCTTCAAATATTTCAATTATAAAATGTAAGACTGCTTGTTCTGTTTGGCCTTCCAGTTTTTCAATATTGTATTATTTAGGTGATTCTTTGCTGAGCTAGGTAGAAGGGGATCAATGTCAGGATTGATAAATGTATGTACTCTATTTGCTTTTCAAAGTGTAAGGAGGATGTATCCGATATTCCAAGTGAGCACAGCAATGCTTATCTGCATTGCTGAAGGTCTGCAAAAGTCCCATAAATTGTAAGAAGCTGACAGAACTAATATTTCATAGCACTGTGAATATAACTTGTTAGTAGTATAAACCTACTGGCAGTAAATACCCTTCGTCCCTTTCTGTGAGGGGATTTTCCCGTGAATTTTCATTAAGAGGTAACCTATAGAACGAAATCTTTTAAAATACATGCCTTTGATAGAAATTATTCTTTAATGCCAGGACTCATAGCTCTGAATTTGTGATCCACTTTGAATGTAAAATCGCTTAACTCTTTACTTCTATGATGCCAACAAATAATCAATGGCTAAGCAGTTTATATCACTTTGTAGTTTCTATGCATTTGAGAGATTTGCATACTTCCACTGTGACCCTGTCTCAAATTCCAAACAGTAGAAAAAGCTAAAGGCCTAACTGGGCTTTTGCTTGTCCACATATTATATATAGTGATTACAGAAAGGATAAAACACCTGCTTCATCAGATTTTTCCACCCAGTCCATTTCTTTTTTCTGTAACATATTGATATACCAAAGAAAGCCAAACCAAAGCACAACTTGACTAACAAAATATTACCCAGGCACGCAAAAGTGACATGAGATGAATCTGCATTACCTTGGCTAGCTGGATCCCGCCGTAGCACATTTAAGAGGAACTGGCATATGAAGTCTAGGTCAAACATTTATCTGTTCAGCAAACAATTACAGAAACCCTTGGCTTATCCATCATCATTTGGAAATGAACACCTACTTCAGTGATTTCTTTAGATAATGGAAACTCACTCCTTTAAATGTTAAAGCTTTTAGTTTGTTTAATTTTCATTTTATGTGAAATGTATTAAATATTCCTTTGTTATCTGTGTGCTGATGCCTTCACAGCAATTAACGTGTATTTGCCTGGCTATTCTCACATTAAATGATTTGAGAGGCCTATGCTTTTTGAGATATATACATATATAAATATATTTTAAACAAGATGTATATATAAATACATTTCCACACCCTCCCTCACTGTCAAGGTATTCTTAACAATTTTTGCTACTGTGAATTTGCCTGGCTTGTAATTGACTCTTCTCTTTTTGTCTTTTTATTATTTTTTTGAGTAATGGTTTCCTGGTAACAGTGTAGCTCCCCTATAAGTAAATTATATCAACTTTAGTGTGTGTGTGTGTTTATATCTCATTTAACCTTTCATTCCAGTCTGATCAACAATATTTTTGTCAACCGTGTAGTCATGATGACAATAATAACATCTAATCTTTAATATGCACCATGCTCTGTGTTAACTAATTTAATGTGTCATTTAATTAAGTCGTCATTACAATTGTATGAAGGGTGATCTATTCTTGCCTACCATATTCTACACATGGGAAAACTGAAGGAAAAGATGGTAAGTGAATTCTCCAGGTTCCCGTAGAAGTTAATGTTAAGAGTTGGCACTCAAAAACCCAAGGCTGACTCCAAAAAATCTACTTTCAACAACTTTCAAATGATGGATATTTATTATTATGTTATAGTGATGCAAATAGTGACTTCAAGATAAAGTGAAGTGTATCTAAACAACAGTGTTCTTTACAACTGGTTTATATGTCTACAACTTCGTTTATGTCTCAAACAATTATCTCAATTTTAGAGTCAAGGAAACTAGATTCGAAGAGCTAGAATTGGAACACAGAATTTCTACATGTTAACCTGACAGAGAAATTGTTTTCTTTCTTTTTTTTTTTTAAGATTTTATTTATTTATTTGACAGAGAGACAGAGATCACACGTAGGCAGAGAGGCAAGCAGAGAGAGAGGGGGAAGCAGGCTCCCTGCTGAGCAGAGAGCCCGATGCGGGGCTCAATCCCAGGACCCTGAGATCATGACCTGAGCTGAAAGCAGAGACTTTAACCCACTGAGCCACCCAGAAGCCCCGAGAAATTGTTTTCTTGTCTATCTAGGTGACAGTCTTTTGGTAGTTCACGTTTATGCAGTTGACTAAGCTGCCATTTTGTTCCCATGGGCAGATGGGAAATAACAAGCCTCTGGAGTGAGACTGACCCTAATTCTGCCTTAGCCATGGGCTTACTTCACCCTCAATCATGTCTGACCCACCCTGGTTTGGGGTTTTTAGCTTCTGAGGATTTCACTAAATTATCTGTGAGCTCATCTGTAACTTTATAAAAGAGGTTTCTTTTATGCTATTTAGAATTTTGAGGTCCTTGTTTGGGAAAGGATTTGGGGGTTACAAATAATGACATATTTTCAGAAACATCAAAGTGAACATTCCTTGGAAAACAGTCACTTTCTTTTAAAAGTATAAGATGTCATCATTATTAAGTCTATTAGTGAGAGTCTAAATTATTACTGGAAGTTTTCCTGAAGATATGGATGATTAGTGGTCAGGCAATGTGTTAGCTGGCATTGGACCTCTTTTTTTTTTCTCAGGGTAATATTATGTACAATCCTGAAGTATAAAACAGATCAAAGAGGGTTGGTTGATTTGGAAGACTGATAGCAGCTGCATCAGCTAAGCTAGACAAGCTGAACACAAAGTTTCATCCCCACTCAAAGCTTACCATTTTGTGCTCGTTTTAATAGAAGTCTTAATGTATAATGTTCCTTCAGAGAATGAATTGACTTAATACTGCAAATAATAATAATCAGTTCAAGGAGTTTTTTTGTTTTTTTGTTTTTTTTTTTTCCATTCCAGTGCCACAGCCAATTTCAGGCTATTACAGTGTTAAAAAATACTTCTTGATTAATTGACCTTAACATCTTTAGTTTTCTTTGGGTAATTCTTGTTCTAGAGGTTCCATGTTACTAGTACAGTTAGATTAATTTCTTTCTATCACTTAGTAAAAATAATACTATACAGTAAAGCGCAAGAATCTGCACTATGGTCCCACTCTGTGACTGATACCCCTCTTTAAGTCACTTCCCTCACCTATAAAATGAAAATAGTACATAAATTCCCACTTCACAGGATTATCACAAAGATGAGCACTGTAAAAATATTCTTTAAAGGTTTATAAAAGTTGGGGGTATCTTTTACTTTCTAAAAATAAATGTTAAGAACAACAACAAAGACAAGTATTTCCTATGAAATCATTTTAAAGAATCTGCAATTTCTTGGTGCACTCATTCACTATTTTAACCAACTCATAGTTTCATTTTTTTCTTTGAGCTGATTTTAGCTGTAATAATTATCCAGTGGAGAGTATGTATTATAGTACCTGGCATGATGCTGTAATTATTAAGCACACTGTAAATGCTAGCCTTTATATTATCTTCCCTTAGAGGAAAGTTGGTGGTAAAACTTAGAGAAAAGAGAAAATGCCATGTGCTTACATGGTGAGTTGAGTATCTTTTAGCAGCTTTTACAAGGTGTATCACATTCCTATTTACAAAAGTAAGGAAACTGTCAATTTGATGAAGTACAACTCACAACTCATTAGTGAACACAGAAGTATTTCACATCAAAAAAGACTGCTAAAATATTCACAATTACCAGCTGCTCAGAAACCATTTTATATGGATAAAAAACATGTCACATTTAATTTATCAGATGCTTTCTACTGTCATACTTTTCTTTCGTTCAATGTACTGAAAAGTTATAAAAACAACTTCAGTCTCCACTGTAGCCATGTATAGACATTAAGAATAACACAAATCCATTATCTACCACAGTATAATTGTATCTACATGGATGAATAATCTTCTGCAGCTTCTTTGCACTCAATTCTGAATTAACTATTCCTTTAAAGATATTTGAATACACAACATTCAGTATCTCCATTAGAAAACTACCATTTCAATATGAAGAAAAAAAAAATTCATTCCTGAAGCTATATTCTTTGAATGAGCTGGCATTATTAGCCTCATTTCTATAGTGAATACAATGGGAAACATCGTCAGAGAAATAATGCCATATTAATTTTCTAACAACATTGAAACGAATCAAATACGCACTCAACACTGAAAATAAAATAGTAATAGTCTTGCTTTCCACTGTGTGTAAATCTGTGACGTAGGTTTCAAGTAAAAATGTAATAACTGAATTAACCCTTTTCAAAGATTATCCGACACCAGATACAGCCAATTGCTAGCTCTGCTCTGAAAAGCCCAACAACAAGCCTATTAAGACAACTATAAACACAGTCACAGATGTGTACACACACACACAAGCACACATGGCATAATTATCTCCAAAATTTAAAAAAAAACGAGCAAACAAACAAAATCCATGTGTAGCTTTCAGTCTTATATTTAATTCATTGTAAATTGATTGGTGTTCAAACTAGTCTACAGAGGGCCCTTCTCTCTTAAGCTCAGAATCATGTGCAATATAATTTCTGCTTCGGCTCCACTGCACATGGTTCAACCACAGACCTCTTAAACGGGTGGTCCTCACAGCTCTCGGTGTCAGCTGCAGTTACAGTTGTGGGTCTGTTTATTTTTTTAAAAAAAGATTGTATTTATTTGAGAGAGAGAGAGCGTGCACGAGTACGGGGAGGGGCAGAGGCAGAGGGAGCAGCAGACTCCCCACTGCCACGGGGCTCCATCTCAGGACCCTGGGACCATGACCTGAGCTGAAGGCAGATGCTTAACTGACTGAGCCACCCAGGCGCCCTTGTGACTGTGTTTAAACTATCAGCCAAAGCTATTTAAAACCATGAAAAAGAAATAAAGCTTGTTTCTTTAAAGTTTGTTATCAAAAGAAACATACAAAAATTTCCTAGTAATTACAGCTTTGTCTTGTCATATTTTTAAATGATTCCCCAACAACTCTAAAGGATATTTAAGAACTTTAGCTTTTATATACTTTAAAATGATCTTATCCTTGTCCTTAAAGCATGCAGAAAATGGAAATGAGGTCCTTCCCTGATAGGAAATAAAATATTAATATCTATTCTTTCAATAAATGTATGCATACTTCATTGCAAAAAAGTATTTTTTAAATGCCAGACTGTAAGTGAAGAAAAGTGAAGAAATTCAAAGAAAGATAAAATAAGCCTACATTGTAATTATAGACAAAATACGTATTTTATGGTTTTTGTACATTTTTAGACATGAACAACCATATATTAGCTCCAGTGAGTACGGTGGTCATCACAAGTGAAAAACATTCAATTGCAGTGTCCATAATATTAAAAAAAATCTGCTACCAAGGAAATGTATAATTAATTTTGGCACTAAAGACTGAGAGAAAATTCTCCTGTTATCTATACAGAGAAATAACTATAATAGTAGCATAACCAAACGGTCTC
>CM052900.1:41667563-41758408 GCA_028534135.1 Potos flavus
AAAGGAAAGAAAAGAAAGGAAAAGAAAAGAAATATGTCAGAAATATTAAATCGCTCTTTTCTTTGGAGTAGTTGAGTGCATAGTATTTTTTTTCCTGATCCCCTTGGGGGAAGAGAGGGAGAAGATTACTTCCCTTCACCTCTAGGCAGGTGAGAGAGAGGTTCAACGGAACGTGCTGAAAGCTTGATATGTGCCCTTTAGAGTTTCAGGATTATGTTTCCGATTCATAGCCCTAAAATATTTTAAGAGAAACTTAATGCAATTGCCTGCTCAGCTCTACAGGAAGAATAAGCAACCGTATTAGAAACCAGCTGTGCTTCCAAAGACAACAGAGAAGAAGATGCTTGTTTTCCATGAAATAAATGAATGTCAGCCATGCAAAGGAATACTGGACTTTGCATCCAGAAGCAGGGAGCCAACAACAAAGAGAAGATAGAGATGCATTCATAACACTCAGAAGCTGAGAATATGTCCTAGGTGGCCTGCAAGAGGAGAGATGTTGTAGTCAGAAGCTCCATTGAGGAATCTCTGAAGGCAACAGATACCCTCCATTATGCTCTGAACTCAGTATGGCCCAAGGAGGAGTAATGCCAACCACAGGATAGCAGTGAAGTATGGTTTTTGCTTCGGCTTTCCCCTCACCTCTCCCCACTGCTAACTGGAAGGAAGTCAAGAACAAGAGGTAGCTGGATAAGGAAGAAGACAGTGAAAGAAAGAGTAAAGAAGTACAGAGGGGAGAGCAGAAAATGAGCTGACCTTGTCTCCCTTTCCCACTATCGGCATCCAGTCAAAAAATAGGCCTGAGTTGGGTAAAAGTAAAGGGTTTAATTTAGGAGAGGTTTTGAATTTTGACTGTAATGCAAATGGACTAGTGAATGTACTAACAGAACAAAATGTCAAACATTTTAGAATTTCTTCTTCTTAATGCCCAAAATGTCAAGGTCAAGAAAGACAAATAAGACCTGAGGAAATTTTCCAGATTAAGATAAAATAAAGAGACATGACAACCAAATACAATGTATGATCCTGGATTGGATGGTGGGTTTGGGGGAAAAAACATAAGGCATATTAAAGGTAACACTAATGAAATTTATATATAGACTGTGGATTAGATAATACTGTTGTATTAATGTTAAACTTCTTGATATTTATAATTATACAATTATTTTATTATTATATAAATTGTATAAAGCTGACTCTTGAACAACGTGGGGGTTAGGGGTGCCAAAACCCCACATAGTCAAAAATCCATGTATAATTATTGACTCCCCCAAACCTTAATTTAACCCCCCACAGGGTTGACCAGAAGCATTATTAATAACATAAACAGCTGATTAACACAAATTTTGTATGTTATATGTATTATATGAATACAGTATACAATAAAGTAAGCTAGAGAAATATGTTATTAAGAAAATCGCGAGGAACAGAATACATTTATAGTACTGTACTGTAAAAAGTCTGCATATAAGTGGACCCACACAGTTCAAGCCCATGTTGTTTATGGGTTAACTGCATGTAATTTAATTTAGCACGAAATGTTAAATTAAAATTTTAAATTAAAAGTTGATATATTTACATATTAAACTATATGATTATTTTTATAAATTTCTAATTATGGGGCACTCAGATGGTTCAGTTTGTTAAGCTTCTGACTCTTGATTTCGGCTCAGGTCATGATGTCAGGGTCATAAGATTGAGCCCTGCAACAGGCTCCATGCTCAGTAGGGAGTCTACTTAGGATTCTCTCTCTCCTTCTGCCCCTCCCCACCATGCTCAAGCTCTCTCTCTCTCTCTCTCAAATAAATAAATCTTTAAAAAATTTCTAATTATTAATGAGAAAATGTCTTTGTTCTTAGGAAAAATATACTGAAGCATTTATATATAAAGGAACATGATGTTTGCAATTTACTCCCAATTTATTGTTAAATTATATCATCTCAAAAATTTTAATATTAATACACGTGTGTGGAAAGAGAGAATGATAAAGCAAATGAGACAAATGTACACAAATGGTGATTTTAAGTAAAGGGTGGATAGTTCTTTGTATGAGTTTTGCATCTTTTAAAATGTGCAATCGTATCAAAACAGAAAGTTACAAGGAAGAGAGAAATGAACGTATCTTCTTCTATCTTTTGTCTTCAAGTCTGCTCCCAAAGAAGATCAAGGTCAGAAGCAAAGATTCTCTATTTTAGGTTATGTTTCTCTAGATAGGATGATTAAGGAGAGGCTAGCTTTCCTCAGGAAAGAAGTGTCACCCTAAAACAACAGATTTATCTCTAAGGAGGTGCAAGGGGAAAGTGCTTCTAGAGAAAAGATGATCAGGTTGGGTCTGGGATATGGGTCTGGATCCTTCCTCTCTCCTCCCTCTATTCCTCCCTCTTTCCCCAGTGTCTTAGTCAGCTCAGTCAGCCATAAGGAAATACCACAGATTGGGTGATATAAGCAACGGAAACTTATTTTCTCATAGTTCCAAAGGCTAGAAGTCTAAGATCAAGATGTCACTGAGGTAGGTTTCATTCTGAGGTCTCTTCTCTTGGTTTGTAGTTGGTTCCCATCTCACTATGCACTCACATGTTCTCTTCTTTGTGTGTGTGCAGAGATAGTGAGAACAAGAAAGCCCTCTTGTGTCTCCTCTTGTAAGGGCACAAATCCCATCATGAAGCTCTACCCTCATGACCTCACCTACCTTTAATTACCTTCCAAAGGCCCCATCTCCGAATATCATTGAATGAAGGAGTTAAGGCTTCAACATATGAATTTTAAGGAAACAAAAACATTCAGTCCATAACACCCGACAATATTCTATTCTTGGTTTCCTTAAAACAACAACAACAACAACAACAAAAACTCCTTCCCCAGTCTAACGGGAACCTTTGGAAGGCATTAGGAAGTCAAACTAGAAAGGGGAAATTACAAATAACTAACAAATATAAGATGCCCAGCTTTATTTATAGCCAGAAAATGATTAAAAACCAAACCAAGTCAAACCAATGACAAAAACAAAACATTAAGATATTCTGCGGACTTTAACCTGGAGATGGATGTGTGATAATGCTTTATAAGTGGGTATAATATTTTTTAAAGATCTATTTATTGATTTGGGGGGGAGTGGGAGGGAGATCATGCACTGGTAGGGAGGGGCAGAAGGAGAGAGAAACTCAAGCACACTCTGCACAGAGCATGGAACTTGAAGTGGGGCTTGATCTCATGACAACTAGATCATGACTTGAGACAAAATCAAGAGTCAGGCACTCAACCAACTGTGCCACTCAGGCACCCCTAAGTGGGTATAATATCAAAGATAAATGCAGCAAAACATCCACAGGATATCTATTTAGAAAATGTTACTTTCTTTTTTCTCTTTTAAGATGTATTTATTTTAGAGAGAGAGTTCACATGCATGTGCACTAGTGGGGGGAAGGGCAAAGGGAGAGAATCTTCAAGCAGACTCCCCACTGAGCACAGACCCCAATGTGGGGCTCGATCTCATGACCCTGAGATCACAACCTGAGCCAAAATCAAGTGTAGCACACTCAACCAACTGAGCCACCCAGAAGCCCCCAAAATGCTCCTTTCTAATGACTCCTCCCAGGCAAACAGGTCAAAATTAAACTAAACGAAGTGACTTACAGCATAGGTGTGTTTTTTTTTTTTTCTGTTAAATCAGTTTAATATTGAGAAACATCCTTCTGAATGCTGAATACTATTCCAGAACAGCACATTTGAAAGCCATTCATTCTGCTCTTTAATATTCATTAATTATTTATTGAGCAAATGTTCACCAAGAATCTATTATTTGCCACATTGCTCCTGGCTTGCAGAAACACCAGTGAAGGAGATAAACAAGCACAGTCTTCCTGGAGTTTATATTCTAGTTGAGAGAAGCAAAACCAGAGGTGGGAGAAATATACATGGAGAAGCAGCATTATAGAAAAATAAAAACCTGAACATAATAGTTCTAGATCTGAGCTACGCTATGCAGTACCACTTGCTATATGTGGCTCCTGAACTCTTGAAATATGGCTAATGTGACTGAGAAACTTAATTTTCAATTTCATTTTATTTATTTTAACAATTTCAAATTTAAAGAGTTACATGTGGCCAGTGGCTACCATACTGGAGAGCATAGTTCTAGATAGTGCTAAGTACTGTGAAAAAAATAAAACATAGTGAAATAATTAGATAGTGGGGATGGCTAGAGTGGGACAATAAAAGGCTGAAGAGGACAAGGTACTTTTATATATTTGTAATATCGAATTTTGTAGTAGAACAAAGAGGTTGGTTCTTTTTTTTTTTTCTTTAAGATTTGTTTGAGAGAGAGAGAACATGAGCAGGAGAGACAGAGGCAGATGGAGAGAGAATCTCAGCAAACTCCACGCTGACACTGAGATCATGACCTGAGCAGAAACCAAGAGGCAGATGCTTAACTGACAGCACCACCTACGTGCCCCTAAGAGGTTGGTTCTAAGAAGACATGAATAATCTGACTTCTATACCAATTTCAAAATCCTTAGCCTAAACAGGTTCCTGTCCAAAGAAAAAGAGCCAGGTAAAATGTGGAATGCACCATAAAGAATGTTTCTTTTGGCTTTCTCCAAGTGGAATGGATTTAATTAGAGATAGAAAAGGTATGTTTTGAGCCTATCTTCTTTTTATGTAGGAAATACCATATTTTCTATGTTCTTAAGCTAGATCTATAATTTGGGGGGAATAAGTTTTTGGTTTTTTTTTTTTAAGATTTTATTTATTTATTTGTCAGAGAGAGAGAGAAAGCACAAGCAGGGAAAGCAACAGACAGAGGGAGAAGCAGGCTCCCCGCTGAGCAAGGAGCCTGATGCAGGACTCAATCCCAGAACCCTGGGATTATGACCTGAACTGAGGGCAGATGCTTAACCGACTGAGCCACCCAGGTGTCTCAATAAGTTAATTGTTTTTTAACTTTAAAAAGTTAATTTTTTTTGTTTTGTTAATTGTTTTGTTTTGTTTTATTAAGTATATATAAAAAAAATCATTCTTGAGTCTCACCAAAGAGGACCATTCTAGGAAAGCTAATAAAGGAAAGTATTGGCTAGGACAGAAATTTACAGGATTGAGTGGTACTTGAAGTATTCTAGAGACAGGACATTTTCATAGGATGCTTTATTTAGCATGAAGCTTAATCAATTGTAATATATGAAGGAGCAATCAGATGACAGCCTGTACTCTACAACATTCAAGGCAGTTGACTTTGGAATGTAAAGCTAGGGGAAAAAACATTTTTTATTAGTCAATGAGAATCTGGAAATCCACAGCCCCACTCACCAAATTCATAGCTCAGGTGACTGTGTCTAAATCTCATTACCAAAACTAAGGGTTCACCCTTACCTTGTATTATATTTGAATCTATCCACACAATGACATGTTTGCAGTAAATTTTTCTCCTAATATGACCCCAGGTAACCACTTCTGATTTTTATTTTGCATGTGACTTCACTAACCTGATGAGGACTGCTTTTTATGTCATTTGTACCTCCTGCTATATTTTAACAAATTAGAAACTAGAGGGTTTAAGTCTACATTTTCTGGATATAGGTAAGACATTCATCGAAAAGAGCAAGAGGGAAAACTTCTTCCTCAAGACATGTGAGTTAGATTTGTTTTCTCTTGTTACTAAGTTCTTTGAATAGAAAAAACTTAACCCTCTAATTCCATAAGTCCAACCAGATTGGAGGACAGCTACATCAAAATGATGGTGAGAAGGGCAAGTTTTATGTGGAACAGGGTATCATTTAGAGGGCACTAAAAGTAGGAAGAAGTTGATTAAAATATATTCTATGATATTGGCATCCAGGATAAAAACACTGTAAGAATTTCTTCTACATTTATCCCACATGCTACCATTCATCAATGTCAGATTATTTTAAAAAATATAAATCTGAAAGGAAATTTTCTATTGTGATTAATACCTTTAACTCTAGAATAATGGCCTAAAAAAATTCTCTTTCCTCAAACTCTCAATGCTCCCATTGTACCCAGAGCCAATGCAGAAATAATTAATTCTGCAATAGTGTAGATAGAATAAGTCAAAGATTTCCCATATATAACCAGATATCCATGCAAATGGCATGAAATTTAAAAGCAGAATGTAGGTGTCAAAATGAAAGCATATTCAGCTTGACAGGATGCAATCAGGAAATGAGATTTCCCCCATGTGATTACCAGAGAACTGACCAGCAGCTGCACTGGGGTAGACAGAGGGAAGGCAGATGAATTCAACTTTCTTCCTGCTAATATATTTTTTTTTCTGATGATCAAATATATGAATGGTTTAAAATGTTGAATACGGTGAGCTAAAAGTACTAAAATCTATTTTTTTTTTTTAATAAAGATAAAACATAGACTCCCTAGAGTTAGTCTTTCTGGTCAAATTCTAAAAAAAGTTATTTACTATTGAGGTGTATACTCTAAAGATTAACTACATCCAAAAGTATGCAAACTACCGACTTTTCTAACGACAGCTATCACGATATCCAATTCCCACATAAATTGTGGGACTAAATTCTAGAAGGTGAAACTCATCTGATCCAAGCCAGAGCATATCAGAACTTTTTCTGGAAATAAAGGAGTCAGCAAGCTTTTTGGATGAACCCATCTGTATGAAGGAGGTATCACTGTTGACCTAGTCATATAAGTAAGATAAGGAAAATCCCCATGGTCTACTATTAGGAAAATGAAAATAGACAATGGATGGTCCAGAGTCAGAAAACTTTATCTGAGCCCCTCCTACTATTTTTCTATTTTAGGTATTTTTAATATGTGTGATTTTTCTTATTAGATGGAGAACTTTCTGGGAATTGACTTTGTTTTTAATTCATCTTAACCTAACACAAGGCATTTTATTTATAAGAAGATCTCTAATATTTAAGGGCATGGATGATCTGTCAGGTTTTTACTGGGCACTTTATCTGATATTCATGAGAGATTGATCAAACAATTAAAACAATGAAGTTAGATGTCCAGCATAGCACACAATGAAAGGCTATGAATTGTTTATTTAAAATGTGAATCCAGAGGGGAGAGGAAAATGAGGAGTTATTAATCACTGGGTGTATAGTTTCAGTAAAGTAAGATGAACAAGCTCTAAAGACTGTCTGTAAAATACTGTACCTACAGTCAACAGCAATGTACTATACACTTAAATCTGTTGAGAGAATAGATTTCATGTTAAATGTTCTTACCATCATAAATCTTTACAAAAAATAGAGTTAATTCAAAGTTGGGTGAGACTATTCTCCTGGCAGAGAAAAGGGAAAAAAAGCAAAACAAAAAAATAAACAGCACATAATTAACCGAAGGCAAATGGAGTCTAAAGTAGCTATGATTACTCGTCCGTAAAATATTTGAGAGTATTTCTGTTTTCCTCTCTCCTTCTGGAAATTTTGTTCCTTATCTCAGAAAGGTGCTAGAATACAGTATGCTTTCATGCCTAAGTGGCTTAAAATAACAGGACAGCTGATATATTTTTAAGGAAATCACCCAGGGACCTTCTGCAAGATTTAATTGTCTGGGTTCACTTCTGGATCTTAGTTTAGTTTCCAGGTCACTCCTCCTTCCCTCTGGCTCTTCTTTGAATCCAAAGAATGGCCTCTGGGGACTCATCTTTGCTGCCATTATCTGGGCATACTTCCATCTGAGCCTTTCTCAGCTCTTAGATTCTCTTTTAAAGGTCGCAAGGAAGACAGACACAGCAGCCAGCAATAATAGGGAAATAGGTGGGAGTCTTAAAAATAATAAACTTAGAGACATTTTATGGGGAAATCCTTAAAAACCTAAAAGATTATTAGTTGTTCAATAAATATGGAGTTAAGATTGCTTTTTATTAGCTTGTTCTTTCACTGACTGGTTGCTTTTTATTTTTTTTAATTTTTTTTATAAGATCAAATATTGTATAATCCTTTTATTTCCATTCCTCATGCTCCTGGGTCTCTTCCCCTTTGTCTTGTCTTTTCTTTGGTACCACACTATATACATATAAGAAGATAGGCACTGGATCAAATCTTGTATAATCCTTTCATTTTCCCTTCTCAAACTGAGGACTCTTCCTTTTCCCCTGTGTCTGCTACATTTTCTTGTTAATCAGACCTTTTCTTGTTAATCGGACCCTGAAGATACTAACAAAACAAAACAAAACAAAACAAATGTATTGATAGGCAATCAGACTCCTAAGGCTCAAAAAAAACAAACCAAAAAAACAGTGAGATGACACTTAAGACCGACATTTTAACAAAATGTCCTTCTGTTTTACACACAAAAGTCATTGCCTTTTCCTTAGGAAGAAAGGCATTATTTGAAAAAACCACATCACCTACAGCACTAAAAGAAAATAAGAATCCCATAAGACTTGGAAGGCAGAAAACCTAAAAAGTAGATTCAAGAATCCCAAAATGCTGAAGGATGAGGCCATTAAATGTACACTTAATAGCTTCAACTATTTTAAGACTTGATAAGATAATATGTAATTTCACATTATTCAAGTAATTTAACATATACCTATTTAGTATAATACATTACATAAACTTAAGGAATTACTAGGATTTGCAAAACTATAATGGTGACTCTGAATCATGAAGAAAAGATGGAAGCTATCTGTTTGACTACAGAATATTACACTTAATAAGTCAGGGCATGAGTAACACATTTTAGAATTTATTCAAACACTGTCAAAGATATGAAAAATAAGACAATGATAAACCGACAAACTCTATTTCTGCACTGCTTAGTCACAGCTAAATTTACTTTGATGACAAACATTGTAGGAGAAAATTAATTTGCATAGGCTTTTCAGTTAAGTTTTTCTTTTCCAGAAAGCCTTACTTCATCCCTGCTGTGGACTCACTATGAGCACAGTGCTAACCAAAACCTAAGGAGGGAAAACGAAGAACAAGCTTTTATGGGGTTTCTAAAGATGGCTTCAAGAAAAATGTGGGGTCGAAGTTCATAGAGTCTTATCAACAATCCAAACTAGCAACTGCTTTAAAAGGTAACACTGGACTTCACTGAATCCAAATAATATGAGGATTACCATAATAATTTGATGCTGTGGCTTCACAGTTAACATATATCATAGCCGCGCAGGATAAGATGAAGACTTTTTCTGTGACCCAGACACACATACTCTGGGCTCCTAGTTTAATAGTAAAGATCACAGACAGGTGGTACAAATAGAATAACCCTGAAAGTACAAGGATGAATATTATGGTGATCAGCTGCTTGAATAGGAAGGAATAGATTATTGATATAAGTAAGCTCAGTCTCTGCAGAGATGTTTTGATGAGCCTGGATATCACCCTAGCCATCAGGGTATGTTAGAATGTCTTATTTACATTTCCAGTAAATGGAATGCATATGCACTGTTCTTCCTGCTTACAGAGTCGAGTATATTAAATTCCTCAATAAAAACCAGTTTAAAATATCACTTCCCCTTCATCATTTTCAGGATAAAATACTAACCATTTTGCACAGCATGCGATGCCCTCCATGGCCTTTCTCAGCAGGCTTAAATCCTAGAATTTGTCTAAATGAACAGTTCAGTTTCACAGAACTTCTTGAAATTCCTCAAACAAACCATTTCTCGACCTTTGCCCATGCTATAGCCTTTGCAATAAATGTTTAAAATGTTGGTTACTACTCCTTAGGTTGATTCCATACCTCAAGATTTGGTCAGCACCAACAGTTTGAAAAAACATATATGGTCAAAGGAGAAAGTATGAAAAAGGAAGTGAATCTTGGGTAGAACTTTGTGAGATCCAAAATTTAACTCCTAGTTTGGGAAGAATGAACCTTCAAACAGGGGCAAAATTCAGAGACATTAAAGGAAAATATAGGTATGCTGTAGGGAAGCAAAGGGGAAAGTATTTGAAAAAGAAACTATTACTTTTACTCATCATTTATTATAGCTAAATAATACCCATTTTATGAGTGTACCATATGGTTCTGCCAACTCTCAATGAATGATAACCTTAGTTGCTTCTAGTTATTCTCAGTACCAACAATGCTATGATGAGCAGTCTTACGCATGCATCTTTATGCTCCTATTCTACTATTTCTTTAGCATAAATTCTTATGTAATTACTAAAATGGGTATGTAAAAAGTGTGACACTTAAAATGTGGTATATATAGTCAAACTCTTTTCCAGAAAGACTAAAAACTGTACTCTTATAAACAGAAGATTAGAGTGTTTATGTCTTTATGTACTCAAGCTACTACTGCAGTTAATATTTTATTCACCTTTACTATCAGGTAAGTGGAAATACCAGTATTTTGTTATGCTTTTAGTATGCATTCCTTGTATTCCAATGAGGCTATGCATTTCATCATGTATTTATCTGCCATTTGTATCAACATTGCGAATTGAATGTACACATTTTTTGCTTAATTCCTATTAAGAAATGAGTTATTATTTTTCTTAATTCTTTACATATGCATAATACACTTCTCTCTTACTTGCCAGTTTGCTTTTCATGTTTTAACTATGAAATAATGCTTTTTAAATAAGTCCTAAAGGGATTTATCCAACATCTTTTTCTAATAAGGGAGAGTTTCTTGAGAAGAGATTAAAGACATGAGAGTAGTCTATATGCTTACTATACAAAACAAAAGCCAATTCTATGGTATGGCTGTCATTTAAAATCCAAGGAATTGATGGGATATCACATTACTACAAGGAATGTAAGAGTTCTGTCAGAATTTGCTTGTTTAATAACAGGCCACAGTGATTTATATTCCATTAATAAAAGAGAAAATATTTTTATTTAAAACAGTGGAATAAAAAATTACATTAGTGACAGTAAACCTTAAAAACTTGCTTAAAAAGTGGTATTATGGGAAGCAAACAAAAGTGCAAGAGTTCCTAGCTTAAGGCATTACCTTTCAAGTACACATTTGCCAAGGCAAGACATTTTTCTATCTACAAATACTGCACTCCAAAGGGATTACTGTTGACATGTGAAATTAAAGCTCACAAAGGACAAAGGTAATGCAGTAGGCAGTAATTACTTAAAGTATAATGTCTGTCAGATTAATGCAGACTAAATGAATGATGCTCATTGTGCATTAATACCATATGACAACTTCATAAAGAGCTCTTGAAAAACTTCAAGTGTAGGAAAATCTGGGGATGGCTTGTTTTTGAAAGAAGTCATTCTGAAAACTGACGAATTTCTAGGTCTAGAGATGGTGACCAAACCCACATGGGCTCTGCGGTTGTTCAGTATTTGTCAGGGCCCAGAACTGCTTTAATGTAATGGCTCCTATTGTGTCGGAACGACAATGAACGCAGCCAAGATGACTCCCAATAATTAACGTTACTGTGAAAGTTCTCGATGAAAGGCAAACTCAAGTATTAATTAAAATAGCAACCCAAGCCCACCCGTTTTTTTCAATGTAAAAGTTTTGGTCTTTCCTTAAAACAAACTCCTATACATTTTTGGCAAACTCTTCAATCCTTTTTTTGAATTGATTTCCCAAGTGGCAGTAAACAGACTATTTATAGTGCATTCTCTTCTGATTCCTTTGTATTCTGGTCTCTAAGCATAGTCTACATTAACAATAAAACAAAAACAAAGCAAAACAAAAATATTTCATCAAGATATCCAACATGAGTAAGTCGATATTTCACACGCTCTTGAAAGAGCTCCCATTAGTGGGTTTCCACTGCTTTAAATTTTCCAAAAAGAAATCACTGTTTACATCTGGGGGGCTGGCAATATTTTTCTGCAAAGCACCGGAAAGAAAATATTTTAGGCTTTGTGAATCTTATCGTATCTATCACAACTACTCAACTCCGCCAATGTAGCAAGAAGGCAACATAGATACTTAAAGTAAACAGGTGCATGTAACTCTGCTCCAATAAAACTTTATTTATAAAAACAGATGGCAAGGAGGATTTGGCTCAGGGGCCCCTGTTTGTGGACCGCTGATCTATTTAATGTAATTCAAACATACATGACCGTTCACATTACACCAAGAGATACCTCTATAGTTCATCTCTATCACATTTCCTCTACAAACCTTCTAGTACAAC
Source organism: Potos flavus (assembly GCA_028534135.1). Classification (NCBI taxonomy): domain Eukaryota; kingdom Metazoa; phylum Chordata; class Mammalia; order Carnivora; family Procyonidae; genus Potos; species Potos flavus. The sequence goes on from CM052900.1 coordinate 41,679,629, forward strand.
CAAATTGAATTTACTCCTATTCTTTGTATTGTGACATTTCATGACATAACTAATTTTCACAGTATATCTCATCAATGGAGGAGAGGAAAAATAATTTTCCTCTACACTTCAGAGTTTTTGGCTGAGTCCTGTAATAAAAGACTGATTGACAAGAGAAGAACAAACAGAAATTTATTAACATGTATACATATATACAGATGGGAGGTGGTCGGGAGAAATGAGTAACTCCCTGAGGTAGCTTACAGTTCAGGATTAAATACCATCTTAATAGAGAAAGAGGAAGAGAGATGTAGGTCTCTTAGGGGACAGTAAGTGATTTTTAGGAAAGGTGAACGGGGCCTGAAAGAATAGATGGGAGGTATGATAGTTTGTGACAAAGTTTATCTGGGTGCAGCACAGACTTCTAGTCTTTCTTGTGGTAAGAATCAATTTTGTCTCATTGATGAAACTTCTGGGTAGGTATTGTAGATGAGTGAGTTCCTTTTGGAGGATCTGTCTTTAGGTACATAAAGAAAGTTCAGAAAAAGCCTCTACCTGCATTTATTGTTTTTCAAGCGTCTTATAGCCCCAAATAATCAATACACCGAAAGGCATATTTTGAAGTGGCATATTCTACTGCCCTCCACTACCAAGAAAGTCTTGGTCCATTCTTCACCTGGGAAACTCTAATTGTATTTAAACTCACTTAACTAATGCCATATCTTTTTTTGAAGTGTTTCCTAATCCCCTTCACACCCCAAACTGAGTTAATGACACCCCTTTCTGAACTCACAAGGCATTGCACTCCTATGCCCTACCATTTCATTCATTTTTAAATCCTCTGGATCTGCCATATGACCTAAGATAAACCAAAAATTTTTTTTTGAAATATCACTGGAGAAATCTTACCAACATAGGAGGTAGAGAATACCAGTTGCCTCTCAATATCCATTAACACTTTCATCCTCACTATTTTAACTCAAACTCATGGCTGCCTAGAAAAAGGACAATTTAAAATTTCCTTTACAAGTAAGTTCTGTCCAGTGGGAACAACACAAAAGTAATGTATGCAAATTCTGGGTCATGCCCTTAGTGGAAAAGGACATAGAATTTTCTGTGAGAAAAATACATGTTTTTAAATCACTCCAAATTTATTGTCACACATGATTACATTTTTATCTTAATTATATAAAAACAAACAAAAATAGTTCTAATTAGTATATTTAATGCCAATGTTTTGATCTACCAATATGCTTCTACAGAAATATGAAAACATTTTAACTGTGCTGCCATATTATTTTAAAAATATTTCTTGCTATTATGAAATTATTTTAAAATAAAAACAGCTAAATGTTCAAGGTACAAAGTTAAACAGTAAAATTTTTAACTGTCTACCTATTATAGAGAGCATTTCAATTAGGAGAAGTTAAGCAATTATCTAAGTGCAAAGAGAAAACACTCTACTTTCATCTCCTAGAAAAGGAATGAACAGTCCAATTAGGACAGTAAGTGGTCATTAGTAGAGAAGCATTCAGGAAGACTAAAATCTGATACAGTTTAAAATGGACCACAAGAGACATGTTATCTAAAACAGTATATTAAGAATTGGAGCCATAAATAAACAGAATTTTCACTGAAATTCAGGCACCATAATCTATACAATATGTGACACTAGAATGTACGCAATCAAATACATATATTAAATTGTTAATATGAAATAAATCTAGGAGTTTATAATAAGTGTTCACTACTTACTGTTTGCAAATAAATAGCATAAATGTTTTTATTATTTGTATATTTCTGGAAGAAATACATATCAAAAGTTATCAGATACTTATACAGAATGGTGTTAGCAGGGCTCCTGGGTGGCTCAGTGGGTTAAAGCCTCTGCCTTCGGCTCAGGTCGCGATCTCAGGGTCCTGGGATCGAGCCCCACATCGGGCTCTCTGCTCAGCTTCCCCCTCTCTCTCTGCCTGCCTCTCTGCCTACCTGTGATCTCTCTGTCAAATAAATAAACAAAATCTTAAAAAAATAAAAATAAAAAATAATGGTGTTAGCAAAGGAGAACTTTTGAAGGCCAAGAGGCAAGCCATCTTAGAACTAAGTAACTGGGTGATGTTGAAACAAATTATCCTCATCTCTAGCTTAGGAATAGAGGTGGATAAGTGAAGAAAATACAGGAGGGTCAAATTTGGGTTCAAATTTAATGTTTCAGGCACACTTCAAAAGAACAAGATGAAGTTGGTTCTCAATAAGGAAATTGAGTCATGGAATGGTTAAGAAAGATCACTAGTAAATGGCTCAAAGTACCACTGAAAGCTTATCTTGTTTGAAGTACAAATGGAATAATGTTATCCACAGTGGAAGGAAGGGAGGGAGGGAGGGAAAAGGGAGAGGGAAGGAGGGAAGGAGGGAAGATCAGTGGCATGGAAGAATATTAACTATATATGACATTAAGACACTTGATTGATTTAATAGTGAAACTGCCAAGATATTCAATAGTCAAATAACCAGTCTACTTGGTTGAATAGCTCAAACCACCAATCTAATTTTAAAGCACTTAGTGAAACAGAGAGATCTTTTAATGCATTAATATACTTGTACAAAACATATTTAATCTTGTATGCAATATATTTATGAGCTTTTCCAAAAACATGTGGCATGTTTTACTATTTTAAATGATAATGAAGGGTTATAATTCATGTATTGAAACAACGTCTATTTACAAAATGTTTATTAGATAAAGTATCATTATTCAAAATCCAGACAGTATCATAAACATGCACACTTCAAAATTCACTGCATCACAGTTCTAGTGTTTCACATATGCTATTAACTATATTACATGATCCAACTATATAACACAAGAGACTCACAAAGAAAATATTTAAAATGTTGATTACGTAACTGCTGTAGTGACATTCCAATCTCTTTTAACACATTCTAGTATTCCAACCCTGTGATTACCAGAATAATTGCTGCACTGAGTCATACTGTCCCACTCATCTGTTGCAAGATAGCATGTTTAAAATTTTAACTGACAAAACACTTGTTTGATGATGGATGATGGAAATCAGAATACAAGAGAAACTCCCCCCTTAATAGTAAGTCTCCGAAATTTAGTATATGTGGCCACATAGGCAGTCCATAAATTTCCTCATTTGGTTTATTTGAAGACATTTAATTTAGAACTATATTTCAAATGTTTTTACCTACTCATGTGCTGGTTTACCAATTTAACACTGTGCATTGAATTACAAAGAGGAAACAGATTTTTTTTTTTTTAAGAGTTCAGCTCTAGGCCAAGAAATGGAATGACTTTTTGTTTGCTAAAGTACATATGTTGAGATCAAAGGAAAGCATTATTGAAAGTACCAAGGGCAGCCTTTTTCAGAAACCTAAGCCATCTAACAAACTCTTTTAAATTTAAAGGAATAAAAAAATGGAAATGCTTTTTGTAGCTGGCTTGTTAGATGTAGGCCAAATTTATGATACAAGACAGCTATATTATTTATGTTATATGAATAGTGCATTGCATTCCTTTGTATAAAATATATTTAATTTTGTATGCAATATATTTATGATATATTTTGTGAAATTTTCCTAAAACTTGAGGCATGTTTTACTATTTTAAATGATTATGAAGGATTATAATTCATGTAACATTTATTAAAACAACTTCTATTTATAAAATTCCTAGTTGGAGGAAACAAAGATGAATAAGTTACGGTCCTTGCCCTTAAGAATCATGTAATATACTGCAGTATATCACTGCTTTCAGGAATATGATGTCACAGTTTAGATGGAAAAAGGCTTTCTGATTTTAACCAACTCCTCTGTGGCTTCTATTCCAATCCTGGTTCCATTTCCCAAGAATAATTGATACTTGTTACTTCTATTTGTAGACATGGTCACCAACTTTACTATAATAGCCCTTTTGCTACATCAAACAGTAAGAAGTGAGGTCTGTGGGGTACTGATGAGCGCATTCCTGACACACTTCACTGATCTGCAGTGGAAAACAAGATATATAGCCAAAGAAAAGAAGAGATGATTGCCAAGAAAGTTGGCTTGAGTCTGGGAAGCTAGAGTCTAATTAGGAAAAAGATCTGGAAAAAATGGGAATACACTACCAGGTACCAGGCATCCTGTAAAACACTTATGGATGAATAGATCCATTCTGGATTGATCCACGCAGCGCCACTTCATAAAAGGTAACCTTAACCCCATATTTACAGAATTGACAAAGTCAAACTTTGGTTGAAGTCAGGTCTCTGGCTTTGAATCTTGGCTCTATCACTTACAAATTACTGACCTTCTTTGAGTCTCAGTTTCTTCATCTGCAAATGATGATGAAAGTCCATATCAGAGTGTGTGAGGATTCAATGAGATACTGTATGAAATGAGTTCGGCACAGAACTTGCACATATACAGTAGAAGCTCAGGAAGAGGTAACTATTATTATTTGTTTTTCTCTTTTTCTAGCTTTCTTCTTATCTTCTCTTTTCTCCCAGCATTTTTCTTCCTGCCAAAATTATTTCTAGGTAAATTCCTTCCTTTACCATTTTTTTTTCTTTCTACATTTTATTCCTTTTACTCACCCAGAATGTGATCTATGGTAGAGAATGTAGTGTGTGAGCTTGAGAAGAATGTGTACTCTGCTGCTGTTGTATGGGATATTCTAAAAATGCTAACAAGGTCAACTAATTCCTTACTGAATTTTTGTCTGTTCTGACAGTTGCTGAAAGAGGGGTGTTGGAGTTGGGTGGCAGGGAGGGTAATGTATGGAGAAGAGGAAGAGTTCCGTAATCTTATGATTGAGTCTCAGTTTTTTAGAGTCACCCCTCAACCCAAGTAAGAGAAGAAGACTAACGGGGCTGTAGTGGGAAAAATCTTCCCAGCTGAGATAAGGCTCCAGGAAGGACTAGTCTCCTGGAGAACAGGTCTTTGTGATGGCGAATGCTGTGGACATATTTTACAATGAGTACTCTTCCACTCTCCTTTCTAGAACCACAAGAGGGTCTTCTTCAGCTCCTCAGGGGGCAAAACCCATGACACAATGGTAATATCCTCTAAGACTGTACCCCTAAAGAGTTTTTGTAACCTTTGGAAATTCATCAAAATTACCTCTTTGGTGATCTTTAGCCAGTTTATGGCTTCAGTGGCTTCTGCTCCAGGTAAGCAGATTTTAGATATGCCTCTCTGGATTAGTCTGTCTTTCTAGATTTCAGCATGGCAGTTTGCCTTGAGATCTCATTTCTCTCATGTGTCTAAGAAAAGCCACTGATTTTCAGTTTGGCTTTTCTTATAAGGGCAGAAATGATGACTTCCAAGATCATTACCTGTTGAAATTAAAATCGTAAGTCCTACTTCTGCTTTTAAATCTCTTCATGTCCCCTTTATTTTCCCTAAGACTGTCTTTTCTCCCCTCTTCTTTCTACTACGATACTCAGAAAAAGGCTTTTCTCCACCATGAAAATAATAGTTTTCCTTAATAAATGACTTGTCATTAGGAAATTTTGAGACATCTCAAAAAATGAAGAGTTGAAAAATGGCACCATGGTAGTTCCTCAAATCTAAGTAAGAATTACTTTCTTGGAAAACTCCAGGGAACCAGTTTTTCTTTAACTCCTGGAAGTTCCTAAGTTAGCCAATAATCAGAGGCACTGTAGAAAGTGACAAATACTTTCTAACAATTTTAGTTGGAACCATCAAGAATCTAAAATCATGTTTTAGTTTCCTAACTCCAATCCACTTGAGTCAGACAAAAAAATGGATTATGCAAAAAGGCATTAGGAGAAGCCTTTATACTTACACAGGGAACAATGTTTTTGTGCTCTGATATATAGCAGATATCAAGCAACCATTTGCTCAATGAATGAATGACTCCATATCATTTTAACTTCAAAAGCAACTACAAATAAATATTAAGGTCTGTATATTTGGTATTTACATTTAATTCTGTGATGCAGTCAACACACAAGGCATATATGTCTATATACACATATATATCTATAATTATATATGAAGTGCAATTTTATCGCAGTGATACAAATTGAGAATAAGGTTTTTGTGTGTATATGTACATGTATTTGCGTGCATACATTTACAAATACACATATATGCTATATACCACATACATATGTAGATATATATGGTACATATACATATATACAGAGAGGAGAGTGGAATGACAAACAATGCATAAGGAAAGCATCAAGTTTAGAATGCCCATCATATACCTATGTATATTTCATAATAGTCTAGTTTAGGTAACACATATCAATAGTTGTTATTATTTGCTTCATGAAAAACCTAAGCAAAATACAGTAAATTTGATATCATTCTGACTTTGATAGATGTGTATGCTTTTCTATAAAATCATTACCACTACAGATTTGGAATTTCAATTCCAAATGTTGGAATTAGAATGTGGAGAAATATTTACCCAGCTCATGTTTTAAAATGAAAAATATTTTAGTTAAAAACTATGTACACTGATACCATTTATGAATTTTAAGTACAATGCAAGGATTTTACATAAACATTTAAAAATAGATCATGGAACAAGAAAGAGAACAAAACTAGTGACATATTTGAATTCCACCTTCACAAATTACCTTAGAGAATTTGTACCTTTTGAAAAAAATTCTTTTATGACTAACACAGTTCAAAAGATACATTTTCCTTGGAAGTTTAACAGGAACACATTCTAATATATTTAAGTGATGAAAGGATGAGAAAAAAAAATGTGTTTCTTCACCTCAAATAGCTCCATCTTTCCTAAGCTTTTTCTATGCACCAATGACTCAAAAACTGTTAATAAAAGCTTTCCTTACATTTGGAAAATATTGAAGCTTCCTAAAAAAAATCTCTCTTTTAGCTATGATTAAAGGAATGTGAAGTTAAAAAGACAACCAGCAAAGCAATTCTGAGCATGTCTGTTGGTATCGGCAACAACCTTAAGAAGACTTTAAGGAAGCTCTCCCTCTGCCTTGTTATCACAGACAATGAAAAGGAACAACCATTCCCTCTTCTTAGCAGGAGAGAAGGTTATGTCTTTGGTCAGCTATTCACAACATAAATGCAGTTTAGATTCTTTCTAATAGATGCATTAAAACTACCTTCACACCAAGGGCAAAAGCTGACCCTTTGTAAAATTTCTTAGAAAAATTTTACCATCTATATTTACTACGAAGACACTGAGTACTATGACAAAATACTGAGAAATTCTTTCCAGCTGACTTAGTCTTATTTAGCATGAATAAATACAACAATCCTCCATTTTGCATGTAAGTGGAACCAATCTATTTATCCTATAAATGTAGAATGAAGATGAACCTTCTTCAGGATACCCACTCAGACATTATGTTCCAGGTCCTGATGCAACTGCATGATTGGCTGAGACCCATCCACATGAAGGAGCAGATGTACACAGTTGATCCTTGAAAATAAGTTTGAACTGTGTAGGTCTAGTTATACACAGACTTTTTAGATAAACACGGTATAGTATTGTAAATATATTTTCTCTTCCTTAAGATTCTCTTGGGACACCTGGGTGGCTCAGTCAGTTGGGCTCTGCCTTCAGCTCAGGTCATGATCCCAGAGTCCCTGGATCCAGACCCATGTCAGGTTCCCTCCTCGGCAGGGAGTCTTCTCCCTCTGCCCCTCACCCTCCTCACCACCCTGCTCTCTATCTCTCTCTCTCTCTCTAAAATAAATAAATAAACTCTTTAAAAAATTTTTTTCTTAATAACATTTTCCTTAACTTTTTATAAAAATACAGTATAGAATACATACAACATACAAAACATGTGTTGATAATGTTATGGGTAAGGCTTCTTGTCAACAGTAGGCTATTAACTACTAGTGGGGAGTCAAATTAGACATAGGTTTTCAACTGTGTGTGGGTCCCTAACCCCAATGTTGTTCAAGGGTCAACTGTATTTCAAATTCACTTAACAGAATAACTCTTGGTTGAATATCAACCCAAAGAGTGTGTGAAACACTTTAATTCACTTAACTCTGTTACTGGCCATTCCTAAACAAAAGTTTTATCCATATCAAAACCAACACGTGTTGGCAAGCCATTCTATCCCCACAAAAAAACCTAAAAGAATTTAATGAGGAGAAAATGTTAATGAATCATCTTTCATTCATTTCGGTCAAAATATGCAAAATTTTACAGTAACAAAACATGCTTCAATTCCATAAAACCTCACTGTTAATTTGCCTATATTGTAATTATTACGATGGCAAAGATTACATTTGTCCTATTCTCCACTCTATTCTCATCACTCCCCATATTGCCATTCAGTTGTTGAGTATTGACCTTTCTACATGTGTGGTACTGTGCTAAGTAGCAAAGTTTGACTCAACAAATAAAACACTTGATCTTCCTAACCAAATGGCCAGTAATTTGATAAAAGGAAAATTAAGAAAGTGTTCAAAAAAAGAACATATGAGTGTTACAATTGCTATAAAAATAAAACCCAAAAGCCTATCACATGATAGAAGTCTGCCAGTTATGAAGTCAATGAAGATTTTAGAAGGATGTGATAAGTGATGTGAGTTGAAAGATAAACAGGAAAGGAGGGGCACACAGAGAAAACAGCATGTAAAAATGGCCAGTGGCATGGTGATGTGAAGGGCAGTAAAAGAAAACTATTATGGCTGGAGAGGGCAAAAAGCAGGCTGATACATTACAGATGTAGGTGGAGAATTAGGCTGGTAACATTTAGCTCATATTCAGGATGTAAGTCTTCATCCCAGAAGCAATACAGAAGACCTCGGTGCTGTTCCACAGGGCCATGTTCTTGGTTTAATGCTCTGCTACTGTCATACTAAAGTTTTAATAATTTGGGGGGAAAAGCTTTGTACCTTCATTTTGCACTAGGTCTCAGAAAGGACAGAGTCATTCATATTGTAGAAGAGTTAATGCTGGATTCAGTAGACATGTTTTATGGCTATCTTAGTTGTCTACAGAAGAAATAATGGTAACAGACTAAATTGAAGCTGGAGGGAAAGGGTATTCAGGAGGAAAAAAAGGTAAGGATTGGTAACAGATGGAAATATTTTACAATTTAAGTAATGATTAAAATAATAAAGAACAGGGGAAGGGAAAGAAGGAAGAGGAGGAGGGAAAGAAGAAAAGGAAAGCATAAAATAATGCATTTCCATGAAACCAAATATTGTGCTTTCCAGCTGTGGCAAATTACATTTCACTTGCCGAGTGAGACAAAAAGCATGGTCATAACACTTTCTTCCTCAAAAATTTTCAATAATACAGCAGATATTGATAGTTGCCTAAACAAAATCTGTCCCTTTCTTTATCCTCAGTGCTAGCAGAAGCCTAATTTTGTCCAGTGGAAACCCTTCTTTAAAGAACCACGTCCTTCAGTAAGCCAATCAGGGCAAAACCATTCCCTTTGTTGGTTATCAGTTTAGAAACCGGGTGTGGCACAATTCTAACCAATAAGATAGGAGGAGAACTCTGCTTAAGAGCTTTCTTCACTGCTAAAGAAACCCCTGTAATATCTCCTCCTCCCCTCTTCCACTGGATCCTCGCACATGACCCCAGCATCAAGGCAGTCATCTTGACATCACGAGGAAAGAGACAATAAGCTCAGGAGAGCAGAGAAGCAAGATGGTAAAAACTCACATTCAGCGGCTGAATTACAGAGGCTCTGAGCACCTACTTTGGAAATTCTAATGTGCAATCATAAAATTCCTTTTGTTTAATCCTACTAGATTTAATATCCTTGAGGTCAGAGGCTGTTTTATTCATCTTTACTTTGCCGCTGGCATCTAGCACAGTGTTTTCAATCTCCTAGCTGTAGTTACGTTATGAAAGATGAGTTAATTTAGGAGCAAAGGATTGTGTAGCTAAAATCCCACAAAATAATATTTGGTACTGATTTACTTGTGCTTTAACCCTGCTATTCTCACTCTCTTCCATTTAACATGGGATCATTATGTTGAATAAGAAGTGGGTATTTTTGCTTCTATGAATCACAAAATCTAGCTCTGGAGTACTTTGGAGAATACCTAACCTAATTAAATGAAGTGTTATTAAATTTTAATTAACGTGTGCTACTCAAAATTAATCAGATCCATAACTAAAATCATGCTTAGCAAATGATCACACACCAATGAAGCTCTCTAGTAACTTCAAATTAAGTTTTACTTTGAAAGGGTTTAATATATTATTTTTTCTACTGATATAGCCCCCTATCTGTGCCTACCTGGTCTTAATAGAGATTGAGAAAGATTCTAGAAGTAAAAAAGGATAATCCCTTAAATTTCAAGTTCTTGAGAAATGCTGAATTTGGGTCATAAATTTACAGATACAAAGTGAGAATAAACATTTGAACATACTGAAATAAAACATAAACAGATCTACCAGAAAACAACCACAGTTAAATTTAATAATGTTTAAGCAAACAGGAGAAAGGCATAGGACAAAACAATAAATCATTTAGATTTTGCTTTTATCCTAACCATACTGGCCAGAATGCACATGTAATGTGTAAAAAACACCTTTCCTACTTTTCTACGTAATTTTCTATATCAACTGATAAAACATGTAAACACAAGTATTCATAATCACTTAACGAAACTTATGGAAATAGAATAACTTTCCTTTCTCATTTTTGAGCATGATATGACACATTTTCTGAGAGAAGTTTAATGAGTGATTTATATTACATGAAACATGGTTATAGAAGAGAACACCAGAAGTACTTTTCCATGTCTTTCTTAGCCTGAATTGCTATAAACTGTAAATGTAAATTTCAAACCAGGCATTTAAGAAGATTTAGGACAGAGATGCCTGAAAGTAAACTGATTGGCAAGAGAAGTAGTAATAATTTCTGGCAAATCAGGGTAAAGATGTCTTTGGTAAAGTCATGATAGAAACTTGAATTTAAGATTTTATTTATTTATTTATTTATTTGAGAGGAAGAGCAAGAGAGCACAAGCAGGGAGAGCAGTACAGGGAGTAGGAGAAGAAGAAGCAGGTTCCCCACTAAGCAAAGAGTCCCAGGTGGGGCTTAATCCCAGGACTCTGGGATCACGATCTGCGCCAAAGACAGATGGCCAACCAACTGAGCCACCCAGGTGCGCCAAAGAAACATGAGTTTAAACAACTTTCTAAATGTATGATGATCAGAGTTTAAGTTAACAAAGAACGAAGGACACAGGTTTTATATACATCAGTTAATCACAGGCATGTGCAATTTCCCAAATTGAAAATAATAATACTTTTACAAAATGCTAAGATTCTTTGTATTTTAGTCCAGTAATTGGACAAAACAGTATCAGTTGTGTTAAAAGCTAAGTCTTACTCCAGATTTTAATGAATTTTAATTATCAAGGTTACCTATTATTTTCATTAAATTCTAAAATTTGGAGAAAGAGTCTATATTATTTTAATATTTGTGTCCTTGACCCAGGAAAAAATGTGCCAGACAGTGGGATAGCAGAATGAAGGCAATTTCCCACTCAATTAAATATTCAGAATTGGCTATCAACCATGCAGCTAGTGGACTACTCTATGTTCTTGGGTTACATTTTACAGAAAGGCTACAGGAATTTTCATGGTACTTTAATACACATAATCTATTTAAGTAGGCTTAAATTAATAAGAAATTTGGCAGCTAATTCAGTCAATTTTTAATTTTTTTTAATTCAGCCAGTTTTGACCAATATGTAATTCCCTGAAATTAATAATCTTCATTATTTTGCTTAAGGTAAGGCAATGACATGGTTCAAAATTCAGGAGGTATGAAAAAGGCACTCACTCAAAAGTCTCCTAACATAAGATCTTCCCTCACACCTGTAACCGATCCTCTTCCCATGAGTTGCAAATTGTTTCAGTCTCTTCTATATACATTTCAGTATACATTTTTGCATATTCAACAAATATGTATAAATATTCCTTTATACAGATGGTACAAAACGAGGTAAGCACACTTTTGACATATCACTTAATTTAATCCCACATCACTACATAGAGACTTCCTTAGTTCTTTTTAAAGGTGCCTATTATTTTATAGTGTCTAGAAATATATTATTTAACCACTGTTCTTTTGTACATATAAGAATACACATATAGAAAAATACCTAGATGGACTGTGTGCATAGAATGTAGTTTATTTTCTTCTTGAAGGACATTTAGTTTATTTACAGTATTTTGTTATCACAAATAATATTAAGTGAATAAAATTGAATCTATATCATTTTATGCATATGAGAATGTATCTATAGGAAAATTCTTAGATGTGCATGGTAATTTCAATAATGACTGCCAAACTGCCTTCCACTTAGACATGAGTACATCTGTCTCTCCAAAGCCACACCCCAGAAAATGATTTTTAAAGCCATTTGATATGTCTAAGAGTTATTTATTTTTTTGTGAACTGTTTGCTCATGTATTTAGCTTATTTTTCTATTAAGTTTTTAATCTTTTTCTTACCAACTTACATGAGCCCTTTATATGTATCTTAGGAAAATGTATACTCCATTTTTATCATCACATTTTGCTTATGGTAATGTGACTTTAAAAAACAAGTTTTTTAAAAATGCTTTTACATATTGTTTTTTAATTGGGTTAAAGTTTTATAGCATACTTACAAAAGCCTTGTAACATATACATGTTATATATACATATAAATATATATATACATATAGATAATCATTTTTCTTCTAACATTTCTATGGCTTCTTATCTTTTAATTATGTGATTTTTTTTGCTCAATTTAGAATGTTGAGGGTTTAAGGTATTACATATGGTTCCAAATTTATTTTTTTCCAAGTAGAATCAAGATTATCCCAACTTTATTCATTGTACAAGCCACCAGATTTGAATGTCACTTTTATTTTATACTTATTATTTTGTGTAATTTGCTCTATTTCTTTTATTTTGCTGTTGTTCCAGCAATCTCTCTACATGTATACACAGGACCACATTTTTCAGATGCCTGAAGCTTTATAATGATTCTCAATATTCAGTAAGGCTAGTTTCCCCTCACTACTCTTTACTTTCAGATTTTTTCTTGTAGCTCCTCATTCTGTTTTTATTATTTAGAAATAATAAAATTCAGAAAATAATGTCATTAGTTACTAAAACAATCCCCATGGTACTTTACTGGGCTCATGAGAATTTCAGAAATTTACAGATAAGTAATCCTCTTTTGTAAATTCAATCCTCTAAGTACATAAAATAACCTTCATACAGGTCTTGCATATTTCTAGAGGTTTATGTATAGTATTTTGGTTTCCCTAGTAGAGAAAAAAGGTTTCTTTTCTACCTTTCTGTTTAAAAAACCTTGTTATGAATAGAAAATTTTATTTTACTTGCTATATTATTTTGTTTATAATAGCTGTTTTAATTTTCTTGATGTATTTTTCAGTTAACTGATCATTATTTGCAAAGATAATGATTGTATTCAAGAAAGCATTATTATATATAAATAAAAAGTGTAATATATATCAATGTATAAATGTGCAAGTATATATAAACAATACATATATGTATTAACATTTTTATGTTTGTGTATGATTATTTATTTATTTATTCATTCATTCATTCACTCATTCATTTAGGGTAATAGTTCATTCTTCCATTTTTCTTAATTGGGTGAGTCCATTTTTTTTTTCTTTCAAAAAACCTAGCTCAGAGATTTCTCTTCTTAAGAAGTTTTATTGTTTTTCTTTTAGTTTTTCTTTCTTTCTTTCCTCTTTTTTTCTTTTTTTTTTTTTTTAGACAGGGAGAGAGAGAGAGTGGTGGGGAGGGGTAGAAGGAGAGGGAGAAAGAGAATTTTGAGCAGGCTCCATGCCCAGTGCAGAGCCCAACGAAGGGTTCGATCTCACGAAGATTACAACCCCAGCCGAAATCAAGACTCAGATACTTAAACAACTAAGCCACCCAGGTGCCCCTTTAGTTTTTTTCGATTCATTATTTTCCAATTTTGTCTTTACTAATGCTTCTTGCTTAACTTACTAAAATTTTTTTTGGCTAATATATATGTTGAGGTATGCGAATAGGTCTCTGAGCTTTGCTGCACCTATTCCAACAGTTTAGATATTAAGCATTTCCATTTTGTTAATTTTCTAGAATATCTACAATGTTTTATGTAAGATTATTTTTTCAAATAGGAGGTTTTCCATGACTATTTTTTGTTTTTTAATATCAAAGGGGTCAGACTCTTTTACTTTTTAATGTTGTAATGAATTCGTTTCATTGTATTATTAGAGAATACCTTCTGCATTACTTCTATGACTGATTGACTGAGGTCATCTTTACAATCTAAGACATATCAACTCCTATTAAATTTCCATTGATACTAAAAAGAAAGTATATTTGATCTTTTTAGGTTATAGCAGTATAGAATATTAATTTAATACAACTATTTAATTACGTTAGATATTCTTTATTTTTATTTATCATCGACTGACATAAGGTAAATTAAAGTTTTCTACTAATAATGTGACTCTGTTCTATTTAATTCTATCTTCTACAGGCTTTGCTTTAATCAATGTCTATGCTATATTGTTTGTAGACAAAATAATTGTAATTGCCTTAACTTCATTGTGTCATCATACTTTAACATTATAATTGTAGGTTAATTTGTGGTTGTTGGCCTTAATTCAAGATCCTGTGATAGGAAAGTCACAACTCTTCATATCTGTTTACTGGCATTTGTTTTGTATACCATTGCCAATGTTTTTACTATTATGCTTATATCATCAATCTTAAGAATCATCTTACAGAAAAATCTGTTGTTGAAAGGACAAAATTGAACTTTGATTTGTGATCAAATATAGCATTCTTTATCTTTTAACATTTATTCTAACCTCATTTTTATGTATTTCTATCACAGATATTTGTCTTGGTTCTGACAGTTCATTTTAATCTGCCAATTTTCAGTCACATTTTTTCACATTTTTAACGTCTCCAAAATTCGGATGCATTATTGAAATCCATGGGTTAATTCCATCATCAGCCTCTATACAGTTGCTTTTGGCTAGTGGCAGCTGTTACAGTTTTACTGCATGTATAAACCATCTGAAAAGTACATTGACTTCCCTGTTACTCTGGGTAGCATGAGGAGACACCTGCAGTAAATAAACCATTTGAGGACCATTTGACCACTGTCTGAAACCTTCTGTTGACTATGTTAAGAAGAGACCTAGAAAGTGCCAGCATCCCACAAATCAACAGCATCTAAATACTTGGGAGAAAGGGAAGACTGTTCTAAATTTTTAAAAGACTTGAGACATAATAATAACAAGTCTCTTATCTTCCCATACATCCCATGAGCTCTTCCTCCTCTGTTCATAGATGCATATCATGTTTAAATTTTTGGCAAGATGATCGAAATTTTTATCTGCCATGTGACCACATTTATTTTTTTGAGTCTTTCTGTTTTCTTCCTTTTATGTTCATTTCTTTGGATTTTTTTTTTTTTAATAGAATCTTTGTATAGACATTTTGTTGGTTCCTTTCAGATTACTCATCCTTGCAGTTTCTGAGTTTTTCTTGCTGATCTATTTATATGTGGTTTGTGTTTAGGAGGGATCAGTTATGGTCCAAGATTCATGGGATTTTTTTTTCTGACCCAGAATTTTGGGTTGAGGGTCAATTAGCCTTTACTTCTTAACAGTTAAAACACATAGGCATATAATTTTTTTTCACAACTCAAGAACTTCTTTAATTCCCCTGCTATGGAAACAGACTTCTTCCTAAAAATATGGCTTGGATGTGTATTCTTTATTTATTCCAGCCCTCTGTGGGAGACAAACTCTATTCTGAGAAGTTACTAACTCAAGCCAATGTACCCCATTCGTTCTGACCTATTCAAATTAAGGATCTGGTTTTGTGTCTCAGAATACATCTTGCACCTTTAAAAAAGTGAACTTGATTGGCCTTCTGAAATGTCCAGCTGTGGGACACTTCTTTTTCTTCTTCATTCACCTCCTTCCTCTCTACATGTTTGGCAGCCCTTCTAACTTACTGTCATCAAAGATATATTTGAAGTTTGTTTTTTAATCTCCTTCTGACCTTGAGTAATTTTCACAATGAAAGAGGGGAAAGTTTGTTCTGAATGTCATTTTTAAATTAATACTACTTTAACCAATCAAAGACTTTAACTTAAAAACATAAACAGTTGTATATTTTTTTAAAAAATATTTATTTATTTGAGAGAGAGCACACACGAGTGGAGGGAGGGACAGAGGGAGAGAATCTCAAGCTGAGTCCCCATTGAATGCAGTCTGACCTGGGCTCAATCTCATGACCCTGAGAACTGAAATCAAGAGTCGGACTCTTAATAGACTGAGCTACTCAGGCACCCCTAAAAACATTTTTGGTTGTACATTTAAAAAATCTGGCTATAAAGACTGAAAACATATAAACTAGAAGTGCAAGGGGAAGGAAAACTTTGCACTCTTCTCTTTAATTTTCTGTTTGATCCAGATTAACTCTCAAGTGAGGCCCTGACTCTTCCTCAGTGAAGACTCTTTGTTCACATTTTTTTTTTTTTTTGAGATTTTAAAGCAAAGATGCCTTCCCACACAGGTTTGAGATTGATTTATTACATTACAGACCCAGGTGAAGTGTACCTATAAGTAGCTGAATCAAAAGAAAAGGATGAAAGGCAGGTCTAGTCTCTTTATAAATGCAGAGAGGAATTTCTGAAAGGGGTTTCTATGTTCCTCCTAACTCATAGAAAGATTCCTGTTCCTCCCTCTGTAAAGAATGTAAAAAAACATCATGGCAGCTGCCAGTGTGTCCCCCATCATTGGTGGCCTCAAGCCTCAGTTGCTACTTCTGAGGCAGTTAGGTATATCAGCCTCGCTCAAAGAGTTACCATAATAAAATTTGTCACTCTTCCTATAACCACTCAAGATAGGAGGGATTAGAAGGCTTTCAAATAGTCTAACTCTTTCCATCCCCTGTGATATACAGATAAGATTAGAAAAAGTTCCCTCAGGACAATTTATGGTGTCTCACACCAATTTTCTTGATCCTTATCTTAGCATCAGTACATAGAACTCTAGTAATTCAACTTACTCCCCTCAGGATAAGAATTCTACTTTTGCAGAGTAAGTCTCTTAGAGTTATGGGAAGGCTTTGTCCTTCACCTTTGTCCAAGACCCTTAAAAGCTCACATCTTTTGGGCTGAGTGGCCATTTCTAATGCTCTTCACTGTCAAGCAGTGATAGTTTCTCCAGAGTTGTCCTGAACTGAGGCAAAAGGGCCATACCTTTGTATCCCTGGATCAGTTTGTCAATGTCTATAGGCTGTGCCCTGAAAGAAGGTTTAACCTTGGCCCAAACACTTTCCTAAAATTGAGTGAGGTACTGCTGGTACTCTAGGTAACTATGGATGGTACCATTGGCCTTGAAGAAGGGTCAAGGTGGACTACCATTATATCTACTACAACACCAAAGCTTGACTTATACCTGTTAGAAGGTGGTCTGAAAACATTTAGCCAGGTAAACAGGGCTCCAGAATCAATGTAGCTAGCAGACCCACCCCAAATCTAGCTTTAGAGGGAATATTTATCTTTTTATCATTTATAAGTGTCCCAAAAAACTCATCCAGCCAAAAATATTTGCTTAAGAAATCCGATTTGGGCATAGTCATAGATAGCTAAATTTATTTTGAACACTGTTGAAATAACTTTTGCCATTCAAAAAGGTTGCTGGTTTCTGAAAAATCTCTTTGCCCTAAGACACTAGAAGCTACTCTCCTTCTCTTTTCTTCCCCTACAGATTGTAGAATGCCTTCCTCCATTTCATATTAATATTTTACTCTACCTTCAGTTTCCCAAACCAAATCATCTCACTGATGTTGATGTTGATCCCACTACTAAGTAAAGGAGACTATAACACTTCATGGGATGAATGATCACTATTATATTCAATTACCAGTCAGTGTGGTTTCCTTACCTTTAATGGAGTAAGAGTGAAAATGGGTTTAGAAGGTAGAAATAGGCATTTTAATAAACTATATGACAAATGACACATTATGAATCCAATTTATACTCCTAAATTACCTATAAATAACAGGAAATAAATAGATATAATTCAAGGAAGTTGGAATACATGTATTTTTTTTATTTGCTTGTTTGTCATGCAATTCCTATTACCTTTCCTCAAAAATTTCACACAATTAATCCATAGTATTTTTTCTAACTGCCCCCGTATATATTCCACTAAATTAAAGCTCATTCATATTTTCTAAATAACTACATATGTTTCACTTCACTCATTTCCTGAACATAGTGTTTCTTATTTTATGTAAATGAGCATCTGTTGCTGAATAAATATCAGCTGAATGACTAGATGAATTATTAAAGGAAGGATTCTGTGAGAGCTAGAGATATATGAGTCTTATTATTCCATGTTAAGAATTTTTAAATGAAAACGATTTACCCTGAAACAAAAAGCTCTCTGATTCAATTTTCACATGAGCAAATATTATATGCTTAATAAATATTGGTTATATGCTTGGATGAAAGAATGAATAAATGAGTGGCATTTTTTAAATTCAAAAGTTCATATATCTCCAAGGTTTTAAGCTTAAAACAGAAAACCTAAAGCTATCTTCTAGTTTTATCATCTCAATTTCTCACTCTGCTAGGTGCAAGTACTTTCCACAAATCGGCTCTATAACTTTTGTTTCCCAAAAGTCATATGAAAAATAGTTTAAATTAAAAAATAATATAACTTGACAATAAGAGCCTTTGTCACTAATACATAAAAATTTCAAGATCAGAAACTGTTCACTGAATTTACCATAAGTCAAGTCAGTATCTAAAATTTGTCCTTATCTCAATGTACATAGTGCAAACATCAAGGTAATCACTCACATTAACATTCTGCTTTCATTATCCCACAATCCCATCTATTGATTTATTGTGATAAACTTTTATATTAAGAAAAAGAAGGCAGCAAAGTGTCTAATAAGATGCATAGCTATGCTGAAGAAACAAAATAATCCTATGACGTTTCTTTAAAATTTGTATGACTATAGAGAGAAGTAGAAAATTGGAAGTCACTCCTTTTTAAAAAAAATAGCATAAAATATTTGGGGGAATTCATTTCACATAGAATAGAGAAGAATAAGATTTAAAAGTACTAGTGGTTTTCAACTGACTTAAGAGAGAAATCATTTTCAAAAAAAGTAGTAACTCAAGTTAAAAAAATAGCTAGGAAACTGTCTTCACTAATATCATATTATATTAGTAAATAGTTGAACAGAAGTACAGAATTGATTTGGATTTAAAAATACAGCTCTAAAACATGAAAAAGACATGATGGCTTTTATATTTTATTGATATATTTCTAATAAAAAGTGGAAGTGTCAGAACTGAGGTGTTAAATACATACACAGGGCATAGAAATGTGCTTACTTCTGCTAATCTAAGATTCAGATGGAAATGGAAATATCCTTACAACCACAGATGTATACATGTGAGATTTCTTCATCCAGTGGACCAAAAAGAAAATATCGTTATTCTAAAAAGTAAAATAGAAATATTAAATTGTAACTATTTTACTCATGATTGAGGATTACATCTTCAGGAGCTCTGCCATGGCTAAGCTTTAGTTTCAAGTCACACATTCCTGTGTTAAATTTCTTAGCATGGTTTAATGAAAGACTCCTAAATACCTACATCTCTCCCTGATTAGCTATCTTGGAAAACTAATTAAGTAGTCAATAAACAGAAAGAGTATAAGTCAATAGAACCTCTGATAAGCATGCGTGAGCTTCAACCTACAACAACACAATTGTCAGCAATTACAGGGGAAGCTATATCTTAAAGTTCATTAAAACACACTTGTAAAGCTATTAAATGTTATCTGGAAATGTTTTTTGCACTATTTATAATGCAGTTCTTCATTACTAAATTTTAACACACAGTTTATTTTTTAAGCAAGGTAATAATAGACAACACATTTGACCCAACAAATATTGGACTTTGAATAACAACTAAATACTGTATCTATAATTTATACATTTATTCATTTGCTGAGGGAACATTTATTTAGTTTGTTTCTAATACGTGCCAAGTCCTGTGCTATTACAAAGACAGAAAGATCAATATGTCAGGATTAACTGTTGGTCAGATTGTCAGTTTAATGAAGAGACAGACACATACAGAGAATAACTGAATTATTAAAAGTGAAAATGTACCCTGAATATTCCTTAACCTCAACAGAATGTTGGTAACAATACAATTAAATTAGTATTAATACTCAATTTCTCTGGTTCATAGACTCCCACTTACATAACCACAGGACTTAAGATTTTCCATCTCAAAGTCTTCCAAATTATTTCTGGGGACTCCTCAGGTATCCAAACAAGTTCTTGACCAGTCATGTCTTATTACTCTGCTCCAGCATCCTAATGAATGCTCATTGCTTTGAGGCATTTGTAAGACTCCCTTCAGCCATGTGTCTCCTGCCAATGCTCTTTTTTAAAACCCAGTGTCTCCTCCCTCAGGTGCTGTCTTCTATTTTCCAAAAGCTGTTCACCCTAAGCAGCCAATCATGCTGATTTCACTTTTCATTGCGCCAGAGCCAGATTTTATTTTGTATAGGAATGGTGAGAACACTGCTAACCCACCCTCTGGCCACACATGGTCACCTGTGTACCAAAGCCCTGATACCTGTGTTATCTAGTTCCTCATGGAAAAACACATTCTACTTTTACTTACTGCCCTCCCTTTTTTTCCCTAAGGCTGTGATGTGGTCATTAGAGCAGAGTCAAGAAACAGATTTCATGTCTTTCCATCATCCCTAATACTCCCTGTAAAAAATCTAAGCAGAAAAATATCCGTGTTCCAGAATTCCCAAGCCCACTCCAGTCACATACAGTTAGTTCATACATATCAATGCCCTGGGGACCCACCAGACCCTACAGTCATTGTGCTGTACAAAGTTGCTGAGCTTCCTGCCTCAATGCATAGCAGCAGGTCCATATACTCAGTTGTCTAAGGCATATAGGTCACATTAATGAATTCTTCTCCCTTCTTTCCTATGTCCCTCATTGGATTCATAATTAAAGCCCTTCCAGGTCCCACTGCCCCTCCCCAACACCATCCCATTTTCTAAAATGCTGCACAGATAGCTTTATAAAAATGCAAAGCTGCTTATCTTATTTTTCTGCCTACATATAACCCTTAAATGGCTTTCCATTGACGTTACAGGATAGTCTGGGCTCCAGATTCCATTAAAGAAACTCAGATATAGTTTATGATATGGCAAGTGTAATGGATAAAATATTGGACCCTGATTCAGACTTAGAAAGGAGTATGACAATTTGCAAAGGCAGAGAAAAGACGTGTACTCAGTAATATAAGCTATATGATACTAAAAGGAAAGCAAGTACTATTCAAACTATAATTAAGTAATTTAAAAAAAAAACTTTAAATCTCAACATTTCTAATATTTTAAATTACAGTGTACTAGATAAACATTAGTTTTCCATTTTTTATTTCCTTATACAGTTACAATTTAGAGTAAGAGAGTTTTTGACATTTTGACAAAAATTTAAAGGTTCCAAAGGGATAATTTCCCCTGTGGATTACTAAGATCACTTTGCATAATTTCAGGGGGCACAGTCATTTCTATGGTCTCACATAACCATACAAAGTAAGAAATGCCAGTATTCACTTAATTCTAATCTTACAAACATTAATCCACAGTCCTCCAATATCATCCACACTCTCATGTGTAGAACTGTTTGCTTCTTTAGCTTTCTCATCAACATGCACATCTACTCCACAAAGGCAACAATGCCAACATTTCTAGATTCTTTAGGCAACAGGTCAAGTATAATAATCAGCTGATTAACACTGCATATTCATTTAGTTGTGCGATGGTGTGTGGGTATCCCTACCAGATCCTCATTACCCATCTGATTTTTTTTTTTTTCAAAGCAAGAGAAACTACTTATTATTTTAGATTTGGGAAGAACCAAGTAAACTTGGGACAGATTTAATTTTTCCTACATGTTTCTTGAGTGGTGTACCTCTCAGTCAAACAAATGTAAGAGAAGGATATCTCCTTTTTTAGGAAAGGGGAAAAACGGGACTTTTTTATGACTCAGGAAGCCACTTCTTTACATACAGAGCTCTGGAAACTGGATGGAATAATTAGCAATAAGGAGCCTGGGGCCTTTACAAGAGAAGGCAAAGAGGAATTTGGTGAATAGGATGAAATGTCACAGCCCCAGGAAAGATGTATCCTGGGATATATGTGTGAGATTAAAAGCATTGTTCACTAAGATAATACTCTGGTTGCTTGGGAATCTTTTGGCTTTGAACTCTCTGATCTGAGTTTATCATTACGGAAATTTCCATGCTTTGAATAATTACTACTTCTGTAGGAAATTTCCACTCAGCCAGTAGTAGGTGCTAAATTATGGTTTTGAGGATAACAAACCTTAAAATTACTTGAAAGGCACATACAATTTAAAAAAAAAAGTGCACGCTCATTATGCAAACAAAACTTGATAAAAAATCTACTTCATAGACATTCCGGAGCCACCTACTCTTTCCTCCTCCCTGAGGACAAAACTATATTGTGACTACTCACCAGAGCTAGCACTGTTCTCCACCTCAGTAGCTTCTCCCCGTCAGCTCTGAATTCTCCTGGCACCAGCTGGAGAAGAATGCATACTTCATGCTACCACACTTTAGACACACAAACCCCATTGACTGATTTTGTCCCAGAGAAAGTGTTCCTTCTTTCATCAACAGAACAAAACAAGGTCAAATTCCAAATGAAATAAGGGTTCTCAGACCCATATGGGAGATTTTAATAGACAGTATTTGCAGAGAATGCTACTCTGCAATTGAATGTAGTATATATATCTGACAAATGGCTTTGTGTAAACACGACTATGAATTTTACATGGCTATTGCATATACTATGCAAACTTTATTACAGGACAATGGCATCTAAGGGGAGCAAAGTCAATACAGTCCAGCTAAAAAGAACAAAAGCTGTTGGTTTACTCCTACACTCAGCTTGCACACTGAAAACCCAAACCACACTTTGCTGTCTTTATCAAAAATCCTCAACGAATTCTGACTTTAACCGTCCCCCATGTCTAGATACTGCCAAAGCTTTGTGAGGCAGCATTCTCCCTTAACCAAATAAGCAATCAGTTCAGCTTTGTCTTAACAGCAGGTTCTGCTGGTAATGTTTGGGGAGTTGGAGACCATGTATGACAACAGAACTCTGACTCCAACCTCTTCAGCAACCAGCTCAAAAGGGTCAAGACTTGGTCGAAGACTGCCAATTCCCCTGCTTTTTTGGCCCTACTTTTAACTGAGGACCAATTAAAGAAAGTCAAATATGCTCTGGATTCAGTCACAAAAGATGTCTATGGTCTTTTGTGACCATATGTCTTATGTCTCCCTCCCCCATTCTAGATAGCCTATCTCTAGCTTCCCTTACCAACAAATTCCAGAGTAAAACTGACACCTTCCTGGATTTTTTATTACTCCTGTCTGCCTTTGAGTCACTGCCAAACACTAGAGGTGGTGGCTGACTCCATTGTTGTAACAAGCTCTGACTAAACGGCCTCTTTTTGTTCTTGTTTTGGTGGTCCTCCTTGCTTCCCACAGCAGTCAGTTTTTGACAAAAGGATTTGAAAAATACAGGAGAAGCTTTTAGAAGAATTGGCAGCATATTCTTCAGAACTACTAATTTTCCAGCCAAGCTTTTAATAGAGATCGGTGCTTTCTCTGCCCATCCAAGAGTTTAAAAGTCAGTTGAGCTCTGGATACTATTGATCTCCTCATATGAAACTGAAGATACCCATAAGCAAGCATTCCTCAACAACACAATCTAGTTCACATGTAAAATTCACTGTCAGATCCTGCCACTTTTAGAAAAGTAACTGTCTTCTACATCTCTCATTTTTCATTCTTTACTTCAATACCTGGTTATCTAATCACGATTCACTTTATCTCCTTCAGCACCACTTACAGTAATGCTATATAGTCAATCTATTATCTTTAAACCCTTCTTAAATGCCAACGACATTTTCTAAGTATCTAATTTTTTAGAAAGTTACCAAAATAAATTAAAAAGTAGAATATAAAGGGCTACATATTTTTTTTTTCTTCTAGAAAATGGAGAGGGGAAAAAATACTCTGCAACTTCATATGCAAGGAGAGAGAACATACAATATGCTTCCTAAGAGAAGCATGTAACTTTTCTCCAGGGTGGGTGACTACTCAGAGAAATAACATTATGGGCTGTTTTAAGTAAAAAATAAATATCAGAGCTTTCTACAACAAGAAAAGTAGAGAAGTGCTATGTATTATTCATATATAATAAAATGTAAAGAAACAAAGCAGCGCAAGAAGGGGAAATAGGAAGGTTTCAACTTGGAGGACAGGGATCATGAATCTTAGCAATTACCGTAGAAAATGAGGGATGAGGATATCAATGTCTGGTGACAAATGACAGCTTGTGAGAAGTTCCATGAGTGAAAAAGACAGTGAAACCATTAAGAATAGCATTCTAATAGTAAATGTGCTATTATTTTTTATACTGTAGTATCCAAAATGGTTTAGAAAAACTGTGCTAGGTCTGCCTCAGTGGCTCAGCAGGTTAAGTGTCTGACTCTTGGTTTTGGCTCAGGTCAGGATCTTAGGGTCTTGGGATCCAGACCCATGTCAGTCTCCACATTCAGCTCTGAGCCTGCTTGGGATCCTCTCCCTCCGCCCCTTCCCCCTCTTGTGCACATGCATGTGTGTGCACCCGTGTGCACACTCTCTCTCAAAATAAAATAAACCTTAAAAAAAAAAAGAAAAAGAAAAACTACTAAATCCAAGAATTTTGTGATCGTGATTGATTTGGAGAACCAAAGAAAAAAGATGCCTGTGTTTACATCAACACAGAATGTACAAAAGACATCAAAAGACTGAGAATGCAGTGGCAATGTGAAACAGGCCAAGAGGGGACAATGTAGGTCCCAAGTATTCCTACAGGTAACGTGGAAGAAATGCTGACTTTTCTATAATAACTGGGATGGAATGTATCTAAATTTTACAACACATTAAAGGAAGAATAATCTCAGGAGGCCAGAGGATTTGGGAACCCCCAGGCAGCTGACATTTAGGTGACATATGATTCTGTAATTATAAATGTTAATTAATAGAGACTCACATTTGGGATTTGTTCATTTTTTCTCTTTCCCGTATTTCTTTTTAAACTTTTCCTTATTGGTGAACTTATTGGTATTTACAGTTAATTATCTGCTTTGCATTTTAAATCTAGAAGTAGTTTCCTTTCAAGCCCTCTTTTCACTTTTTTTATTAGCATATTAAATAAAAATGTAATGTTGAAGTAATTCTGAAAAGAAATTTATTAGCATAACCAATGTTCAAAAGATAGGAACATGATGTGGAGAGGGAGGACAGAATAAAGAGCTATTTCACTGCAATCTGAGGCCAGGTTTTTAAACTGAGTTTTCTCTGTTAACAATCACATGTTGGTAAGAAAAGCTGAAGCTCAAATTTTAAATCATCAATATGTGGAAAATAGAATAGCATGCATTTGTGACTTTGTAACATAGGGTCCTAGGGTAGATAGAACACCATCTGTATGTACATATACATATATATTTAACATATATATGTTCTATACATATATTCTACAAACATAGCTAATACATATTCCTAATATGCACATTATATAATATATATAAACCTTATGTATGTAGTTTACATATATATTTACCATTTTATTTCATTTACTTTCTCAGATTTGAACCAGAGGAAATCTGAGATAATACACTCACTCATCTAACCAACAACTGATTAGAGAAAGCATCATTTATTATTAATTAACTTCACCGAGACTCTATAAGGATATAATGCCATTTTATTGGTTATGAATTGAGAAAAAATTGTCATATTTACAAAGACAAGCCCTTTCCATTCAAATGATAAGTACTGTTGAAACTGGATATCATTTATACCTAGAATAAGCACATTTTCATTATTAATATACATGACATAACATTTTACTAGTTTTAATGACTCTCAATTAGCAGTTTTTAACCAGTCAACAAAATGTCAGCTTTAGTTCTTTAGCAACAACTGAAAGTCGACATTTTAAATTAGTGTTTAATTATTAGAGACAGAAATATAATTCAACTGTTATCTTAGATATACATAAAATTATGAAAGCTTATATACTGTATTTAAGAATTTTAAAGATAAAAATTTTTATTCTACATATTTATTCTACATATCCTTTATGACCAGCTCAAATGTCTGCTGCTTCCCAAACTTCTATACATTTCTACTCAGCAAACATTTATTTAATGCCTACCATGTGCCAGGCAACCTGATAAACTCTGAGAAGACCAAATTAAATACAGTGATCTTTCAGTGAATAGTGGTCCTTATTTAAATAAGATTGGACTTCTCCGAGTGGTTGCCAGTTAGAAGGTATCAATAAACTTTAGTTCCCTCTCCCCTTTCCCTTATTTCATATTTTCTACCTTTAACTGAAGCCTATGTTTAAACTCACTGAATTGAAATTACATGCTTGTATGATTGTTTCCTCTAGAAGGAGCTTGTAGGGCTTCCTTTCAGTATTTCAATCTGAACGAATAGTGTCTATTCCAGAAGAGGTGATCAATTAATTATCTGAAAGAAGACAGGAGGATAAAAGTAATAGACAAAGACATGAAAGAGACCTGGACGAACAGAATTTAACGAATGTGTAAAGAGGGGGACTCTTAAAGAAATGAAAGTAGGTAAACAAGAGGTGATAAAAAAAAAAGGGACACCCGGGTGGCTCAGTCAGTTAAGCGTTTGCCTTTGGCCCAGGGCCATGATCCCAGAGTCCTGGGATCGAGTCCTACATCGGGCTCCTTGCTCAGCAGGGAGCCTGCATCTCCCTCTCTCTGATAAATAGATAAATAAATAAATAGTAAATAAATAAATAAAATCTTTAATAAAAAGGAGGTGATGATGGGTTCATATTTAATATAACTAGTTGAAACGTGTATGATCCATAACGTGGTATGCTGAGGTGGGAGGGGGTTCCTGCTGGGGGAGAGGGTGGGGGGCAGCCACAGAGAGGAAAGTCTGTCTTTCTTAGTCATGGTTTTGATTGTCACTGAATATTTACCCTCTCTTTCCTCCCTCCAACAAGTATTGATTGTCTTCCAGCCAACAGAACTGTCAGTGCTTAATATTTTCCTAAAGCTAAAACACAGCAGTTCCTTTTGCCTAAAGCCAAAATGAAGAAAATATCCTCAAAATAGACATATTGTCTTCCTGCAGTTGTTCCTATTCATAACTGAAGAACCCACTGGAAACTGAAGTTTGAAATTTACAGGGAAAAACAAATACCTAGACTTATAGCTAGCTCTTGGTAGACTGTACTGATTTTTCTCCTATTTATGAACCATTAGGCAAGATAACACTGTGATTTTTCTCTTAAAAATAATGTAAACATTATAAAACAAAAATAAAAGGCTTCATGAAATGGCAATTCTCAACAAGGAATTGCAAATGGACAATAAATATATTTTTGAAGTTCAATCTCATGGGTAATTGAAAGTGTGATATTTCATTTTTCTCTTACAAATTGGGTCAAAATAGAAATCAAAGCTGGAAATAGTCTCTTTTAACACACCCACATTGACACACACACAGGAAAATGGAAACCCTCACACTTTGCTAGTGAACATATAAATTTAGAAAATAATTCTGATGGTGATTTTCCAATATGAAACAAATGTTTTAAAAGCATTCTTGCACTCATTTAGCAATTCACAACTCTTCCTCGAGAACTAATATGAGGACATACATTGATCAAAATAACCTTAACCTTCTCTTAGCTTGACTAAACCTTAGACAGACTTCTTTCTGATTCTAGACCCTTTTTCTTAGATCTTTAGAAAACTTGCAATTGTAAATTCTCTCTTTGCCCTTTGAGATCTGAATCCTTTTTAAAAGCCTTTTGCCAGCTTTACAACCCAGGCAGATCTTTCTCAAGGATCTGGGAGCCAGCTCTTTGAAATGTAAACATAAGGGGAGATAGCACCCCTATCTTCCAGTTTCTGTGGGAGGTTAGGAGTCTAACTTGTGCTGGGCCTTGCTACAAATTATAAAATTACGCCCTGTCACGAAGATAAGAGATAATTTACTTTGCCTTTGAATAAAACCAACAGGTGTAAACACAGTTGGCCTCTGGTCTCCCTTTCAACTCCAGCACTTAAAAGTCTTTCTGCTCTTTGTTTCTTGGAGTTGAATTCAGTTGTCTTCTCTCTCCTCTATTGTGATAGTTTGAAATAAAGCCTGCCTTGCTAGTATAACTTTGTCCTGTGCAATTTTTTACTTTGAAAGCATATGACTATGCATTATTGAATTTATTAATGTGTGATTTATGATAGCAAAGAAAAATATTAAATGTTCAATGATACTAATTGCTTAAATAAATATAAGTATTGTGAAGCAAATAAAATATATCAGAGAAAAATACTTTCCTTTTGCAAATCGTCACATGCAGGATTTTAGATGGGGAAGCAAAGAAATTATAAAATGAAAATATCTTGCATCGATTTCCATTCTTAGGGTCAACATCCTTGTTGGGTAATTATGGCTTCAAATAATACAATCAAGTGCAATGGAACAATAATATGCAACTAAAATACAAAAGGAGTGCAATGCGACATTACAAATCTTCCACAGACACAGAATTCCATGTAATTGATGAATGTGAGGTTTTGTGACTATTTATATAGCAAACTAAGCCATTGAAAAATGAGGCCCTGTCACAGTTTGAACAGATAACAAGTGAAGAAGAGAGAATCAACAATGATGACATGACAGATGCTTTCAATGATTTGAATATCCTAGGATTAAGAGATACTGTGGCACAATGGTTCTCAAACTTAGCTGCCCACTGGAATCACTATGGAATGTTGAAAAAAAAATACTGATGCCTGGGGGTGTGACATTGGGCATTGGGATTTTTTAAAGGTCCCAACTGTTTAGAATGTGCAGACATATTCAGAATCATTGCTGGGCACCAATATTCCTGGTGCCCTGCAAACAGCATTCGGCTCTCTATTTCCAGGCATACACTGGCCAGACTTCCAACCTGAGACTCAGCCTCCAGGATTTATCTGCCCACTGGGGCTGGATTAATCTCCTATTCCTTTTATTTCAGATTATCAGCAGCCCTTGCTTTGCCAGGTTCTATGATAACTGAGATTTGATGGTAACATGATTTGATCTCTGTAGTCACAGAACTGGGCAAACTGAGGATTCGTCAGTCACCACAAGAAGCCCAGGATACAAGGTCATCCCTCAACCCCACCAGAAATCTTTAAGAGTCCTGTACATTTCCAAATGACTCCGTCACCCACCACTGTCCAGTTTCTAAAACCACTGAATCTTCTAGAATTCAAGTTCAATTATCAGAAAAATTCTTTACCCACACACATTCTTACCTGAATATGTCCATCATCTTCCCTTAAAAAAAAAAAATTAATTTATTTATTTGAGAGAGAGAGAGAGCATGCACGAATGAGAATATGTGAGGAGCAGGGGGAGGGGGACAGGCAGACTCTGGCTGAACGCTGACTAGTCCTGGACAGGGGGCTCCACGGTGCCCCCTCCACGGTGGCTCCACACAGAGCTCATGCAGGGCTCCACCCGGGGCTCAACCCCAGGCTCTCATGACTTGAGTCAAAATCAGTCGGATGCTCAATGATTGAGCCACCCCGGTGCCCCTCCCATCACCCTCTTACTCAGATTAAGTCTTCTCTGCTCCTGAGGGTGATGCTTTTCTTAGAGCAATATTAAGAAGGCTGGTTTCTCTCCCACAGCCTGTGAAACATTAGCTTTTTTTTTCCTTTTTTGCCACTTCCAGTCCATTTCCCTCCATTCTTCCTAAAATCTCCTCTTTTAAATGTCATGTAATCAGGTATCACTCATGACCCCTCATCATATTTTTCATCTACCAATTGCCTAGCTAACTTTCCTCCTTTCCGGGAGAATTCAGCTCCTGGTTTACTGTCACTTTCTCCAGCACTAACTGATAATTTTTGGTGATTTCCATGATCTTGCCTATAACCTGTTCTCAGAGTCTCCTGACCTCTTCTTTTCCATGATGTAATCTCTACTTGATGTCATCCGCCCTCACCCCATCAGAACCTCACATTTCACTTATCCAGATTAAATCATTTGGTCCATCCTAATGATAACTTGTTTCTCTATATCCCCAACTTCTTAATATCCCTTCTTGCCTCACTGTACTCACATAGAAAGTCAATCCTAGTTACATCTAGCACTCCCCATTCTCAGTTCGCTTGCACATAACCAAACATGGCCAGACAAAGAGACAGCTATGCCAATCTGTGACACTTTCATCCTTTCAGTTATGCAAGTCAAAAGCATTCAAGTCATCCTTGACTTTGCTCTTTCTCTCACGCCATAAATTCAATTATCAGCAAACCCTGCCAGTTAAACTTTCAATATATATCTGGAATCTGATCATTTGTCACTACCCCACTGCTACCACTGTGGTCTAAACCACCATCATTTCTCACTTTTATTATGGCAAAAGCCTCCTCAGTGGTCTTGCTGCTTCCATCAACCTGGCACACATAGGTATTCTCTTAAAATTTAAGTCAAATTGTGCACTCTTCTACTCAGAATTCTCTGATAACTGCTATTCTCACTCAGTAAAAGAAAAAATCCTCAACACTGCAGATGATTTTCTATTATTCTGTCTGACGTTATTTCCTATGACTGTTCTCCTTTACTTAGTCCTCATCAGTCACACTGAGCTCCTTGCTATTCTTCCAATAAGTTAGACAAGCTCTCACCCCAGGGCCTTTGCATTTGCTGTTCCTTGAGGCTAAGATCATCTTCTCAAGGGGCTCCAGTGTGGCTCAGTCAGTTAAGCCACCTACTCTTGACTTTGACTCAGGTCATGACCTCAAAGTTGTGAGACTGAGTCCTGAGTCAGGCTCTGTGCTGAGCATAGCGCCTGTTTAATATTCTCTCCCCTGCCCCCACCACCCCTCCCCACTCCCACTCACACCTCCTCTCTCTCAAAGAAAAAAAAAAAGAAGGAAAGAAGGAAGGAAGGAAGGAAGGAAGGAAGGAAGGAAGGAAGGAAGGAAGGAAAAAGGAAAGAAAGGAATTGTCTTCCCAAGATACCTATATAACTCCTCTTCTCACCCTCTTTAGTCCTTTATCAAATGTCATCTTAATCTCTACCTTTTTAAAATAGTAACCTTCTCATCCCAGCACTCTTGGTCCCCCTTCCATGCTTCACAGCACTTATAAACATCCACCACATTACATGATTTGTTTCTCTTTATTCATTATTTGTCTCCCACTAGTATGCTTGTGTCCCACCATCTTAAAAATGTGCAGTGAAGATCAGATCTCAGTAACAATTTTTATCACCTAGTAATTTGCCCTCTATGCATTGCTATTAGTTAATGGTAACTCTCAAGTCACAAGACACATTTATTATCTATTACCTGGAATATATATACCTAACTTTTTAAATCTGCGAACCATGTAAGAACATTTTTTTTTTAATTGTAGCACTGAAATGCATCACTGTACTTATTGCTGGTATCATAGATTTGATCAAAGTTCCAGAGCATAAAATTGGGTCATGTTTGTTATTTGAACAGTATCCAAAAGCTCATGAAGGCCAAATTAATGTGCTAAAATTAAAAAACAATAAAAAATATATTAAGTTTTTGCTTTCCAACATCATATACAATTGTATTTCTCTCTTCTCATTTCTCCTTTCTGACCACATCTTCAGGTCTCTGTTCCTTTACATTTCACATTTTTATCTTTTTTTTTTCCACAGAGAAAAGAATTCACTTGGATATTTCAGTTTAAAAACAGACATCCAAGCAGGCCTTGTGTTGAATATGCTCCCAGCATTAGAAGTGACACTAATTTTAGGTTTCCAAATTATTATATCTTTCACTATAATTAAAATAATTCAAAG
Organism: Potos flavus; assembly: GCA_028534135.1. Classification (NCBI taxonomy): domain Eukaryota; kingdom Metazoa; phylum Chordata; class Mammalia; order Carnivora; family Procyonidae; genus Potos; species Potos flavus. Next base: position 41,711,651 of record CM052900.1, read on the forward strand.
TAGATATTTTAAGATAATGGAAAAAATACTAGTTACAGTGAAAGAGTTTGGCCCTATCTTTTGCCATTATGAGGTGTATGAAGGGTCTCTGCCAAATGAGTTGTAACCCATGCCTCGCTCAACTAATGACTTCACAGGCTCCTTTAATCCAAAAATCTCTAGGAAATGCCTAACCTGACGATGATAAGGTGAAATACAGTTAGTAATCTACGAATCCTTTGTATTGAAGTCTCTCTATATTCCTGCATAGATCTCCTTGGACAATCCTGTTATGTAGTAGCAGAAACATCTGTAAACAAGAAAAAACTGAAAGCTACATGACTGCTCCTTAAATATTTCTAAGTGACTTATTTAAGAATCTAAACATTACATTATTTAGCTGGAAATGCACCAGCTTGTTAAACAAAACACCAATGTCACTATCATAACAGAATAAAAATGAACTTTATTTAGCCTAACATTATACATTTCTCTAGTGTTGAACTACAGATGACTTTAAAAGCTAAAAACAATCGTTCAAAACAGAGCAATTTTCCACATTACTGCTTGACTTTCTGAGAATAACTAACCTTTTACATAATGGAGGATTGGAAGAAAATGGTATTACTAAATAAGATATTTTCACACCTGGTAATCTGGGGAATGAAAGACTTTATGTCTATCATTGAAAGAGATTGCTTCTCATTCTAATATTTTCTTTACCCACATTTTATTATCATACAGGAATAATCCTCTAAAGCCTACTTTGTCAAGTATTTGCATCTATTTAATTTATTGTTCTTTGTTTCAGCTTTTAAAACAAAATTACATTCTTTATTACAGAATTATATCTTATTTTCATTGGTTTCTTTAATTTGTTGTCCTGCAATTTCTTTTTATTTTTTTAAAATAATGCTCCATTAATAAATATAACCAACACCTTTTGCTATCCCGCTAGAATATGTATTTATATCTGGGTTCCTGTCACTTAACTAATCACGAGAATTACATGACATCATCTGTGTTCCTAGCCTTTACCTCTGAGTAAATTTTGAATCTCTTAGAAATGCTATCCCCTGACCTTGCCTTGAGTAGGTCTGGAATCCTGGGTGATAATAAGAGCTACAAATTTGTAAGAGATGCTTTTAGCTACAAATAATAGTAAGTCCAACTAGGTGTAAATCCTAAGAATATTAATTGATCATTAAAATTATGTCTGGCTCCAAGATTCATTCAGTGATTATATAAGGACCTAAACTCTTTTTACCAACTGCAATGTCATATTCCAACTTCTTCCTCAAGTTAATTACATCTTGGTCACAAGATGGATGCTCTCTCTCCAGGATCATGTCCTCAAACCAGCATCCCCTGAATAAATATGGAGCAAAGGAAACAGCTTCTCTCTTTATGAGACTATTCCTAACTATGAGAGGGAACTTTTGCCTTTTTCCTTCTATGACTCCTTCTAAGCCTTTCCAGGTAGTGCTGCTGGCAAGCAGAGCAGGCCGATAACACAGACGTGCAAATACATGACTTTTGCCTACAACAACTCGACTAAAGTCAAGAGAAAAATCAGCACTATGCAGGGAAAGTATCCATCAGCAGGCTTAGGTTAACATTTTTATACAAAACTCAAAATTTATACATCCACTATCATTCATTGTAGCACAAATTCTCTCTAAATCTATTCTTTAAACTTTTTTTCCCCCAAAAGAAGCTAACTGGAATACCAATGACTACACTTCTAGTTACTGTTTACCACATTTATATGTGGAATATTGTATTACGATGCTATTGAAAACAGGAGAGAGAGGTGTCTGACTTCTATGCCAACCAAGAGTGAAACATAATTCACATTTAGTTGAATGCTCTTCTCCATTTTGTCAAGTTTCAAGGGTTTTCCTGGCTCACCTCACTTTAGAAAACTAAAAAATCATAAGCATTCTGTCATTTCTCCTTATGTATTTGGCCTAACCCATAAAGTATGGGTGATCTATACACAGTCAACTGATTTGGGTGACCTCACACACTTTATTCTTGTCTCTTCCTTGGATGTCTGCTCCTTAGCTATTAAAACAACATTCTCCTTTGATCAATATCACAACTTCAATAGAAAGAGGAAAACAAATAAATAAATAGGACCTAGCTAGTATGTGTGGTTCTTTGAGTAGTTGAGGGATACACCTTTAAGTTACGAGCCACCTCCCATCCCCCCACATCCTGCTGCCCTTTTATTCCCAATAGACCAAAAAGTTCACAGTTTGAAAGGGATGACAATATAAAGAGAAAGAAAAAAAATATTACTGTTTTTTACTTACTAATTCATCCATCTATGCCTTAGCAATTAACTATTTGCCAGCCATACTACTAAGCACTGGGTATGTACTAGAGAACGAAGTGATAGGATCCCTGACCTTGTGGAACTTATAATCTAGAGAGAAAGAGGGGCTGCAATTGACTTAACAAATACATACACACATAACTGAAATTTTCTCAGTGCTATATAGTGTACTATATGCATATGTCTTACAGTACATATAGAGAATAATGGAGGGGAGCCACTCAGGTAACGTGCCTAAGAAAGGAAGGTCTCTCTGAGAATGTACTTATTAGAAAAGCCCTGAAAGATAACAGGAAGCCAGATACATACCAAACCGGGGGAAGAGATCTCCCAGGAGAAGACACGCCATGTGTAAATTCATGAGGCAGCAAAGAACATGGTTTGCTTGGAAAACTGAAAGGATACCTCCATGGCTGAAGCACAGGGTACACAGAAAAGAGTGGAATTAAAAAGAGAGAAAAGAAAGGCAGATGCTAGATCATGGCAGAGTTGGAGTTTTGTTTAACTGAAATGAGAAGTCACTGGAGGCCTTTGGAAGGGTGTAAGGGGAGAGAGTAAACTTAGAGTAAAATATATATATCAGATAATTTAATTCATATGTATATTCGGGTGTACATGATATTACTCTTTTTAAAAATTTTTTAAAATTTTTGTTGTGTTATATTAGTCACTATACATATTACTCTTATTATTTTCCTTTTTTCAGGAAGATTGATTAAAGAACAAAAATTTGGGGGTGGATTTTTAGGACAGACTAGCTCTTGCTGAGCTTTCCAAAAATGGTCTGATAATTCATACACTAGTCTGAAGAAAAGAATACCAAAAGGTAGAGCAAACGTCAGGGGAGTGTAATTACACAGCAAAACACACTCAAGAGAGGACTCTCTGGGTAGAGTTTCATTTGGCTTACAGTGCTAAATTCCTTCATTCATAGGTTGTAAAACTCTACACGTCTTAAGTCATTTTTGGGAAAAAAAAATACACTTGAACAGCTGTGTGTTTGATAAGTGTGGAGATAATCAAACATCCCATTCCACTTTTCCTCGCCAGGGAAAATGAGGCTAAAGAGTGAGAGAGCAAAACTGACATGATTAAATCAATATGAGGAAAAAAAAAATCTGACATAGCTTTGTGTTTGTTCATATACCTAGAAATTCTCCAGCGATATTTAGGATATTCCAGTGTCCTAAGGGGTTTTAAGAAATTACTCCACTTAGATCTCCCATCACAAATTATGTCTTCTATCGGAATAACACTTAGAAAGCAAGCTAGAGTTTAGGCCTAGGAAAAATCTCTTTATATGTGTGTTATCACCCTTTTCAGTGCTAATGAAAGCGCTGCGTAGCTCTCAGTGCAGCCGTACCCCTCACACAAGTCTCTGTCTTGGTGAGAACACGCCTCATCCTCATGCACATCAAAGTGTGAAAACACAGACTCACAGCATCTCAGAATTCTAAAGCTGGAAAATAAACCTAAGTGAAAAAAGCAGTTTGACTACTCTCCTTGTTTTTACCTCATGGGATCACAACAAAAAATATATTCTCTCTTCCCCAAAGATTTATTTTCAGGCAGACTAACCACTTATGGGAGGGAATGCACCATTCCTCTTCAGTTTGAAAATTACATATATAAGAAACTTCAATCCAAATTTTTCCCCCCAAGAAATTGTATGGATCATCTCATATTCACCAGTGCAATTCTGGGTCCTATGACTTCAAAGCTGAGGCATGCTGTATTCAGGGAAGCAAGATCAGTACAAAGATGAAATCAGGGTTCAGGTTATTTAATGTGTGTGGTATTCATTGTGTATATGGTGTTAAATCCAGAAATAAAAAGATATTACCAGGTTTCTTATGATACTTCCAATGGAAAATTTCCAACTCCCTAGATTGGGAACATAAACATATTTTGCTATGTATATAGCACTGTGTATTCTGGTATTTCAGGGAAAATAAGTCACTATATTACATCTCACCTTTCAATGAAAGTTTTAAAAATATCTCTAAATCAATACTTTCTCTGTGGAAAGTTCAACATATTGTTCTCTGGCCTGTGAGCAGTTCCTGTCTAGTGACTTCAGAGATATCATTAAGTTGCTGAGATTTAATGTAAATATTTTATTGTGGAAAGTTTTCAAGGGCAAACAAAAGAGTATTATTATATATTCATGACTGAGACACAAATTTAATGTTCTAGTTGGGAGACATCAGTATACTCTATCTTCTCATATGGACCAATAATTCTTTTCAGAGAAAGCTGCTATGATGTGAATTCCTAAACCCATAACTGATGAGACTTTCACTCACCCGTACAACTATTAGGGCCCAAGATTTGTGTGTCTCTCTCTCACTCCTGAGGACCCTCAACACTAGTTCCTGGTGATGAGGAAATTATAACCACAACATATTATACAGCAATTTGATCAATCTTTTTTTATAAAGATTTTTTTTTTTTATTCATATGAGAGGGAAAGAGAAAACAGGAACAGGGGGAGCGTCCAAGGGAGAGTGAGAAGTAGGCTTTCTGTTGAGCAGGGAGCCCAATGTGGGGCTCCATCCCAGGACCCCAGGATCATGACTTGAGCCAAAGGCAGATGCCCAATCCACTGACGGAGCCACTGAGGCACCCTGCAATTTGATCAATCTTGATTCTACTAAGAAAATGGTGGCCAAATGCAATGAAGGTATTTTTAAACTGAGTAGTTTACCACACAAAAGCTTTAAATATGTATTCTTTCAGCATTTAAACCTTAGTTCAACTGGTACCACTTCAGATAAATCACCCCTATCTGGAGGGTAAATCATTCTCATTCTAAATCATTCTCTCAAGTAACTTCACCCAGTAGGTTGAACAATGGCCCCAACCCAAAATGTGCATGACCTAAGCCCAAGAACCTGTGATGTTACTTTATATGGCAAAAGGGACTTTGCAGATGAGATTAATCTAAGGATTTTGAGATAGGAGATTATCCTGGATTCTCTAATTGGACCCAAATATAATTACAATGGTTCTTGTAAAAAGGAGGCAAGAAGTTCAAAATCATTAGTGGAAGAGATGATGGAAATGAGAGACTAGAGAGTTGGAAGGGAGGTAGCATGAGCCAAGGAATGCAGGGGATCTCCAGAAGCCCAATGAGGCAAGGGAATGGATACTCCCCTGAAACCTCCAGAAATAACAGCCCTGCCAACACTTTGATTTTAGACTTCGGAACTCCAGAACTTTAAGAAAATAAATTTGTGCTGCCTTAAGCCACTAATAGCAAAAGGAAGCTAATACACTTAATTTGCACTCTTCACAGCACTTACTCCTACCTGAAATTCCTTTATTTCCGAATTTCATTGTTTACTGAATTTCTTCCCAAACTTGAATATAAATTCCCTAATACGGGCATAAAACTTGTTTGTCTTGGTGGCTGCAGAAACCCCAGCACTAGGAAGAGTATCCTAACTGTGACAAGTGTTGCATAAATACTGAAGAACTACAAGAGCAACAAAAAGACACAGAGGTGAACATCAATCCTTGTTCTTCAGATAATTCTGGCTTTCTTCACTATTATGTCAGCATTACCTTTATTTCTTAGGGAAAAAAAAATTGGTGACGACAGAGGGTAAACGTATTTTAACATATATTTGAATCTAGTAATTGTAACTGCTTTATTGAAAAGTCTCAACTTCCCTGAGGTACAAATATCAATCTTTTTATTCTCTAACCACTATACTGTTCTTCCCTGTCCCTGAAGGATATCTAGAGCATGTCCAAATTTAGTCCAATTTAAATATCATACTTGGGGCACCTGGGTGGCTCAGTGGGTTAAGCTTCTGCCTTCGGCTCAGGTCATGATCCCGGAGTCCTGGGATTAAGCCCTGCATTGGGCTCTCTGCTCAGTAGGGAGCCTGCTTCCCCCTCTCCCTCTGCCTGCCTCTCTGCCTACTTGTGATCTCTTTCTCTCTGTCAAATAAATAAATAAAATCTTTAAAATAAATAAATAAATATCATACCTAATTTGACACTCCCCTCTTCATTGTCCTGTGATTCCCCTTAAATTCTTTTTGATCCCACTGCTGTCTGCATCTGCATAGAAGGACCTAAGGATTGATTCAATAGGATGACTGCAGCAGGCCTAGCTCAGATGCCTTTTAATAAACTTTCCAGAAGTATACTTAACATCTTACTATTTTCAACTTTGTTTTTCAAGTTGAGAAACAAAAGGAAGCAAAATGAAGATAACAGCTTTCTTTTCTTACCACATAAAGAAGTTGTGAGATGCAAAAAGCACAGACTACAGGAAAGTACTTTGTAAAGTGCAATGTAGTAAAGCTGTGGAAACCAGAGTCATTTAGGATATGGAAGGGAAATCACATTTGCTGAGCCTCATTATGGTCCACAAAGCTGCCTTACACATGCCATAGCACTTAACCTTCCCAACAATGCAACTGAGTATATGATAATTTGAGACTGAAAGACAGTAAGAATCATGTCCACATTCACATTGGCTAATATAATAAGAGGTCAGCTGGATTCAAAGTCTCCAAAGCTCATCTTCTTTCCAAAGTATCATACATTTTAACAAAGAAACAAAAAACAAAACAGCTTATTTATCAATGGGCTCTTCTGCCTCCAAAGGTGATGATACATATATAGATAATATATAGAGATCACATGGTTTTGTTTTAAGATTACATGCATAATGATAAAAGCAATATGACTTCTAATATGTCACTGGAGTGTAGGCTAACGTGCTAGGAGATGCATGATACTGTATTTTTTAAACGAGTTTGTAAAAGTAAACTTAATTTTTGCCCTTTGGAGCCAAAATATAAAGACTGGCTCAAGGCCACTGAATCCTGGTTAACTCATTTCAAGCATGACATCTGTAAAGAACTGCTAAGAAAAAAAAAAAAAAAAGAACTTGCTAAGAAATTAGAAAAACTTACTAGAGGGTATTTCATCTTTCCAAAGGCTATCCTTGAGAAAGAAATGAATGTTCAATTGAGAAAAATTAGTACTGATAAAATCCCTAATATTGCTATCTGGGGTGCCTGGATGGCTCAGTCAGTTAAGCATCTGACTCTTGATTTTGGCTCAGGTCATTATTTCAGGGCTGTGAGGTCGAGCCCCACATCGGGCTCACGCACTGGGCATGGAGGCTGCCGAAGATTCTCTCTCTCCCTGTCCCTCTGCCCCATCTTTAAAAAAATAAAATAAAATAAAATCACTCTAACATTGGTATCCAACTTATGTATACTCACCACCTCCCAACACAGTTATGAAATATTATACTAGCAGGTTGGACTGGATTTAATTTGCACAACATACTTAACAAATAGCAGGCTGCCTTCAAGAACATGAGCAGTTTAGGGAAGAAAATGGCAGTTTTTTGTTTTTTGGTTTTTGTTTTTTACTTCCCAGCATTCTTTCCTTCCTTTGAAATCTGTTCCTCCTTCTACTATTTTATATCACAGCGCAAGTATGAAGAACTGAGAATATTTATTAGACTTTCAATAGAATTCTCTATAAAAATGTCCAAAAATAAACAAAATAAACAAAATATATTAGGCTTAAAGTCCAGAAGACATTGATTTATAACTTTCATAATGCTCACGTATTCTACCGCCTGCTAGGTTGTAGCTGAGTGATCCAAGAGAAATACCAGACCTAAGCAAGGCCCATTACAGGATCTTGATCCTCTGGACACAGGTGACTGATCCAGGGTGGACCACTTAACCAAACCTGAGCTTTAAGATAATATCTCTGGGATTTTTCATTTTGGTGGTAGAGATCTAAGTTGTGGATCTTTAAAGACTCTCTCTCTCATATGCCGCACATTGAAATCTATAGAGAAGAGATAAGACAGAAAGAGTCTTGACAGGGTTCCAGACATACATACAGTTTCACTTTTTAATTCTCTCTTCAGCAGTATAGAAGTCTTTCAATAAAACCTCAAATTTGCCTGTGCTCATTTGAATTGGATTTCCATGACTTACAGGCATACGATTCCTGAATTATACATAAATATCAAGACCAACGGAATAGTCTCTCGTGGTGTCAGCGAGTTTAATCAATGTCAGCTATGAGATTTATGAAAAAGTTGTTGATTTGCTTTAGTGTTCCAAAAGGAAATCTTGAATAAAAAAATGTGTGTGTTTAATTTTACTTTCAAGAATAAAAAATTATATTCTTTCTTCTCAGCCACTAAGCTAAATATTACCTAAGAAGTAAAATTAGTTTTGAATACTGAGTACTGATCAGGCATAGTGCTAAATACTGAATATACAGCTAAGCTTCCTGAAGTTAACCAAGGTGGAACATTCATTTATTTCCTCTCTAAATCATCATATTTTAATTATACTCATATTAAATGGTAAAGCAAAATAATAGTAAAAAAAATCATTAAAAACAAACTATGAAGGGGAAAAAGTAAGATCGTTTACGCAGACTTATCAATGGTTTCCTAAACTAAGGCAGACACATGCACTACCACCACCACTCCACCACATTCTAAGTATTAAGATTTTTTAAAATTCATGTTTCATTTTTATATTTGAACAAAATCTCATTCTTGGTGTTTGACCATGACCCTGGATCTGGGAGGTTTCGGAACAGCTTAATGGGGGAAAATATGTGTTCAGCTTATTAACTAATCACAAAATGGGTGTGAGTTTTAGAATGAGAAAGAATAAAGGAATAAGAAGACAATGGAAAAGAGAGACAAAAACGATGTCTCTTCTATAGTTGCTTATTTCTAGTTTCCCTATGTTCCAACAGACTAATGCTAAATAAAAAACAGATAGTAATACTATCCATGGGAACGTGATGCTTATGCTATTTAAGTAACCCTGTACCTCTCATTTTCCCCCCACTAAACAAAATATATCTCTTCTATCTTTTCTTATCATTATATTGTGTGATTTTTAATGAAAAGGATTTTGCTTTTCAGCTGTTAACAAAAAGAATCTAACACCTACGTTTTACTCAGTCTTTCTTTGTAGGAACTCTATATTTTCAACGTTGATGAAATTTCAAAAGATGTCAGCAGCTAGAGTGTGGCTGTTCCCAAAACACATAAACAAAAATGTGGTCATCATCCTCTAAGATGAGCCTCAATGATCCCCATCTCCTTGCATTTAGACCCTTGTGCAATCCTTTTCCCCTGAGTAGGATTTAGTGACTCATTTCGATTGAATACAGTGTTGCAGAGGCAAAAGGATTTACTTCTGAGATGAGTAACAAAACAACTTCTACTCCGATGTCCCTCTTGCTCTTTTGCATACTTGGTCTGAAGGAAGCCAGATGCCATATTGTGAGCTGTCATTTGGAGAGGCCCATGTGGCAGATACTTGGCCAATAGCCAAAGAGGATTTGAGGCCTGCTGAGGGCCACACCTGAGTGAGCATGGAAGTGGATACTCCCTCAGTAGGACCTTGGGATAATTTGAGTGCAGCCTTGTGAGGGGCTCCAAGTCAGAGGCACCCTGACCCTGGATTCCTAATTTACAAACACTGAAATAAAATAAATGTTTCATGTTTTAAGGTACTAAGATTTGATTATGTAGTAAAAGATAACTAATATAAAAAGCAATAAGTTCTCCTTCTGACTATAAACCATTATGATTATCAAATTAATTTTCAGTGCTGAAAAATGCAAATCCACCTAAGTAGGCTGAATAATTGCTGGATTGAAGGGAATCAATCAAGCAAACACATTTAACTATCCCTCTATCTATATCTGTATTTATATCTATATCATCTGAGGGGGCCAGTTGGCCATGGAAAAGACCATCTTGTTGTGAAACAGTGAACAAGCTATTGTATCCTGATACCAGTAAGTATCAACTTTACCTAATTAACTGCACTAGTTTTGAGTCTGTGTTTATCAAGCAATTTTCTGATTATGATATAGCTTATAAGCCATTCATATAAGCTGAAATTATTGCCTCTGCTTTTTCCCAAAATACCTCAGTGTATTTTCATGATGATTTATAAGTGAAATTGTCATTTCATCTGCTGTGTAGTTCTGTGTACAGTGCTAAATTAACCAGTTATATGTATACTAATATTGTGGCCCATGTGACAATGGCATTTCTCATTGTGCTGATAAAATCAGGTTTCTCGGCCAGATGTTCCATCACAGCAATTTACTAGGTCCAGGAAAGCCACTCTGGAATCTTTTAGGTAGGAGCCTGCTAGTCTTCTCTCCAGATGGATGTTTTTGCCTCCAATATCTCTCTTTTAATTAGACAGATATACATGTTTTCCACTATAACAGAAAATAATCTTCCAAATCTCGTTTTGAGGATAGCTTAATAATTTTCAACAGCTCTACTGAGTTAATTTAATACCATAAAAATCACCGATTTTAAGTGCACAATTCGATTTTAGAACATTTATACAGTTATGCGACTATCACCACAACACAGTTTTAAAATGCTTTCACCACTGTAAATTGCCTTGTGCTCATTTACAGTCAGTTCCCACGTCCACAACCAGCGGCAGGGAACCACAGATTTACTTTCTGTCTCTATAGTTTTGTTTTTCCTAGGATTTCAGAATAAGTGAATTAATACAGTCTGTAGTCTCTTGTCGCTAGATTCTTTCACATAGACCACATTTTTGATACTCGTTTATGTTGTTACACGCATCAATACGTAGTTCATTCTATTTGTTGCTGGATAGTATCCATTTTTACTCAAATGAATTGAAAACTTATATCCTCACAAACATCCACACGTGAATGTTTTAGTAGCTTTATACATAATTGCCACCAAGATGTCCTTCAGGAAGTGAATGAATGAATAAACTGTGGTACATCCAGATAAGGGAGTGTTGCACAGCTCTAAAAAGAAATGAACTTTCAATCCACGAAAAGACACACAGGAACCTTAAATGCATATTACTAAGCAAAAGAAACCCATCTTAAAAAAGTTATGTATCCTGTGATTATGACTATGGCATTCTTGAAAAAGCAAAGTCACAGTCAATAAATAGATCAGTTTTTACCAGGGTGGAGGTGGGGGGAGAGAAATGAATAGGTGGAGCACAGAGGATTTTTAGGGCAGTGACATACTCTGTATGATATCAGAATGGTGGCTCTATGACATTATACATTCGTTCAAACCCATAGAATGTGCAACAACAAGCGTAAACCCTATGGTAACCTATGGACTTTAGGTGATTATGATGGGTCATTGTAGATTTATTCTTGGTAAAACAAAACAAAACAAAACAAAAACCCCAAACAAACAAGCAATTTAAAAAAAAGCAAACTTTTTTTTTTTTTCTTCTGGTGAGTGATATTGGTAATAGGAGAAGCTATGCATGTGTGGGGGCAGGAGTATATGGGAAATCTCTGTACCTTCCTCTCAATTTTATGGTCATCCTAAAACTGCTCTTAAAAAATAAGTCTTGGGGTGCCTGGGTGGCTTAGTCAGTTGAGTGTCCACTTGAGCACCCAAACTCTTGGTTTTGGCTCAAGTTGTGATCTCAGAGTAGTGAGATCGAGCCCTATGTTGGAGCTCTGTGCTTAGCTAGGAGTCTCCTTGGATTCTCTCACCCTCTCCCTCTGCTCCTCTCACTCATGCTCTCTCTCTCCCTAAATAAATAAGTGAACATTTAAAAAAAATAAAGTCTTCCTTTCTAAAAAAAAGTTCTTTATAGATTTTGGAATATAATTCCATTATCAGATATACATTTCAAAATATTTTCTTAGAGTCTCTCTCTAGCTTTTTATGTCTTAACGTTTTTTTATGTTGTTTTTTGAAGAGCAAACAATTTTTATAAAGTTCAATTTATCGTTTTTTATTTTTATTTATTTATTTATTTATTTATCGTTTTTTATTTTTTATGGGCTTTTTTGGTCACACAGGAAAATCTCTGTCTAATCCCTAGATTATAAGGATTCTCTTCTATGGTTTCTGATATGGTTCTCTCCCAGGCCAAAACCAAGGTGTCACATAGTGATCTCTCTGTAGGTTCTAGGGTAGAATCCATTTCCTTGTTCATTCAGGTTGCTGAGAGAATTTAATTCCACGTGACTGCGGAACTGAAATCCCTGTTCCTTCTGGGGCCGTCAGGTGAGGACTGATCCCAGCTTTTAGAGGCCACCTATATTCCTTCAACCTACCTTTCCCCATCTTTAAAACCAGTAATGGTAGTCAAATGCGTGAACACACACGGACACGCACACATACACACACATGCACACACATGCACAGGGAGAAGGGCAGAGGGGGAGGGAGAGGGACAAGAAGACTCCATGCTGAGCATGGAGCCCCACATAGGACTCAATCCCAGGACCCTGAAATCATGACCTGAGCCAGAAACCAAGAGTCAGACAACACTCAACTGACTGAGACACCCACATGCCCTCAGAAAAGGCCCATTTTTAAAGACTCACGTGATTAGTTTAGAAGTTTCGTAATTTTAGTTTATATGTTACTTTAGTCTCCTAATCTTTTAGATGCTAATGTGAATGGCATTATTGATTTTTAATGGTATTTCTGGATTGTATGTTTCTAGTTTCATGTGTGTATTCTGTGACGTAAATTTTTGAAAAGAGGGATATATTCTTTCAACAAAAAATACAAACAGAAGAGACAAGATTAAAGACATTTAATTTTAATCATGTGACATCTATAGCAATAACGGATTTCTTATAACATTGTAGGAAAAAAATCTGTGTAATTTTTAAAAATTTAGTGAGGAAAGCCACAAGGAAGAAAGAAGAGATAATATCCCTAATCACATTGTGAATTTATGGCAGAGTTTGAGAGTCAGCTCCATAAAATTGTGCTCACACTTGCATCCCATGAGATCCCTTGATCTACCTGTAAGTTAATTCATTCACTGTAATTTGTTAGACTGGGGCAATAAAAATTACTTTTAAATTTTAAACATGCTTTATTTCTTATCCTTAAAACTTTAAAAGATGTAGAAGAAATTTCTTCTACATTTCCATTTTAAATACTAATAATTAAGAATGAAAACGTTGAGGGGCTCCTGGGTGGCAGTCAGTTAAGCATCCAACTTTTGATTTTGGCTCAGGTCATGATCTCAGGGTCCTGGGATCAAGCCCTGCGTGGGTGTGGGTCCATGCTCAGTGGGGAGTCTGCTGGATTTTCTCTCTCTGTCCTTCCCCCACTCTAAAAAATAAATAATCTGAAAGAATGAAAATGTTGAGTGAGATATTCCATATGAATATTATAGTGTCAGTTTCATCCTTCAGCCAGTACATTACATAGTATTATTTTATAGACAGATATGTGAACATGATACACACACACATATATAGATAAACCTCATGTCAGGTGGTCAGTTGAAAACAAGATAAAAGGTCCCTAATGTTGTATTCCCTTGAACAAACCAAAATCCCTTTATAGTTCTTCAATATTAGTATCCTCCCCTTCTTCTCTGAACAATTATTTCCAAGACTTATGTTTTCAAATATTAACCTCTATTTTCAAAATTTCAAATATTAATCTCTATTCAAATCTCTATTTGATTTTGCCTAATGTGAGTCATCAAGAATCTTTCAAGTAGTATTTCTGAAATCTCTTATTTTATGATGAGTCCCAGAATCGCCATTCCCATGGACCATTATTTTTGCCACTACTTCCTTCTCAGGAACAGACCAGTTCTCTACTCTCCTGTAGTTGGCAAGAGGCAAACATTAGAGAAGCTCTTGGTATACACAGGCATAAAAGACAATCTGCTCTTTTGAGTTGTTAAGAACTGGGCTCTCTCATTGTTTAATCCTTTACTGTGAGTGATAACCCTGCCTTCGTGCAATGACATTCACAGAGGTGCCAATGTCTGAGTCGGTGGTCCTTTTCCCACAACAGTGTTATAAAAAATAATAATGACAAGGTATTTGCTATATTGTGATATTCTAATAATGAAACTATCCAATAAAAACTAGCTTATTTGCATTCATACCCTCAAAAACTTTTGGAAATGATCAAAGTAAACATTTCTTCTACAATTTTAAAATATCAGTGATCAAAAATATTTGCTTTAATTAAAAGTCTACATTATTTCTTTAACTTTCCAATAATATACTTAGATATTTATTTCTATCGTTCGACAAGTATTAACATCTATTTCTCACAATAAATGTTTATAAAAATAAGAAAAAATATTGACCAGGAATATAGTATTGAATCACAAACACTCAGAGTTGATGATCTTTCTTAAAATAAGAATTAGAATTGTTTGCACATATTAAATATATTACTGAAGTCACTTTGATATTACTCAGCCGTTGCTAATCAGTCTGAACTATTAATTAAACTTAATGGGCTATATTTTCCTGTCACCTACAACATGTGGTTTATAATTCCTAAAGAATTTAAATTAAATATCAGAATTGAAACTGAAAGAACAGAAAGCCAAAACAAGCAGTCTTAATTCATACAACAATTAAATAATATATTTTATAAGATAAAATCATGAATTAATGACTAACGAAAAAAGCCACCTCTGGCTCTGTCTGTATTCATGACAGGAGACCTGCCTCCCCACATTTGTCATTCACTCCCACTAACACTTCCATTGAATTATGCAGTTGCTTACTAAAGCATTCAATGTGTCACAGCCTAAATGGCCACCAGTCCATAAATTTCAAATTAATTAGCTTTTAATTTATCTGTATTCACCAATATACTTCTAGTCTCACTATGCAGTAGAGTCATTCTTTCCCATATTAATTATATAATTCCTACAGGGTAAAATAACAGGTCTTGGGAGAGCTAAAGCATTTAGAGAAAGAATGAGTTATAAACTCATAGGAATCACCTAAAAAGCAGCAACACCAGCAGTTTATTACATCTGCAAATACACTATGGTTCTGCCATTTGTGTTCAGTACTGACTACTTAGCACTCTTTCATGTTCTGGATGTATAATTATATGTAGTAGTGAGAGTGTTATGATAACTTTTTTAAATGTCCTTCATTTGACTATATACACTAACATATTAGCACATAACATTCAAGCCTTTTTTTTCCCCTCCCTGTTGAACAACATGCTTCCCTTGCCTTAGAACTCATATGCTAAAGAAAGTAGGGAACATTGATTAAGATGCGAGCCAGCAGAGCACCCATGTAGTTTTCCCTCTTATTGGAGAAGGCTGCTGTACACGATGGCTGGTGACACTTTATTATAGAAACTGCTTGGATGGAATGGACAAAACCACCACCTTGGGAGAAAGGAGCCATCCTACAGAGGCCTCTGTTCTGCATTTTTATTTCTAATTAATGCTGAAAATTGTGGCTATACTCTAATAACCGTAGTTTTTGTTAATTTGTAAAGTTAATTTGTAAACCATTCCTACAGTTTAGTGAAACAAACATAGGAAATAAACTAAAAAAGTATTATAATAAACTACAGAATAATGCATTTATTATTACTGATTTCTCCTACTACTAATAATAGTATTAATAATACCATTTGTTTTACTTGATATTATTTTACCCAAGGCCAAATTTAGCCCCAACAATTCCCTGAAAAACACTATTATTTGAATCTACACATTATACATTGGATCACAAGTTGCTTTACTTCTTCTTCTTCGTTGTTTTTTTTTTTTTTGGCAACAACTCAACACAAGAGTTGTGTTTAATTTCAAGACGTTTTCATCACCCCCAAACAAAACCCCATGTCCATTAGCTTTTGGTTTCCATTCCCCTTTAACCCCACCCCTGGTAACCACTTACAGTCTTTCTATCTATATGGAATTTGCCTGTTCTGGACTTTTCCCATAAGTGGAATCATGAAATATATGGTTTTGTGATTGACTTCTTTCACTTAGTTCAATATTTTCAAGTTTCATCAATGTTGAAGCATGTATCAGTACTTCATTCCTTTTTTATTTTAAATAATATTCCATTGCACAGATACATCATATTTTATTTACCTATTCATCAGGTGATGGACATCTGAGTTGTTACATCTTTACCTATTATGAATAATGCTGCTATGAACATTCATGCACCAGTTTTTGGGTGAACATATGCTTTCAATTTTCATAAGTATATACTTTGGAGTGGAAATACATATGGTTAATCTCATATGTTTAATCTCATATGTTTAACTGCCAAGCTGTTTCCCAAGATGGCTGTATCATTTTACATTCTCAGACACAATGTATGAGGGTTCTAACTGCTCCACATCTTCGCCAACACTTATTGTTATCAGTCTTTTTAATTATAGCCATCCTAGTGGGTATGAAGTGGTATTTAATCGTGATTTTAGTTTGCATTTTTCTAATGGCTATAGTTTACATTTCTCTAATGGCTAATGATGTTGAACATCTTTCCACATACTTATCATTCATTTGTTTATCTTCTTGGAAGAAATGTTTATTTTTATCCTTCACTCATCTTTAAATTGGGTTCTTTGCCTTTTTATTGTAGAGTTGTAAGAAATTCTTTCTGAGTTCAATTTCCTTTGTACTGAAATACGATCTCTAGTGATTTCTTCAGCCAGAATCTTTTCAATGTTAGACTCCTTTTGTTTGAAAATGTCTTTTTTTTTTTTTTCACTTTTACCTTTTCTCCATCTTCTGGTGATAGTCTGCTACCCCTGGGTTGTGGAAATAGCCCTGTAGGGAGGTTTCATGTTTCCGTCTGCTGGTCCCAGGAAGTTTCGGGTGTTTCACTTTGGGATCTCCGTATCCTGCAATGATGCTAAATCAGACTCCACATCCATGCATGGCCCAACTGGGGGCTGTAATTGCCAACAGAATCCTTTTTCCTACTCTGAGTATGAAAAAAAAAAAAAGGACCAGCTCTTCCTTGGGCAGAGGGCAAAATTTTTCTAAACCTCCTTTTACTAGGAGCATCCCAGATTTATGCAGGAGTCTCAGTTTTAGGTCCTTCTCTCCTGTGAACTCAAGCCACATCTTGTCCCCCTCCTCCCATTAAAGCGATACTCCCTGGGGCACAGTATCACCATTTCCTACTGTTCTGCCTAGGAGTTCCCACATCATTTCTTGCATCTTGAGATTTCCTATTATTCCCCTGGAGCTTACTTTTCTATTATATGTATCTGTGTGTTGTAACATGAGAGATTCACATACTACACACATTACACACTGAATTACAGATTGCTTTTAAAAGTGATGCCTCCCATGGAGGTGATTATGATTTATAAATATATGGCTATGGCTGAAAAAGCAGAATACTAATGGCCTTCTAAATAACCCCTATAAATAAATGAAATGTTGTCATTAATTTCCAATCACCACTATTTTAAGAACCTCTCACTCTATCTGTCTCTTAGTCCCTATCTCCTGAAGCATTTGCTAAAAAAGATGTACCCTATTCCTGATAGTTTCATTTCATATAGGATTAGCCCTACAGTTCACAGGTGCCACAAATTATTTAAGTTATTCTCAGGGATCCTCATGGAAGTTTCCCTTCAAATCCTCACTTGAAATCATTCTACTGCTTATCCATTTTTTTAAATGACCTGCAAAAATGGAACAAGTCTGACACTGGTAAGCATTGATAGTCATGGTAACAAGCCTTCAGTAAAATAAAATCAACAACAGAGTAGACTATCACCTGCCACCAAATCTGGTATAGTCAAAGTTCTTGGAATTCTCTCTACTCTGATTTCAGTTGCAGTGATGGAGTTTATGTAAACCTTGGTGAAAATAGATCTCAGTTGTTCCACCTAAACTCTGAACTATTTTGCTCCAATCAGATGTATCCTAAGGTATTCTGTAGCCAGTGCAAACATGTCAGTGAACATTGAAGGAACAAGCCAGTAATTTTTTGGGCTTCAGTTTTCTAGGTCTGCCCTTTTGCTAACATATATTTTTAAATGGCATTCCAGAAATGAGCAAAAGAACCTAACAAAGGTAAGATGTGCATGCCCCAAACAGAGCCTGATTCATAGTAAATAATCAGTAAATGTTATGTGAATGAAAGCTCTAGGTGAACACCTTTGGAAATACAGCGAAAAATAAGGAGCAGTAGCTACTTTCAAGGATCTTATAATTTTCTTCAGGATATGTGACAAAATAGGCAGTAATTAAAACCCATCATAAAATTTAAATAAGAGTGAAAGGCTATAAATAAGTGACATTAGCCACTCTGTAATTAATAATTAATGTTTGCTTTAGGTACTTAATATAGGCATCTGGAGTTCAGAATTTAGAAAATTTTAGACAATAGAGCTCAAAGGATTTAGAATTAGGACTAGGTATTTTGAAGGATCCTCAGGAAAACACTTAAATTGGTCCAAAAACTCACAGATTAGCATGAAACAATTTTTCTTTCTTATGTGAATGATGAAAAGAATAGATTATGATCATTTTCCTTTATCAAGACTGCCAAGCAAGATCACTCTGTCCTTTCCTGTATGATTCCTGCAGATCTGCTCCGAGAGTGAATAATGAGCACATCTGCTGCTTAAGGTCCCGTGTTCATCCTCTTCCCCAGTATAAGTCCCTGAATACTGATTAGGGAGAAAGGTAGGTATGTTTCCACACCAATTCAAAGGATTGGCATTTACCTACTGAGGTTGTAATTTGATTTCACCAGGAGCTCTCAATCTCTGTCCCTGGTAAAGTAATGAAAAACAAAGGGTCAAAACACCCCTTGCCAGAGGGCTAGCCTCATCTGTCTGATCCAGTTTTGAAGTCTAGGATCATTTGATATTTGCAGAGTCCCACCTTTAGGACTAAAGATGAAAGTGATATGGGAAAAATGCTAAGATTATCTGATACTGCATCTGATAGGGAAGAAAGGGAATATTATATCATTGGTCTTGTTCTCTTGGAGCTCTGAAGTTTCCTTTTCACTGTTTATCGAAAGAATAGGTACACAATCTTCCAGAGACAAAGCATTTCCTACTCTGAAAGACATTGAACAAAAGAGGCCTAGAGTCTGAATGGGCAAACTTGTGCCCGGGAGCACCCTGAAGGTGAGAGGAATAAGACGGCAAAATTCACTCTGGCAAGAAACCAACAGGCATATTTAGAGGATTCTGAATGAGCCAAGCTGGCTGGTGAAGATGATTTCTGTAACAATATAATGGGATATGAGGCATGATAAATGGAAGTTGAAACTAAGCTGCAGAGTACCTTGAAAGCTATACTACGGAGGATCCTGTAAATGTCAAGGAACCATTTAAAGTTTCTGACTCAGGAAGCAACAAGATCAAAAGGAATTTTAAAAAATAATTATTGGGCTCTATCTAGGTGAGACTAGATGGAAAAGTTGAGAGAAAGGAGAGTCATGTTGCTGGCAAATGGAGATATCATCAGGCCACCATAAGAATTGTGAGGAAAAGAAAAGGAAGAGAGGAATGAATAGGTAGAACAGTCTAAGTGGTAGATTTTAAAGCTGTTAACTACCTAGAGAAGGATGGTCAAATCAATAGGTTTGATAATAGATATGTTAATGATATGATAACAGAATGTTAAACTAAGGCACAATCATTAAATACATGAATGATCAATTGCTAAAATTTAAAAAAAGTCTTTAATCCCAAAGTAATATAATAAATCTTTGATTAACAATTACAGACATATAAGCATAAACTAGTGATTTAAATTGCATTCAGAATGAGAGAATTGGCATTATTTACTATACATCATCTCATTTGGAAAGTACTTTGTCAGGTCATGATAAATTAATAAAATTAATAGAACCTTACTATTTCTTAACATCACAACTTTTTCTGTCCTGTATCAATACATTTTCTCCTATCAATGGGAAGCTTCCTGTCAAAATATGTCAAGAATGACTGACATGTCTTATGGTTATGAAGAATAAACTGAAAACTTAGAGATAAATCAATAGTGAGTCACAAGCATTTTAATATTAAAGAAAAAATATTTAATACACAGAGCTGATATTTAATAAAAACTTGTAAAAGCCAAATTCCACTATTTTTCAGATTAACAATACTTATCTTTAAAGTAATCTGTGGTTCAATAAAATACAATTGGAAACATTAGACTGAGTTTAAGAGCGAGGCTTAAATTTGTTACTGAAGAACTGAAGTTGCTTTGATACAGGTAGTTAAACTGATTTGACCAGAACCCTCAGTTTGACACATATTTTACACTGTGACCAACTTCATAAAAATGCATAAAACAAAAACAAAGCTTTTCATAAGATGTCTACTCTTTTTTTTTTTAAGATTTTATTTATTTGACAGAGAGAGAGAGATCGATCACAAGTAGTCAGGGAGAGAAGGGGAAGCAGGCTCCCCACTGAGCAGAGAGCCTGATGTGGGGCTTGATCCCAGGACCCTGAGATCATGACCTGAGCCAAAGGCAGAGGCTTTAACCCACTGAGCCACACAGGCGCCCCAGATGTCTACTCTTTATGACATGCCTATGTACTCTCTTTTCTTTACTCAATTCTATTGCACTCTTTTAAAAATGCAGCATTTAACCTAAAAAACTGATTTCATCACCCATTAATAGCTCACCAATCTGTTGGAAAACTATTGTTCCAGAACATTCTACACAATTCAGCTAAGAAGTTAAAAACATTTTTTTCTATTTATTAATTTAAAAATCTATTAAAGAGAACTCATGGTAATTATTTTACAAAAAAATGATAGGGCAATTTGTTAAATTATACTTAAATGTGTTATCTTTCATTATAAAAAGAGTTATAAAAGCCAATAAATTATAGCTATGTTTACTTTTTATTTACAGAAATGCTCAAGAAACAGATTCGGACTTTGTTCAATATTTATTATTTGGTGTCAGCAGAGAAGGAAACTATAAACATTTGCTAAACACGCTGAAAGACTGTCTGCTTTCAGTTTAGATTTGTAAATACTCTTAGCACATAAGTAAACTGGAAATGTTATTTTGAGTCTCCAGTGTGAATCAGAACAAACATTCTTATGCATATAAAAGCCACACTAAAAAAAAGTGCAGTATATTTTTCCACTAGCGAAAGAACACAGTTGCCAGAATGAAATGTTAAATCAGAAAACTAGGCTTGAAATACTGAAATTAATAACATCTACAAATAGAAACCTTATCAAAAACTTCTGATCTGGAGCCATGACTCCCCCAGTCACGGATGTCATGCAAATTTCTATCAACAGGGAAGAATTGACTTGATTGCCATGAAATATTGTAAGTATGTTAGTGATGAAGCAGAATTTTTTTTAAAAAAGATTTCAGTTCAATAACTGATGAGAAAATTTCCTGTTGAGTGTTTTATTATGTGAAGTCTATTTAGCTAGGCAATTAATTTATAAACATATGAATTTTATTTTTTAAACTGACAAAAATCTCAATTGGTACAAGGAACTTCAAAAAAGCAATCTATACATCTTTTTTTGTGTGGGGGGTACATAGGGCTTCAGTATATTATTTTCTCTGCTTTTGTAAGTCTTAGAAATTTCCTTTAATAAAAAGTTTTTAATGTATATATCTTAAAATCACTAAGATGGCTATTTTAATGCCATGTCATAACTAAAGCAATATGCCACGTTAAAAAATGAAATTTTCAAGTGTCAAATGCCTAGAAAATTAATAAAACCCAGGTAGAGTTAATAAAAACAAGCCCAAACATTTTGAACTAATATTGTAGGGCCATATTTTCAGATTTCAAAATAGTATATAGAGAAAACTGATTTTTTGTTATATATTGATCAATAAATGACACATGAAAGCCAATGTGACTCAGGATTTTTCTGAGATAACTTATAGACAAATCAGATATTTATTAAAGAGTTTGACTTAAAATTCTATTCAAAATTTAATTTAATGGTATCTGAATAAAATTCAGTAATCAATCCAGAATTAATATATAATAGTAACAAATGAATCTTCTGAAATAAATGTGCACTTACACAAAAGTTAGTGGGACTAATCATATTTAAATGTAAGTGAAGTGTCTTAAGGCAGCACAAACAGTTAAATAATCAATATATGGATGACAGAAATTTTCAATCCCAAAATTGTCATCTGCTCTATGTTAAATTGCTTATCATACCCCAAAATTACAAAAGTAACTAAATAGGTAGGAAAAGAAGTATCATAAAATTGAATTAAAGGCAATTTAGTTTACTCTAAAAAATTCACGATTGTTAGGGCTTTTAATCAACGCAGAGAGGAGGATTATTCACATAATTTTTAGGTGACTGTTTCTATGATCCTAACAATTGAGCAGTGTAAGTCCCGAGCTCACTCTCTGCATGTTACTATTTTGCTGGTTGGTCACTGTAATGGGCTGCATACAAGTATGGCCACCAGCAAACTTTCCCCTTTTACGCATACGTTACAAAAATTGAGAGGTGCAGTCAATTTCTCCACCTCTTTCATCTGAGCTGACTTTGTGGGTTGTTGTAATCAACACCATAAGGCTGATACTATACATGAAGTGACACTCCTGGGGTTCAGATTCAAGGCCTTAGTAAGATTGGCAGCCTCCACTTCCCTCTCAGAACCCTGAGATCACCATGCTGTGAGATACAAAGCTAGCATCTGGGCAGGTCACACGGAGGAGAACTAAGAGTCTGCGGCTGAAAGCCCAGCCCAACCACCAGCTGAATGCAGCTTCAGGAATAACCACATCTGGGACAGCAGGAGTCAATACACAGACACATGAGAGAAGAGAATTGCTGTAGTGTTCAGTCACTAAGTTCCAGGTGATTTGTTATCACGAATAGGTGACTGAGAGGATGAGTTTACTTTCCTCATGGGATCTTAACTTCAGGAAATTTCTGACTTCAAGCACGATATAGCTGCCAGACTAGGAAACCCAGATAGAACATAATAAAATAAACTAAAATGCGTAATAGGTATGTGATGCAGTCCAAAACGACTCCTGGGGCACCTGAGTGGCTCAGTCGTTAAGCATCTGCCTTCGTCTCAGGTCATGATCCCAGGGTTCTGGGATCGAGCCCCGCATCGGGCTCCCTGCTTGGCGGAAAGCCTGCTTTTCCCTCTCCCACTACCGCTGCTTGTGTTCCCTCTCTCACTGTCTGTCTCTCTCTGTTAAATAAATAAATAAAGTCTTTAAAAAAAAAAAAAAAAACAACTCCTCTCCATCTCCAGCCTTTTCAGGGAATGCACTGAAGCCAGGTATCTCTGCCCTATCTGATTACTGACCTGCAACATCAAAGGCTTCACTCTACGGGTCCTAACATGGAAGGCGGTGTGTGTGCTCACATATCATACACCCAGACTTTTGAAATACGTGGCATGTTATCAATGTTTCCTCTTAGGCACTGTTTTATATTATATGCTTTCCTGTTTTAGGTCCTGGCTGTCCAGAATCGTCATTAATATGACAATTAAAAGTGGCATGAAAAGGACTAATGGTGGTTTGATCATTTTTTTTAATTAAGCATATATCAAAGCATAAGCAGGAAAAAAAACATTTCTTTTTTTTAGAAAAAAATTATTTCTTAATGAATATCTGAATGACTATGTGGAAGACAATATTCTGGTCTCAAATTTAATGCTGACAGAGTATCCCTGTTCAAGTCGCTTAACTTCTTTATGCCTTATTTTACTGAACAATTAGAATGATAATATCTGTCCTGACATACATCACAGGAGATTTGTTCAAATAAATGAGATAATATATATGAAGGCACTTTTGAAGACTACCCAAGAGGGTAGTTAATGACACATGAGAAAAATGTAAGGCATAGAATACAGGAGTTGGAGAGGAATTTAGAGGTCAGGCTATGCAACATCGCTTCCGCATTATCATTCACCTTGTGCTTGACCTACATTGTAAAGGCAGGTCATTTCGTTTTCAGACAGCTCTAATTGTTAGTAATGAGCTTAAATAATCTGTGTCCTTGTCACTTCTGCCCTTTGGCCTTATTTCTTTCCTCCAGAGCACCACGGAACATTTCTATTCTATCTCCAATTCAATTCAGTCCAAAAGCATATTGTCAGGAAGTGAACTAAGACATGGGCTACAGATATGAACAATATGTTAGTAAGACAAGGTCTGGTGGTGCTCTGATGTCCCTCGCAGGCTAGTGGAGACAGACACATGACAATAAATTAATGTCCTTCAGTGTGGTAAGAGCTGAATGAAACTATAAGGATGAGGCAGAGACGCAGAAAACACAAAGGAAGCAGTGGTCTACCCACCTGGGCACATCAGCCAAGTCCACAGGGAGACGGCGTCTCTACAACTGAGTCTTGTAAGACAGTTATGGGAATAACTTTGTGTGGAAATATCAAAAAGTGAATTTGTTGGGAAAGATAAACAGTAAGAATAAATTCAAGTATCTACTAACATGCTCCTATTAATACTTCTGCAAAAATTCTTAAACAGTCTTTGCATGAACTTCATGGTACATAATTTACAGATCCACTCATAACCCAGTAAGATTGGTATCATTTTTCTAAATGATACAAATCTGAAGAATGAGAAGGAGAAGGAACAGAAACAATAAACCAAGTCCTGGACACAAATTTTGTAAGAGAATGTCTTTTGTTGAGATAACCCAATACTGTAACTTGTTTATTGGGTGGTAAGGGCAAGGGGAAGAGACTGGCAGAAGAAACTAGCACTTGTGTATAAAAAAACACCTCACCTATCTTCGTATTAAGGCTTTTAAAGGCTGGCTTTGCTATCCTTTCTCTAGGGCTCTATTTATTTCAACCTAAATGTAAAATGTGGTATGTATGTTTTCAAATACTGACTCCAATCAAATAAAAATAACTGAATTCAGATTTTTTGTTTTTCATCAGGGACCTATGCCACTCATTTCTATGATATCTTAAATCCTGAAAAAACTATTCACTTTCTACATGCTCATCCAAATCATTATTGATTAAAAAAAATAGTCTGAAGAGGGTCCTAAGCAAACCCCATCATCACAATCCTCCCCCTTCTTGAAAATCTGCCAGCCAACACTCTGTGCACGAGGCTACCTCAGTTCCCACCCTCCAGGGTCCAAATAAGCTGATGATTCTCAAATCGATGTCCATAGTCACTAGTTCTGCTCTAAGTTCCAGAAGAGTGTACCTAGTTACCTTACAGAATTTTCCCATAGATCCACAACAAGGACTCTCAACTCAGTGTTCCAAAACACCTTGTTATTTCCATTTATCCTCTAAACCTGTCTTTCCCTGTTATTATTTGACTTACTTAAAGCAGACTCATCCTAATAGTTATCATCTAGAAATGATGATTAATTTTTTTTGGTCACAAAATAACTTGGTCCCCAAATAAAAAATGAGTTTAAAATACCCAGAGTCCCATATCCTTAATGAACATCTATTTTAAATCTACGCAATATATCTATGCATATCTATACAAACCCATGCATATTCAGGAAATGTACCTATCCAACTAGGAGAGTTTATGGAATCACACAGAGGAAACAGGCTTTGGGTATGAGGTGAGTCTATTGCCTACTATCCTGGACTCACTGCTAGCCAGCCAACAACTGATCACAAACCAGGCATGATGTAATTTCTGACCTAGTATTCGAAGACATATGTTAGTATCACCATGATGATGCTGATGAAAATTTAAAACACCGAAAGATTTGCCTGCTATGAACTTTTAGGATTTTATGGCTGTACTTGGCATTTTGCAGTCCCATTAAATAATTAAGTAGGTCTTCATTTCTTCCAAGTGTCACTGCTTTAAGTATGACCCTTCAACTCTAGGTATAGCTTTTGGTAATTAGAATTTAAGTAGGCAAAAACAATGAAATCCTGCGTAAATTTTCCTCTATAATTCTAAGATTCAATAATCTGTGACCTAATGTTCTATAAAGTAATTCAGGCTGAAAGTAGGGCTCCACCAACCACCTGAATGTTTTCCAATTACCTTTCTTGGCCACGTTGTTCATAAAATCTTTTTCTCAGCACGTTTTCTTTATTTTATCAAGGATAATGTTTTTTGTTAAAAGACAACTTTTAAAAAAATCTGTACTTTCTGGGGCACCTGGGTGGCTCAGTCAGTTAAGCAGCTGACTCTTAATTTCGGTTCAGGACATGGTTTCTGGGTCCTGGGATTGAGCCTGGAGTCAGGCTCCATGCTTAGCATGGAGTGAACTTGAGGATTCTCTGTCTCTCTCAATCTTTTTTTCTCCCTCTCTCTCTCTCTCTCTCTTTCCGTCTACCTCTCTCCCTGCTCACTCTCTCTCAAATAAATAAATAAATAAAGCCTTTTAAAAAATCTGTACTTTCCAAAAGTTTATATTCAGAATCAAAAACAATTTCTCCTAAAAACTCCTATTGTGTTCAGATATTATCTCACTTAAACCTCTAAAGAATCCTATAAAGTAGATAGTGTTAGATAGGAACGAAAGAGAGTGGGTAAGGTTATGGCTCAAGGGACAGAGCCTGGTTCAATTCCTAGGCTTGCATGCTATCCACTGGTTAAATTCCTTAACCTCTTTGTACTTTAGTTTCCTAATTTAGAAAGTAGGGATGATTGTGATGATACCAACTGCCTAGAATCGTCTGAGAATTAAATAAGTTATTTATTTAAGACCCCTAGAATAAGAAAAGAATTGAGACACAGGGAGGTTAAGTCACTTGTTGAAAGTTTTACAGTAAATATGCAGCATTCCCGCTTCAGATAACTTTCTCTTACCCAAGTCCAGTTTATTTTCTCTACCGTGGTTGCATGAAGATCCTATTTTTTTAAATAGATGTAGACAAGATGGGACATCAAGTAGAGTCAAGATTACTCTAAAGGTCCTCAGGACAGCAAGCATGACCTTCAGAAATCGTTTCATGTCAGAGAATGTTTTTTAATATGAGTCACTCACACTTATAACACAGAAGAACTTTACCTGCTGTTAGAGTTAAGAACACACTTGACTTAATGAAAACTGTTACATGTCAAAACAAAGGTTTCTGCTGGCAAATAAAAAGTATTTTTCAGAAATCAGAAATGTTCCTCTCTATGGAAGAACGTATGTTCAGAGAAAAAAAAAAACTGCATGTACTTTTGCACATAACTTCAGTCTTGCCTTGAACATCCAAGGATAGTGTATTAATGCTAAAAACTAGGACAGAAAATGTGGCATCCTGAAACAGCTGACAGATGTTGGCAAACAAGCCAACACATATTACCCTTCTCAACCTCAAAAATAATTATACCCTTCACTAGTAAGTAATCAGACATACCCTTTGCAGCTCTGGCCTTTGGTGGACCTGTGTAATTGTGGCAAATTGCTTCTTTTGCCATGACACTAGGTATTTCATGATATTTAATGTGTGTCTTTCAAAATATTTTTAAATGAAACCTTACTCATGATGATAATAATTTTGTTAAGTGGTATCCTTATTTATGCTCCTGGTTATAAAAGGGGGAAAATCTTCTCATTTAGTCTGCAGTGAAATTATATGCATACAGTAGTCCCCCTTATCTGCAGAACATATGTTCCAAGACCCCCAGTGGATACCTAAAACCACAAGTAGTACCAAATCCTATACGTACTATGTTTTTCCTATACACACATACGATAAAGTTTAACTTATAAAGTCGGTACAGTACGAGATTAACAATGATGATAAAACAATTATAATAATATACTAATAAAAGTTATATGAATGTGGTCTCTCTCTCCCTCTCAAAATATCTCCTCGTACTGGGCTTACCCTTTTTCTTGTGATGATGTGAGATGACAGAATACCTATGTGTGAGATGAAGTGAGGTGAATGGTGTAGGTGTGACTTGAGTTAGGCTATTACTGAGGACCATCTGCTTTCAGACCGCTGTTGACTAAGGATAACTGAAACTACAAAGTGACAGCATGAGTAGGAAGGGACTAATGCAGCTCACTCATTCATCCATTTCCACAAAATTGGTTTTGAGAAATCTTTTTTTACTCATAAGGTAAATTTTATTTTATTTCAAGTTTTTATTTGATTTTGAAAAATCTTAATAGAATTTCCGAAAAAAGAACTCTACATACATGCATTCAAGCACATACAAAGCCATTTCAGATGTGCAGTTGCACTTATATTATGACTTCACTTTCCACAAATATTTTCTTGAGTGTCTACTAGTAGGCAATATTCTATAGATAAAAATATAAAGAAGGCAAAATTTCTCTATTAAAAAGTTTAGGTGAGGGACACCTGGGTGGTTCGGTCGGTTGAATGTCAGAGTTTTGATTTGGGTCAGGTCATGATCTCAGGGTGGTGGGACTGAGTGCTATGTAGTTGGGCTCTGAGGAGTCTGCTGGAGATTCTCTCTCTCCTCCCTCTGTTCCTCCCTCCACTGGCATGCACGCACACACACACTATCTTTCTCTCTCTCTCTCTAGAAATAAATAAATCTTAAAAAAAAAAGAACTTTAAGGGATTAAAAAAATTAGTCAAACCCCTAAATCAGGATTTCAAAGGCCTCTCCCCACTAGTCCTAACAGAACTTGCCAGAATAACTTGCGCTAACCTCCATCTATGACCTGAAACATTAGCTAAACCTAGTTTCTTTTCAATTTTCAAATATATCCTGAACTTACACATTCCCATATATTTTTTCTAAAAGTTTTTCATATGTTTCTTCCACTGCTGTCTACCTAAATTCAACATATCTTTTAAGATTATTTCAATTTATTCTTCTATGATTGCCAGCAACCAGAAATAATCTCTTTTTCCAGCATTTCAAATCACTGGTATATGACATTCCAGGCTTCACTGTCTAGTAATCTAGGTTTGGCAACTCATATACTATAGGAAAAAATGTGTGAAGGTGGAGTCTGTGTCTAGATTTCTGGCCTATACACTCTGGTGCAGTACCTTACACATCCGTTAAGTATCTTTAAATTAAATTAAAAGATAATTCAGACTTTCAGCTTTAAGCAGTATCATTTTGTGACACAAAATTGATGTACTTGAACTTTTTCATTTCATTTCACACACACACACACACACACACACACACACACACACACACACTTCAAAATTCCCATATTGATATTCTAGAATTCAAGATATATTTTCAAAGCCAAAGGCAGGTGGAGCTCCCAGGAAGGGTATTAAGGCTAGATCCAGATAAAGCAGAATTTATGCATCTCTCCCCCACTGCATATCCCAGTGTCAAAGGCACAAAGCCTTCATTGATCACCAGGCCTGAAGACCACATGAACTCTTCTAAAACAGCTAACTGAGATTACATTAGTCAGCATTCTCTAAAGAAACAGAGTCAATATACACATATGAATTCAAACATATATTCTGCCTTGTTGTTCTGTTGGGGTCCCACTCAACAGATTGGATGATGCTTATTCACATTTGGGAGGGCATTCTGCTTTATGTGGCTCATCATTTCAAATGCTAATCTTTTCCAGGAACACTTTCACAGACACATCCAGAAATAACGTTCTACCAGCTATCTGGGTATCCCTTAGTCCAGTCAAGCTGACACATAAAATTAAATTTGGTCCCATCAAGGGAACCAAATTTCAGCTTTCCATTGGTTCTACCTGTACTATTCTGTCTACATCCTTTGAGAGCAGACTAGACAAGCATTAGAAGTGTCTGAGTTGGAAAGGTACTCATAATTTGAGCAAGCATATCCAATATTATGAATTAATCTTATATCTTTAAAGTAAAGAAAAATAGTTCATTGCTTTCAAAATATAAACAACAGAAGATGAAATCAACTTAGCTTAGTTGATACCAAAAAAGATAAATAATTTTCAACAAAGGTAAAAGAAACCTGGTCCACTGGAAACAGCAGAATCTCTGAAAACTTTGGAATTTTATGTTGGTTCAAAGGTAGCATAGGTTGCAAATAAAGTAACCAATGGTTCCAGTTTCTCTAGAACTATGGATGTCCCCAAGATATGAGACTTGCAGTGCTAAAACCAGTGAAGTCTCAGACAAATAGGAACAAGTTTTTCACCCTTGTTACAAAAGAATAAGCAATAATATTTTCATCCATTCATGGATATTAATTCTCCAAAAGATAACGTGGATTGGCTGAAGTGGACAGGCAATGGCGTGCTACACCTTGGACTGGGGAGTTGGCACTAGGAAGAAATGGAACCATAAAAAAACAAGAGAGAAATGCTTGTCTGTATAAATGATGGAAGAAACACTGCTTTAAATTATCTGGGTATAAATTCTACTTTATCTAGCCAGACAGTGGGTAAAAGATTTCCTAATTCAAGAGACCTATAATAAGCATGCAAAGACAAGATCCAAAACATATGGCTAAGACTTTATACATAAACAACTTTTCAATTTAAGATCTAAGACAAGTATGGTAACAATACCCAAGGGGGCTCAATGACAGAACAATCAGAATCTACCTTTCCCAATCTATTACTTTTTAAATACCAGACATAGAAATGCCTCTTTTCATTCAATAGTAAATAAAGTAATATGAGGCTACACAGACACATACACCCACACACACCCACACACACTTTTAAGGACAGTAATACTAGTTGAGAGGTAAATATATGTCAAAAAGGACAGGAGTTTAGGAGGGAAATTTTTTTAAATATAAGTAAACTGGTGAAAATGGAAACCGGAATCTGAAGCAAAAACAACAGGATATTTATGCAGGAAACTAAATCTGTAGTGTAAATGAGAAACTTGAGAAGATTCTCCAATAATGCAGGGGAAATAAAGACATATAGAAGAAAATGAAAAATAGGACACTGATATTCTTAAAGAAAAGACTAAACACATGACACAGAAATAACATGCAAAAACAAAGTAATTCAATTCAAATTTTGAGTTTGAAAATTGAAAGGATTATTTATTTCAACATAATTAAATCAATACAGCATGTTCTAGAGATTTTTTTTTTTCTCCAAGAGAAAAGGGGGGAAAAATCCAGATAGACAAAGCAGGTCATACACAACAGAAATCATATTTGCCCAGACTTCTACTCTTTACCACTAAATTGTAAAAATCATTCAAGCAATGTCTACAGAAACACTAGCTGTTCAACAGTCAAATATGGCCTATAGTCATTTTTTTCACCATCCCTGCTTAAAAAAAAAGAAAAAAAAGTTGGAATATGAATGCTTTCAGAATAAGTCTGTACTTGCCACAAACTTTATATCAGACACCTTCATGATTTACATTTCTTTCTCTGTTTCAAAATCTTATTTAAATTCCAGTTAGTTAACATACAGTGTAATATTAGTTTCAGGAGTAGTATTTAGTGATTCATCGCTTACATATAATACCCAGTGCTCAACACAAGTGCCCTCCTTAATGCTCATCACATATTTAGCCCATCCCCCACCCATCACCCCTTCTATAACCCTCAGTTTGTTCTCTATAGTTAAAAGAGTGTCTTGTGGTTTGATTGCGCTAATAGGTATTTACCCAAAGGATACAAAAATACCAATTCGAATGACAAATGTACTCTAATGTTTATAGCATCATTATCAACAATAAATAAATTATGAAAAGAGCCCAAGTGACTCTCAACTGAGGAACAGGTAAAGAAGGTGTGTGTGGAGGGTGTGTGTGTGTGTGTGTGTGCATACATATATATACATATATATATGTATATATGTATATATATGCATATATATGTAATATATATAATGAAATATCACTCAGCCATCAAAAAGAATGAAACCTTGCCATCTGCAAGATATGGATGGAGCTAGAGAGTATTATGCTAATCAAAACCAGTCATTCAGAGAAAGACAAATACCATATTTCAATCATATATGGAATTTAAGAAACAAAATAGATGAACATAGGAGAAGAGGGAAAAAACAATTTACATTTCTGACTTTGATCCTGTAGACTTTTGTGAGTTTTCTTTAACCTGGGGTCTACAGAGACTTTATAGCTAGTTAATATTGTGATCCATGTCTGAAGCAAAAGCACTTTCTTCCAATGGAATGCTTTCACAGCACTCTTAAAAATGAGCACCATCTGTCTGGAATTAAAATAAATAATAAGAATAGGCAAGACATGGTTTATTAACAGTGTGTGTACAGTATGTTGAACACAGTAAAATGTAAAGGTTTTTCTCAGTGCTTGTCGTTAATACGGTGTACCACAAAATAAAATTGTGAACATTTGTGACTCAAAGATAAGAACATGGGAGTTAATTTTATACAATGATATATCATCAAAATCTGTGAAATAGGGAAAGGCATAGGAAAAGAGTGCTAATTCTCTTATTTTCTATAAAAGGGGTTGATATAATTTCCTTATTAACATTAATAAACAAAGGTTCAAGTATGCTTTCTTATAAAAGTAAAATAGAATTGGGAGAATCTGCAGCAGAAGATCAATCTCTTCAAATCTTCCCTCCAAATCATCAGACAAAAAATAACAGGAATGAAAATAAATTCCACATCGCTTCTCGGCCTTTTGGCTAAGATCAAGTGAAAATAAATTCCACATATCCAAAGAAGGAAAGAAATGCATTAACATACAGCAAACTAAATAGAAAGCAGGAAAGAAAAGAATACATTTGGGGCTCCTGGGTAGCTCAGTTGGTTAAGCAGCTGACTTTGGCTCGGGTCCTGATCCCAGGGTACTGGGATTGAGTCCCATGTCCGGCTTCCTGCTCAGCGGAGAGCCTGCTTTTTTTCCCTCTCCCTCTGCCTGCCTCTCTGCCTACCTGTGCTCTCTCTCTCTATCTCTGTCAAATAAATAAATAATATTTTTTAAAAAAGAAAATAAATATAAGAGTCTATCAGCTGTGATAGCAAAAGTAAATAGATCGATGCCCTTATAAGACAAAGATTTGCAGTTTGAGAATAAAATCAACTATATGTACTCTTCCCACCCCAAATTATAGGAAATAAAATGTAATGAAAGGGTAAAGTTTAAATATATACAAAAGAACAAATATATTAATTTCAGTCAGAGTGGAACTTTTTAAAATAAAAATGCTATTTATTGTTTAGTATCAGTCCACTTAACTCTAGTTTCCAAAAGGAGAGAGAAGTGGCTTTTTTTTTTTTTTTTTAGTAAGATTTAATTCCTTGACCTAAAACACAGCGGGAGCTCATTAAATACTGAACAGATGAGGGAATGGATGAATGAAAGGCAGAGTGAGCTGATGCATGAAGCCCTGTCTGGCTCCAGTCTTAAAGAATTCCTCCCTTGCTTGTTTCCTATCCCATACTCTGGTTCCTTTTGTAGACCTTTTCCTTAATACTTTCACCAGCTGCCCTTATTAGCCTTTCTTTTGGTCTTTCCCACTTGTCTATAAACATCTTGAAAGCAGGGAGCATATTTCATACGAGTATTTCCAGCCCTCATGTTCATTAAGTGAACTCCCTTATTATCTGGGTACAGCTTCCTACTCACCATATGGAGATTCTATAGCTTACAGGAATGAGAGATATGAATAAATGCAGTATAAACTATGATGAATGTTACCAGAAATGAATGGTTAACTTACACAACACAATATGCCAAGTGTTGCACAGTATGCTATGATGAGTGCTTTGTATGTATTCTCATTTACTCATTCCAAGATCTTCAGGCTGAAGGTACTCTCTATCGTTCCCATTTTACAGAGGAAGCAATTAAAACATACAGAGCTAAAATGGCACGCAACTAATAAGATGCAGAGCCTAGATGCCAATTCATGGCTGAATAACAGTCCCGTGTGTGTGTGTGTGTGTGTGTGTGTGTGTGTCTGTGTGTGTCTGTGTGTGTGGTGTGAGACATCATATTTTGTTTATCTATTCATCTGTAGATGGACACTTTGGTAGTTTCTATACCTTGGTTAATGTGAATAATGCTGCAACGAACTCGGAGGTACAGGTATTTCTTCAAGATCGTGATTACATTTTCTTTAGATATGTACCCAGAAGTGTGGCTGCTGGATCAGGTGGATTAAAAATCAGTTCTATTTTTAAGTTTTTGAGAGAAACTCCATATTATTTTCCATAGTGACTTTATCAATTTATATTCCCACCAACAGTGCACAAAGACAAACCAATCATTTAAATGTTACGTGCTTCACCATTCTATAAAGAGACTATCTTTCCCATCTACATTTTTACAAGGGTATGGTGAAATAAAAAGACACACTAGGTAAAAATGACTTGTAAACATTACTTAGAGCTTCCTTATCTGTCATGTTGCATACAGGAAACACTCTTTCAGCATTACTTCTTTTAGAACTTTGAGAAAGTATTTATTATTGGAGAATTAAGAGCAAATCATCTGGCATGCTGAAACCTGAGTAGAAGTTGAAGAGGGAGATACTTTTCTGAAGTACGACTTTAAAATGGTTACTTTCTAATATACCAAGTTTGGGAGCAAAAATTGGGCTGCTTGGCACTGTATTTTCTACTCATTTCACCCTATTTTGCCTTTAACTTGTTGATAAATCTCTAAGAAAGTACATGACCAACTCTGTTTGAAAAATTACCTTTTGGGGCGCCTGGGTGGGTCAGTGGGTTAAAGCCTCTGCCTTCAGCTCAGGTCATGATCTCAGGGTCCTGGGATCAGGCCCTGCGTAGGGCTCTGCTCATCAGGGAGCCTGCTTCCCCCTCTCTCTCTGCCTTCCTCTGCCTACTTGTGATCTCTCTCTCTCTCTCTCTCTGTCAAATAAATAAATAAAATCTTAAAAAAGGAAAAGAAAAATCACCTCTTACAGTAACTAAGGAAAATCTGCTTCAACTACAGTATTAAACTTTGTGTTTTTTAAAGCAATTCAATAGTATGTGCATACAACTCATTTCCACTGCTTCTAAGCAAAACCTATAAAATTCTATATTTCTATCTTGCAAATTTCTATAATTAATAAACTAAGTTTTGTCCATAACAATAACAAATGGCCATTATTTCTCTAGGCTAATAGAAAAAAAGTCAATTAAAAGTGGAACATTACATTATCACACTAAATCTGAATGTAAATTGAACAGAATATGTATGAAATATAAAGGCAGGACACACCTGAAGTTCTGCTTTATACCAACTGCTCAGTTGGCTTATCTGGATTTGGAGTTCAAAAACAATTTTTTTTTTTTAATTCCATACCAAGATGTTAGCTGCCATTTGACTATCATGTTAAAATTTCTGAGTGCTAAGAAGCCTTGTGTCTCTCAAAATAAAGAGTAGATGTAGGTAAATTGATTTTCAGTTTCCTTTCTATATAATCTTAGCTGTTAAATGAAGTAAGATGTTGGACTTTGTAATAAACTAACCTAAAATAAGCATAAAATTAAAAATGCTGTACTAATATTTTTGTAAAATTTTGGGCTAACTTTTGAAGTATTTTGCTTACTGTAAAAAATTAGCTTTTTAAATTTCCCTGTTACTGTGTTAGTGATAGATCAATTATGTATCTATAGAGAAAATAAACTTTGAACTTAAACATAATAATAAATTAATCTAGGTATTATTATTGTTAATTATTTTCTGGGAAAGTTTTTCCAAACTTAGGACCTTCTAAATGCAGTACAGTATAGTGGAAAAGGCATTCTCTAAGATATCAAGCAACCTCAGTTTGGTCCTTTGAAACAATCCAGTGGTATCATTTGACTTCCAGAGTTCAGGTTAGTTTACTATAAAATGCAAGTACTCTTTTTCAATTTCAAGACTACAGGATTTCACACCTACTTTTTACCACTTCCTCCAGTCATTGTCTTTTGACCTTTGAAAATAATTGAACTGTAAATTTAAAAGTTTCACTTAATATCTCAGAAATGTGTTGGTAAAGATGAAGAATAAACGTTACATGATCTCTTCTACCACTTCTATCTAATTGCAACATTTAAAGAAATCCTAATAGGTG
Organism: Potos flavus; assembly: GCA_028534135.1. Taxonomy (NCBI): domain Eukaryota; kingdom Metazoa; phylum Chordata; class Mammalia; order Carnivora; family Procyonidae; genus Potos; species Potos flavus. The sequence goes on from CM052900.1 coordinate 41,747,637, forward strand.
TCAAATAACCCTTCTTTTAAAATTCTTTACCTCTATTTGGTAATATCGGTTTTTTGGTAAATATCTCCTTTCTTCTATTTTTATATTCATCTGTTTCAATATTATCTGTACAGTTCACTGTTGTTCATCACGTTGTCCCTTTTACCACAATGAATACTTTTGTTCAAAAAATAGTCCCTCCATGACCATGAAAGAAACAAATATATAAAAAAGAGAAGCATGATACAACGTGGTGTTTCTTTCTTTCTCTTTCCTCAGCTCTCTCTCTATTGATTTTCCACTCAAAACCTTTAATAACCTCAGAACAGATAACAAGAGAAAAGGCTGAGAAGAAGAATTTTCTTGCCACCTGAATCTCTACGAATGCAAGTCTACAACCTGGAGAGACAGTTTTGGAGAACACAAGATGACTCAGGACTAAGCAAAAGCAGACTGTATCAACAGCAAGAGAGCAGAGGATCAAATTATGACTGTTATAATTTTGGAGAAACAATATTAGAATAATCATTAATGATGTAGGAATTCTGACAACCGAGAGCTCTTAGGGGAATTAAGGAGGATACATCAGGTGTTATCCCCTGGGAAAGGCATGGCATTGTTTGCCTATTAGCAGATTATTTGATCCAGGCTTGATACAGTTACTGAGTAGGACGATTACTGGCTAATCTTTACTTTTAATTACTCCCATGAGCCTCTGAATCGTTCCTCAAGCTGTAAGCCCAGACCTGGCCCATTTCTTTATGAGGATCCTGAAGAGATGTCTCTTGATAGCTTGAGGGGTACTCAACCAAACTTGCTTCAGCTATTTTAGTACCTAGGATATGAATTGGTGATCCTATTTTTTTCCTCTTAGGTACATAAAGGTATGCCTTAAATAAATTACAAATAAATCTACATGTACCATATTGATGATGATGATTGTTATTATTAATATGATTGTAATTAGTTCAGTAATCTTAACCATAAAAATTATTTAGATTTTGAAACTTTTCACTTGACAAAGCTTTTAAAAAATATATTCATTTGACATAACAACGCATAGAGAATTATTTCTATTTGGGTGTCATTTTTGAGAGTTCTGAGTTAATGCAAAGCAAGGATAGTCTGGGTACCACTATTTATTTTGTTTACATAACTGAAACTCTGACAGACTGTTTTTACTGTTATCTCTGCCTAAATAGCAGAACTGTGAGCAGATGGTGAGCTGGTTCACTTAGTTTAGACATGTCTGGATTATTACACTTGAAGGGGTACTTGATTACAGGTCCTCAGAAAATAATAAAAGAAATTCTTTTTTAGAACAGAATTTTAAAAGGGAACTTACAGATAACCCAAACTAAACCACAGATTTATTTAATGATTCACTAGTGATTAAAGCCTGCATCTTATCATGTATCATGATTTTCCAAGTTTGGGCCAAATTTTTTATACAAATTACCTCTTTAAACTATCGCACAAATGTGCAGGAATAAACTTCAAGTAGGGCTAAATATTTGACCTGATAAGGGACACTAAACCAGGTGCACTAACCTTGAAGGACATGCAGTAACATGGTGGGAGTATTAGTACCAGTTATGTGCATTTAATGAATGATACATACATATTGGAACAAGCCAAAGGGTTTAAGGCATCACAGAAAAGTGACAAAGTAAACATCAAGAAAGACGTAATGGTCAGGTGAATGCTAGGGCACAACTGATGTACTTTCCAGGTATGGAGCACTTGCTCCTCTAATGCAGATAACGTGGACAGTCTCCTTTGTACAACCATTGGAACCCAATTAAGTTCTTGTAAACTTCCTTAAAGAAACTTGTGTATTCTGCCTATGATGTCTTTCCACAAATGATCACCATCATTTTGACAATCTCATAAATCTTATAAAGCAGATCCTTCAATGCAGCTTATTTCACAGGTGATGGATCTGAAGGTCAGACATGTCCAGGTTCATGCAGCTTGGATGTGACAGAGCTAAGATTTGGACAGAACCAGTCTCATTCCAGAGCCTGTGTTGTCAATCATCATACCTTCTGGGGGCCATGACAACTGACGACAACTAGAAAATAATATTGGTGCACGATCAGCTTTTTTTCCCTTGAAGAATGGGTAAATTCTTCTACTCAGTGGTGCTGAAAAGCATTCATCCATGTGTCTCTTCCTCTAAGGCTAGCTCTTTGGTCCATGCCAACAATACATGCCACCCAGACTGTGCCAAGAGCCCCCTGGAGGTCCATCCTCCATATTCACCTACTCACCACCTATCAGGTCTCCAAGCAGAAGCAAAGTTCAGCTTTGGGACCCTGCCCAGCTCTCCCAACTTCATTTCAAATCACTTCCCTGCATCAAGTTTGCTCCAGCCACATTGGCAACCTTCCCTCTGTTTCTGAATACGCTAAGGTCTTTTCCCATAGTGACTTCTATGACAGCTCAGCCCCCTCCTTTTTTACCTGGCAAGCTCTTACTGGCTCTAGATCTCAGGTTTGTTTTTTTTTTTCTTTTTAGATCTCAGCTTTAATATTACCTCCTCAGTGAAACTTTTCCATTCTCCAAATCTAATTTAGCTCTTCCCTGTATATCTCTTCCATATCACCCTATTTCTTTCAGAGCAGTTATGCTTTGCCATTATTTCGTTTCTCTCACTAACTTGAGGATTTCTTGAAAGTAAAGACCACAGATTCTGTTCACTATTACAACCACCTTTGCTCTGAGCACAGTGCCTGGTACAATGACCATGTTTATATGATTAAAGGGAAAAAAAAAAAAAACGGAAGGAAAAAAGGGAAAGAAAGAAGGAGAAAGAAAGAGAAGGAAAAAGAAAGGAAAAGGGCAGCAGGGAAGGGCTCATTTCTAAGTCAGTTCCAATTGTCTTCACTGTCCTCTACACCTCCACACCCTGATCCTTACCTGCTAACTTCAGGGCACTAAGCCCTCTTCAGTCTTTCACTGTCAAACTGAGTGAGTGCTTATCACTCTTACAAAAGCAGTTCTCTCTTAGGGTCACTGTCACTGATGCCATTTTATTATCTTACTTTGGCTTCTGAACACCAATACATGATAGCAGAATATTCAGGTCTTGGTTTTCTGAACTCTCTTTCCTGTGAAGCTCTCCACATTTGTTTTCAAAGCCGCATTTTCTCTTTGCCAATTAGGATTCCTCCAAGGCTGTGCTTTAATTACTGAAAAGTTCTTTGTAGTGAGGGTAAATCTGCCTCACCATAACCTTTATTCATTGATCTGGATTCTGCACTCTGGAGCAGTCTGAACCTCCTTCCTTACCACCCTATAGCATTCCTTCATATTATTTAAACATGGTATCGTGCATACCCCCGAGTCCACCCTTCTCTAGGCTAAACATTTACTTTAATGTTATTAAATGTTCTTATGAAAGTATGCCATTTGAAACTATCCAAGCATCTTAGATATGATAAGTTATATGCACAAAGAGCTAGTGACAGTGATAACAATAACACAACAATAGAATGTGTGAAGATTTCCTCAGTGTCTAATTTGCTTGCTTCAAGCACTTTCTATCTGAAGCCTCTTTTCAATCTAAGTCCCCAAGCAGAATTTGTCAGTCTTGCCTTCAGGCCACCAATATAAGAAACCCTATTCCTTTCTATTTATTAAACCATGGAAAAATGATTTGTTTATATCTAAGTGTGTCCTAATAGTGTGTCAGAAACTGCTAATTATTTTTCAATATCCATTCTCCTTTCTTTCCTTTCATTGAGAGGAACTTCTCAATGGGTCTTTTGTGTTTCTGCACATCTTACTAGCAGACACGGACTGTCCTTTGTTCCTGATTCTCTTTCCAAGGATGTTTGTCCTGCAAAAAACCTGGGGAGATAGAGATAGTATCTCCCTCTGGAGCAAGAGTAGGTTTGGTGCTGACCAGTAAAAAAATAAAGATCATGCTGCCCTCTGGTACAAAGTTCAGGCAAGTTTGTTTGCAATTCCTTGAAAAAACAGGTTGCCTAAGCTCAGGGATCCTCAGCTGTAAAGTACACCCACTACATGGCCAGCATCTGCCAGAGTCACTCCATGTCTCCTTCCTCATGTGTCTTAAGGACAGGAGGAATGATGTGAACTTGAAAATCCATGCAGCCTGCTGCATCCTGAGTAATAAACTCTCTTGTCTCTGACTCAGGAGTCTTGTATCTTCTGCTATCATCCATATGATAGCTTGCACACCCAGTACAATCTCAGACCCTTCACAGTTCTTCATGAGTCCCAAATAACAGCCAGAATCTACCTCCAGATTTGAGTAAAGGAGATTTTGATGATTCCAACTTTTAATCTTTGGTTCTTCCAGTTTATCCCCAAATACTGGGATGGCAAGAGAAGCCGTAGCTACTAGGCTGTCTGAATTCATGATCCACAAAATGTGAGCGATAACAGATGATTATTTTTGTTTTAGGCCAATAGCTTGTGATGGAATTGGATTAGCAACAAAGACAACAAAGACCCGGTAATGAGGTGCTGCCCCAACAAAAACATAAAAATGTTTCAGCACATGTGAAACTGCATGGTGAGCATAAACAGTAGAAAAGCTTTGAAAAAAAATCGATTAGTGGAAGCTGGATGGCCTTCAGGATGACTTAGAGTACAAAAGTGATACTGAAGACTGGAAGAAAGGAGACCTTTGTCCTATTGGACAACTCCAGCTACTCACACTGTTCAGAAACTTTGGCTATGTATTTGGATGACATAAAAAGGGGAAAATAAAAATGGTGTATAACTTTATACATTTGACTTAGTAGATATTATTTAAAGCATAGAATATAAAAAAAAGGAATAATTAAGCGGTCATCCCTAATATGAAAAAGTTCCAAATCCTGATTTTTCAAGTTCTTTTCTTATTCCTGGGAACCAGTAAAAAGTATAAGCTTTTGAGTCAAATCTCTTTACTAAGCTATTTACCCTTAGTTGGCCCTGAATGCCCTCATATATAAAGTGGGATAACTACACAGGGAAACATCCTGGGACGTTCATAAGAGATAGCAAGACTAAAATACTTGCTTCTATTTCATTGTGGCAGACTGAAAATGCATGTTCATCTCCTGACACCCCCCCCCCCGCAATTCACTAACAGTAGTAAAGAACAAAAAATTTATTAAACTACCTGGATAAAATTGCAAAGGAGAAAGAAAAAAAAAAAACAGATAAGAAAAATCACACCCATTTCAGTTTATGGGAAGCTCTTAGAAGAATGGCAACTGAGCAGTTTGACTTCAAAGGGAAATAGCAAAGAGAGGGGGGTTGACTCATGTCATCCCAGAACCACTAACTCTAGAGTGTAGGACTGCCATGCGTGCAGCCAGGTAATGATCCCTCAGGCCACCACACTATGCATATGCAATCCTGCAAAGGGCGTTATCTTTGAGAAATACCATCTGAGTGGAAGAAATTCAGCACAACAAAGAGAAGAATAAGGCAAATTAATCTAGGAAGCAAACTGTATGTGTGTAGAGGGGAAGCAGCGGGTAGGAAGGAGGAGTAATTAAGTGCTGTCTATGTGTTTAACTATGGGACCCACTCTGGAAAATCTGACGAACCCCAAAGAAAAATTCCGTGGATACTGAAACTTGGAAGACAATTTAGTCCAGATCACTTATCACCCTCTAGAAAAACCATCAGCTGTCAAGCCTATCACATCCTCTATTCATTCTTCAACATTTACCCCAAACAGAGCTTTTAGTGCCTTACTCTTCAATATGAACATATCCAGGGATTACCAGACATTTGAGGAAGTTCCCAACAGAAAAAAGAGAGAACAAAAGAAGCAAGCAGAAAAAACAAAACAACAAAACAAAACAAAAAGCAACAACAAAAACCCAAGAGGACACAGACCATGAAGTAGAAGAAAAAAATTATAAGGAAAAAGTAGCAATTATACTGACAATGCATCTCAGTAAAAGTTGTGGGGAAGATGTGAAGAAAGGGAAATTATTTGTGTTTATGCACACGTACTTATGTTCATGTGTATACACACATGTACATAGAATATACATACATATATACACACATACATATATATGTACATGCACACACATACATATATATACATACAAAAACCTAATATATGTTCAGATACTCAGGTAAATACTGGAAGAAATACTTAACAAAACTAAAAATGTTTTTCCCTTTTAACACAGAGGGGTAGGATAGGTGTCTGCCATTTTTCTTTATAGGCCTATTACTACTATTTTATTTTTAAGCTATGTGTGTCTATTACTTTAATTTTAAAAATACACATTTTTAAACCTAAGATGTAATTGTTTCTCAAATTTGAGCTTCTTTACTCCACCCTTTCTATTTTTCTCTGTTAAGGTGAAAAGACTATAACTTAGATGGAAAGAATTTTCAAGTTACTGACTGAAACATTCCCATAAGTGCCTGATTCAGGCCAGTCTTGCCATGAGAACATTGTTATTCATGGTGGTGAAATAAAGTCTGAAGAGCTCTCTCCTCACTTAAAAACTCAACAGCACTTGCTGTCTATTTTATTCATGTGGCAATGAATCATGTTATCACCTCGTGACATTTCTTTTATCATCTTGAAGAATTAAACTTTCCTAAAAGAATGCATGTTCTTTAAAAACACGTATTTCTTTGTAACAGTGTTACAGTTAGTAGGTGCTCAATAAGAATCTCCACTGAAACTGATTGTAGCAAAGAGGGCAGAACCTTCAACATTCTAGATCTCAGCAAGTCAAAGCGGTCAAAATCAGCAATACCTCAATTGACACTAATCACAATTTTTGAAGTCTAACACACTGGATCAGAACTGAATGGAATTCTAGATAGAACAATTTTCTCGAAAATTCAAATTTCGTATCATCTAATTCTTAAATAAAGGTAACTGATCAAAAATAATTTAATTTTACACAAATTTCCACTTATAAGATGAATAAGTTTTTATACCATATCTTTTATACCACTTTTTATACCTTACACAAAAATAAACTCAAAATGGATTTAAAGACCAAAATGTGAGACCTGAAACCACAAAATTCCTAGAAGAGAGCACAGGTATAGTAATGTCTTTGACATTGGCTGTAGCAACATTCTCCTAGATAGGTTTCCTAAGACAAGGGAAACGAGAGCAAAAATAAACTATTGGAACTACATCGAAATACAGAACCCCCACACAGTAAAAGGAAACAATCAATAAAACTAAAAGACAACCTACTGAATGGGAGAAAATATTTGCAAATGATATTATCTGACAAGGGATTAGTATCCAAAACATATAAAGAACTGTACAACTCAACACCAAAAGAACCACAAATAATCCAATTTTAAAATGGGCAGAAAATATGATCAGACATTTTACCAAAGAAGACATACAGATGGCTGACAGACACGTGAAAAGATGCTCGACATCACTAATCATGAGAGAAATACAAATCAAAATCACAATGATATATCACCTCACACCTATCAGAATGGCTAAAATAAAAAACACATGAAACAACAAGTGTTGGTGAGGATGTGGAGAAAAGGAACCCTCATGCCTTATTGGTGGGAATACAAACAGAAGCAGCCACTGTGGAAAACAGTATGGAAATTCCTTAAAAAATTAAAAATATTACTACCATGTGACCCAGTAATTCCACTACTGGGTTTTTATGCAAAGGATACAAAAACACAATTTCAAAAAGATATAATCACACCTGTTTATTGCAGTATTACTTACAATAGCCAAGATACAGAAGCAATCTAAAAATGAATAAAGATGTGGTGTGTGTGTATATATAATGGAATATTACTAGACCATAAAGAAGAATGAAATCTTGCCCTTTGCAACAACATGGATGAAACTAGAGAGTAAATGCTAAGTGAAGTCAGAGAAAGATGATTTCACCCATTTGTGGAATTTAAGAAATAAAACAAAGAAAAAAAGAGTCAAACAAAAAAACACTGTTAAATATAGAGAACGAACTAGTCATAACTAGATGGGAGGTGTGTGGGGGGATGACTGAAACAGGTGAAGGGGATGTGATGAGCACTGAGTAATGTATAGAATCCTGAATCACTATATTGTAATACCTGAAACTAATATAACACTGTACATTAACTATACCGAATTTTAAACATAAATTTTTAAATATCATAAAAATAAAATGAAAATAAGTTTTGGGGATGTAATGTAGAGTACAGTGATGATAGTTAACAATACAAACTGAGGGTCACACAAAGGAGGGGGCGGGGGGTGGGGTAATCAGGTGATGGATATTAAGGAGGGCACATGTTGTGATGAGCACTGTGTGTTAATATGCAACTAATGAGATGTTGAACATACATCAAAAAATGATGATGTACTATATATTGGCTAACTGAACATAAAAAAAGTGTAAAACACACACACACAAAATAATAACACTGTATTATGTACTTGGAAATTACTAAGATAATAGATTTTAACTATTCCTCACCACAAAAAAGAAACAGTAATTGTATGACATGACGCAGGTGTTAGCTAACATACGTTAGTAATCATCTTTCAATATATAAATGTATCAAACTAACAAGTAGACAATAAAATTACACAATGTTATATGTCAATTATATCTCAAGAAAGCTGAGATAGATAAAAAAAAAAAGCCTTACAAATCAATAATAAAAGGATGAACAGGGATGCCTGGGTGGCTCAGTCGGTTAAGCGGCTGCCTTCAGCTCAGGTCATGATCTCAGGGTCCTGGGATCAAGCCCCGCATTAGGCTCCCTGCTCAGTGGGGAACCTACTTCTCTCTCTGCCTCTGCCTGCCACTCTGCCTGCTTGTGTGCTCTCTCTCTCTCTGACAAATAAATAAATAAAATCCTAAAAAAAATAAAAAGATGAATATATTACAGGGATAAATGGCTAAGATCACAAAAGATAAAAAATTTACAAACTAAAAAGAAAGAGAGATGTTGCAAATTTTAAAAAGGTTGACAGAAAGGAAAAGATAATTCCAATGAAGGCAAATCACTCAAAAGTGGTAGCTCTTGGGACACCTGGGTTGCTCAGATGGTTAAGCATCTGCCTTCAGCTCAGGTCATGATCTCCAGGTCCTGGGATCGAGCCCATGTCAGGCTCCTAGCTCAGCCGGGAGTCGGCTTCTGCCTTTCCCCCTGTTTGTGCTCTCTCTCTTTCTCTCTCTCAAATGAATAAATAACATATTTAAAAAAAAAGTGATAGCTCTTTTCACACAAGGAAACTGAGGCTTAAGGAAGTTAAATAACTCAAAGTCACCCATTTGCATCAGTTATGGAAGAGATGTTAAAATGTGTTAAATCTGTTGAATCAATCTCTCTCTTATCATTACAGACCAAGTGATGATGTATTTCTCTGGGAGATACCAGACATAACATGTCATTTTATCACATAGAATATGAAGATAAAAGTTATTGTTTTTGCTCTTAGAAGCAAGAACCATTTTTTTTTTTTTCCTTTCAGATGAATCAAAAGACAGATGGGACAACCTGCCAAAGTTAAGAAATCACTGAGAGGAAAGGACTAATTAGCAAGGACTAGATTTTTGAGAGTATATGAACTATTTAACTGTGGCATTTTTCCAAAAGTCCCAAAATGCACTGAAAATTAGGGGAGTTATCTGGCTTCCCTTTATATTTCTGTTTGTAATTTGTTTCACGTAATTCATATCTCACAAAAAATAAATAGGTAAAAGAGCCACTAAAAAAAAAAGGAAAGAAAGGCAAAGTAATAAAAAGTGCAGCAGGATATTCCAGACAAATGAGACTGGAAAGCCAAGTATACATGAATGGCACAGTGGTTGCCCAGCCAAAACTTTTATAGTCAACAGACGCACAAAAAGAAAGGAAGCCACTCTCCGGTAGGTAGTAGGAAGTGACTAAAGGAGTTTGAGCTGAATCGTGACATTTTCAACCAGTATTTTAGCAGCGGTGTTAAAATTAAGAGAAATAAACAGACCAAAGTGGAAAGTTACTGCATCATCCACACACAGGAGACCCCGGAATATGAGGATGTTGGTCCAAGTGGACTAAAAAGAATGGATGAAAGAATTAGACTTGGTAAGCAGTGAGGATGACCACCACAAAGAAGGGAGAAAGTCATCCAGCATTTCAGAGTTTTGAGTTTGAGTACATAGAAGAGGGAGGTGGCATGGTGGTAAAATGAAGCAGTGCCAGTCCTTTCTTTCTGTTTTCTCAACATTTCAAAACTCAAATACTAGTTGTTCCAACTCTACTGTTAGCTCACTTGGAGTTAGTCTGACTACTTTACACCTCTGAGAGCATCATGAGTGTGCCCGGACCCAAGACCTGTTATGGTAATATGTATGTCTCCACCAAATCCATCAGGTTTTGTCCTATGAAGTGAAAAAGGCTTTACTTTTCTCTGTTTATAAAAGTGTCATAAATAAAAATCCAAATAGGAAAACGATCATAATTATCCACAACCTAATTGCTAAGAAGTACCTGTATCTACTATATATTATCTATGATATATCTATTATCTATATGACTGAAAATTGTGTGTATGTATGGGTGAAGGGATTTTCCATGTTCACAAATATTAATCTACTTTACCACTTTTAATGGCTATATTTTTATACTATACAGATTTTATCTAGTCCCTTCCTGAGAGCAATGGAAGTTGTTTCAAGTATTTTGATCTTATAAATCATCCTGTATAAAAATGCCCTTATTGAACATTATTTTCATTAACTTGTCTAACTACCTCTTTAGAGTCCATTCCTTAATGCATATATGTTATACATTATATTATACTACACTTTTTAAACATTTTC
>CM052900.1:41758908-41795301 GCA_028534135.1 Potos flavus
GAAAAATTTTAAACTTTTATGTAGTCAAATTTAACTTTTCTCTTTGAATATTTGTATTTGGTACCATTTACTGAAAACCCCTGTACAGTCAGTAACCAAATTTTGTGCTGGTACTTCAATTGTTTCGGTTTTTATGTAGCAGAACCTGGGCTGGATCCTGGCGGAAAAACCAAGCAACACTCGGAGACTAAGAAGGGAGAGAGATTTATTCACCGGTGGACTGAGAGGAGATCCTTCTCCAAAGATCTGAGCCCCGAGCACAAGCAGGGAGGGTAATTTATATCCTCCTCCTCGTGCATACTTGGCATTCTGGTGCGCGAGAGGAACAGGGTAGGAGAGAAGAACCGGAAGGGCTCTGAGACAAGGACTGGAGTTCCCTTGCCAGTTTGGTCAGTCGGCTTAAAGTACAGTTTTTCCCCATCATTTACAATTAAATCTCTCACGCAGTTGAAATCCATACTGGAATAAGGAGTGAATTACTGCCCAGACTTTTTTTTCCCCAAATAACTAATTGACTTTATCAAGGCCTTTTTTGGATTATCTGCCTTTCCTATGATTAGGAAAGGTGACTATAACACCACCTTGATCATATAACAAATACCCACATATAAGATATATTTGACAACTCCACATGTTTGTACTTTTTTCTCAGTTCCTTTTCTGCACTTCAAATTCCTGAGTTAAAAGAGGAGACTGGGCCCAGATCCCTGAAATATTTAACTGTCTCCTCACGAAGTATATTTGAAAAGGATGGAAAGGCTGTTTTGAGAGAGGGTTTGAGGGACTTAATGATAATCCAACAACTATGGAAATATTTGCAGATATAAACATGCAACTGAAGTATGTGAGAAATAACCAGAATTCTATAAATTTACTTAGGATCATATAACCAAAGCATATTTTTAAGAACAACAAAAATTAACATACTTAAAGTGTCCTATACCCCTCATCTTGAACCACAGTCATAGTCTCTTTACTGGTATTCTTCCCACTAGGGAGGCCTCCTTTCATGACACTGAACATTATTATATGTAGATATATCCACTCTATCCACATCATATCATACAGGAAAATGTGGCTATTTTTTTTCAGTGCCATGAAATCCTCAACGGTTTAACAATAGCTGTGGAGTATGTCATAACCTCTTCCTAATTGGATATAAGATAATTTGTGATATATATGCCCTTTTCTTGAGCTTTACTACTTGCTTCAGTCAATCTGAAAAACATGCTTTTCTCCATGCTGTTTTATGGTTCCTTGTCTTTTCTCAAATCTGGACAACGCTTCCCTCTCTTATCCATCCAACACCTCCTTATTTTTCTAGTCCTACCTCAAACATGTCTTCTTACACAAAGCCTTTCCTTAACACTCCTAGGTAGAAATGATATGCATTATGTGATGCCGTCGCTCTGTTCTAATGTTCTTATGGTATTCTCCCATAGCATTTGTCATTACAATTCTTTCTTGAAATAGCCTCTCTTCCTGGAGGAAGTCTGGAAGGGTCGAAGCTATTATTATGTATCTTGGCATTCCTAGCATCTGAAAGAATGCTAGCATGGAGAGGCTCAATAAAGGTGTGGACTGAATAAAGGCAGGTTACCATGGAAATTAAGATCACAGTCTTTGGAATCAGAGAGGCTTGGGCTTAAGTACCACCTCTGTTGTTTAATGGTTGCTTGACTCTGAGTAATTTCCTTATTCCCTGTGAGATTCCATTTCTTCATCTGTAAAATGCAGATAATAACAACAAACTTGCAAGATTATTATTAGACTTAAATGAGATAATGTGGTAAAAAAATGTAGTACAGTATGTATACAAGTATGTGCTCATAATGGTAATTATTAGTATGAAATAGTAATAATTAGTATGATGTGGTGCCCATAGTACTAACTAAACTAGTATGAAAGCTGAATAAAAAAGGTTCCATTTCTTCAGCATTTGTTAGAAATCTTTCTAAACAGACTAACTAAAGAATAATTTATTGTACAACTAATTTATATTTTAACTTCTATAAGCACATAAATTTTACACACTAAAATTTGCTTCTGTTCACATTATTTAAAGAATAATTCATGAAATCTACTAATACATTAAGTTTAAAGAAATGGAAATTCTGTTTATGTGTGTTATTTTTTTATTTTTCTCAACCAAATTAAATGAATGAATCTGTATCACTCTTATAAGTTGTTCTGCAATATTTAATAATATGGGGTTGGTAATTACTCTCCATGTATAAATTATCTTGTAAATTTTATAAAAAATATTTAATTAACATACTGAACAAAATGCAAATTTCCTTAATTAAATCAGTTACCCCAGAAACATTCTGTGAATTATTACATAGGTATTTTTTAAAATTGGGAATTTGAACCAATTTAATCATACATAACCAGTATCATTATGTAGTCTGTTGGCACTGATGAAAATTAACAATAAACCCTCTATCTGTGAACTGTATTGGGTTAAATATTGTTTAGCCAAGTATAAATAATTTATTTGTTATTTATGTCTCACCTACTTCTCAAATTAATTAGGGATGACATACCAAAAAAGGATATGTAAATATTATTTTAATAATTGTCTATTTCACTTATATCACACTTAAGTCCTCAGGTTTCAATTTTTAATAGAGTTATTAACCTGTATTACATGACCAGATTTTCTTATCATGGGGAGAAAGGCACCAACAAGTCAGGAACCATGGGTTCAAGTCCCGGCTCTGCGCCTACAGAACACACCCATCAGGTATCAGTAACGTATATCCTCATCTAGAATTGGGACAGGAGATACCTCAGGATTCAGGCTAATTATCATTTCTCTTTCTTCTAAAAGATTTATTATCCTTCCCAAGTCTCAAGTTCCTATTTATTCTCTAGATATTCAGATTTTTAACCTGAGTTATATTAATATTTTGTGAGAGATATGGACAGCTACACAAATAATAATGACAGGCAGGAATGAAGAAAGGGTGTTGGGATTAATGTGTTCTTGGAGTTAGTGAGTCTCAAGAACTCAGAGTGGATGCTGGTATAACAGAATAAGTAGTTCCAAATTCTCTCCTGGTTGCGGCAATACAAGAGGAACTTGGGTATTGACATTTGACCTGCATTTTCCCTCTGCATTTACCACTTGCTCATCCTTTACTGCGAATGCTATGTGTTCAAAACTTGCTCGTTTTTTTCAAGACTCTATTCAAATCCCGGTACTTCCGTGAAAAGCTTCCTTATGTTACTTACGAAGACCCAGAGCAATTTATATAGACTTCTGTCATGACTCTGAACACATACTATTTTCTCTTCAAGGACAGAGAACATTTCAGATATTGTGCCTACCAAGGAAAGGATGAGGAAGGATGCCTTGCTTTATAAATGTTGCCCAAGAAATGACTAAATGATTTATTGACTGAACATATGCATATATGGATGCATGCATGCCAAGTATAAATAAATACATGAATGAATGCATGCACACATAACATGAGAAGAAACTGCAAAAATATCTAGGACCTAGTATTAAGGACATTTTAGAGGGCATGCTGAGGAGGAGGAGAAAACCCACAGCATGGGAATGGCGTATGACTTTTACATACGTCTAGCATGTTGGATGTGTGTATGCACACATGTGTATGTACGAAATGAAACCCTGATGACTCGTTTATATTTAATAGAGGAAATGATGTGCCCTTCCCCACCACGATCAGGAAAATACAGGTGCTCCCTCTCTCGGACAATTTTGGAGATTCCCCTCCAAATGCTGCTCTTCTTACCATTTCTTTTTTTTTTTTATGATTTTATTTATTTATTTGTCAGAGAGAGAGAGAGCACAAACAGGCAGAGTGGCAGGCAGAGGCAGAAGTAGGCTCCCTGCCAAGCAAGGAGCCTGATGTGGCACTCGATCCCAGGACCCTGGGATCATGACCTGAGCCGAAGGCAGCCGCTTAACCAACTGAGCCACCCAGGCGTCCCTCTTCTTACCATTTCTAACTGCACGCAAAAGCTGCAGGATTTGGTGAGTTAGTACCTTTGTGTCCAGTGTTAGTCTTAATTCTCAAGAGTCTAGTGCTAACTCAACCATTTGTGGTCAAGTGTACTTGGATTAGCAGAGCTATCCAGATTCTTCTATGCTGGTAATATTGTACGTGCTCTCTCACACACTTGAGAACTTCCTCTATATCTAGGATGGAATCTGATTTCCTTAATGTGGCTCACTCTTGCCACCCCAGTTCACAGCCCTCCTCCACCTTCATTTTCCCACACTATGCTATTTTCTCTAACTGGAACATTAACTTCCACAATCACATTTTTCTTTTTTGTTTTGCTAACGTATACTCATTCTTTATCTCTCAGATTAAATAACACTTGCAGGACAAAGAAATTTTCATTGAACACTCAAGAACGAGGGAGTGTCTCTTTAATTCACTCCCTTATAGCTCTACATTGTGCTTATTGAAGCATTTATCCCACTGTGTGATCTTATCTGTTTACCAGTCTGTGTTCTATGCTTGAATACGTGTTCCCTGTAGGTTAGGAAGGTGTCTTTTAACTTATAGTGGCAGGCACAGAGCAGTTCATTGATTAATATTTGATAAATGGACCCCAAAATATCACATATCACAGTAATAACAATTTTAAAAGTCAAAAGGGAAAAATTGTTTTCTAAATCACTATTACAATAATGAAACTAATTTCTAAGACTTGATGCATGGTGCTTAATGACCCGCAGCTATTGTAACTGTAATTAATTCTTATCAACTTTATATCATTCCTTTAACTGTAATAGGGGAGTCAGGCGGAATAGCGAATTGGGGAAAATATCATCACGAGTGTGACTCTAAAGTGACAGAACTTTCAGATGTAAATACCAAAAACAAAAATTTAAGAGATAAAATTTAAAAACTGTAATTGGTTACATAACTTTTGTTCAGTAAGCTCTGAATGAATTATCATTTTCTGGTTACACTCAAACAAATTATCTACTAAATTCCCCCTCAATGAAATTATGCATGAGATTGCGTTAGCAAGAATTATACACAAAGTTTTTAGAATGATAGCACCTAGAACAGCAGCTTTCAAACATTTTTTTTGAAACCTTTTCAAGAAATACATTTTTCTTGAGATCTAGTATAGACACATAACATAAATATGTACAAACACCTAACTGAATCGTGTCTTCATGAAACAATACCTAACTTACTACATGCAAGATACTTTACCTTCCAAAATAATCCCTGCAGATATGCATGAATTATTATACTTTCTTAACAGATTTCTGGACAATAAATGCTCCTAAGTTAAAAAATTTAAGTTGGGTGGTTTTATGATTCCTTTCCTTTCCTTATATTCTTTCCTTTATTTATATTCTTTATTTTGACTGATAGGTTGAGTAATGGTTGTTTTTTTAATGATTAACAAGAATAAACTGAAATAATAAAGATAAAGGAAGGTGTGAATAAGTCTGGTATTTAGCAAACATCTAAATAAAAGATAAAGCTCTAATCTGGATAACCATATGAAATTTGTGAAGATCTAAAGATTGAGATCTTACCTGAAGGAATGCACTATCTATCTGATCTAAATAAACAAGCAGTCATACTTAATCCACAATACATTAGTATCAAAATTATATTTCTGTATGCTACCTATAGTGACCAGGTCCTTTCCTCTTATTAAATTCACCAAAAAAAACCTCTACTTCTCATTTCCTCTCAGTCATTCATTCTTCCAAAAGCATACTGACTCTGCACATATGTCAGGCATGGGCTCAGTAATACAGACAAAATGGAGAAAAAGGAAGAGACATGGTTTCTATCTTTGTGGAGCATTCATTCTAAAGAAGCAAACAGAACAGCCAGAAAACAAGCACACACAGTCTACATTGTACTAAGTACTATGAAGGACATATAGAGGGTGCTGTAAGAGAAAAAACAGGAGTAAGGAAGACACAAAAAAGTCCTCTTTGAGTAGCTGCAATAAAATCTGAGACATCAAAATGTGAAAGGAAACTAGTTGTGCAAAAAAGCTAAGGGCAGAATCTTCACGCAGAGAAATAACCAAGAGTCTGGGTAGAAGTAACACTTCTTTGAGGGACTGAAAAGATTCTGTAGCTGAAACATCAGCAAGAAGGAACAAGACAAGGTTGGAGAGATAAGCAAGAGCTGAATCAGACAGGGCCTTGTAAACCACCGCAAGGAATTTGGATTTTGTTCTAAGTGTAATGAAAAGCTGCTGAGGGGCTAAGCCAATGTGTGATATGATCTGATTAACATTTTTGAAAGATCAGCTCTAAATGCTATGTACAGGATGGATTAGAAAATGTAAACATGAAAGTCCAGTTAAGAGACTATTTCAGTAAATATAAACCAGAAATGATGTACCTTGCTTGGCCTAGGCTGGTGGCAATGGAGATGGGGAAAAACATGGAAAAATTCAAGATCCATTCTGTAAGAGAACCTAGAAGACTCAGTATTAGAAAAGAGGGAAAAGGCAAATAGAAGAATCAAGAATACCTTCTAGGAGGGGCAGGGGAAGGGAAAAAAGAGTAACCTCCAACTATCTAGCTTTAGCAACTAGGTGGATGGTGATGCCATAAACCGAGGAAGTTTCAGAGGAAGGGAGGTGCTTCATAATATTTGTGGGTCCCAGGGTTAGGTTAGAAATGAAGGTACACAAACCACCTGCTACTTGTCACTCATTCTGTATAGCATTGGTTAGCTCTCTCTTGCTTTTCTAACTGAATATTCCAAACTCTTACCACCGTCCTTTCCCACACTACCTGGTAATCCTTCACTGGTACAAGAAAGGCAAGAACCTTATCTGACCTTTGTCTCATTCTGGGTGGCAACTCTTGAGCTAGCCAGAAGAATCAGAGAGATGAGAGCCTATCAACATCCTCCCAACATAATCCACTGGCCAAAACAGCATTCCATATTAAATTCTAGACATTTAAAGAGAGAGAGGAAGGGAGGGAGGAGGAAGCAGGGGCAGAGGGAGGGAGAAATAAAAAGAAAGAGAGAGAACGAGAAAGAAGACACCTCCATCCTACCTGTTCCCCCAACTCCCACCTCAAGTTTGAAGATACGACATTCTGTTAATGGAGAAATTCTCCAAGGTAGATGTAGCAGGCAGTGGATGCTACAGTGAGGATTCTTCTGTTCCCAGTGTACTTGTGTTCCTGCAAAGCTCCATTTTCATGAATTTATCTGAACCATATACAAGTGTCAAGACCAATCACACCCTCCTCAGCTCACAACCAAAGACCTGATCTTCTTATAGCATTCCCTGCCCCCCATCCCTTCATCCCTGCCTGTTAGATAAGAAGCTACTTAGGTCTCAGTAGCATATGAACCTTAAGGGTCTCTTGTACATCAGGGGCCAGATAGATTATGATTAGTCAGAGTGATGGACTATATTCTATCAGGTTTCACTGAGTCCAAAAAATAATACTGTTCATAAATTGCCGTGGTATGTGCTCTCCTTCCTTATCTCCTGAGCTGAGATAAAGACAATTGTTCTGCACATCTTGCACCCTGAGTGAAATCATTGTCTAAGGAAAACCTCCCAGAATATCCTGATCAGAAAGGTAAACCCATGTCTAGGCTTCTGTGACTCATGGCATTTACTTCTATTAGAGTACTCAACACTCTCCACTTTAATTCAGAGTGAAGGCTATATATTACTTGTTTCTGTATCCACAGTTAACATAGAAGTATATATACATACATATGTATATATACTTATATATGTATGTATATATACTTATATACATACATATGTATATATACTTATAGATAATATAAACATATATTATATATTATAATATAAATAAATATTTATGTGTATTTAAATTAAAATTAAAAATTTAAAAAATATAAATATACATAATATATAATAATATAAGTATACTCATATACATATATATATATATATATATAAGTAAATATGCACTGCCGAATTAATAAAGTTAATGAATGTATTAATACAGCATAGATGTAACACAGGACTGCATGGTAGGTGTTATAATTTGGATTTTTTGATTTACACGGATAAATTTCAACTTAAACTTGCAATCGTTTTATTTATTTATTTGCCTTAAGTATTGTAAGTATAATAATTACTTACCTCTGCATAGTGTTTGTAGCTTACAGTGTACTATGTAGGAAACAGATAATCTCAAATGTCCCTCAAAAACTTACAGACAGACTGGTATTAATGTACCCATTACACAGATGTGTAATGGTCATTTACTTGCCCCAGATCACAGGCATGGTATCCATTTACCTCGAGTATTTACAATATTCATACTACATCGAAACCTAAAAATGGTCAGGTAAAATAAATTATAACTATACAAAAATAAGCGCAGGCATGCCCAGTTTCATTGCACTTCACTTTAGGTATTGTGCTTTGCAGATACTGTTTATGCAAATTGAAGGTTTGTGGCAGTATGTCGAGCAAGTCTCTTAATACCATTTTTCCCAACGGCATTTGCTCACTTCGTGTCTGTTACATTGTAGTAAGTCTCACAATATTTCAAACTTCATTATTTTAAATATATGTGTATATATACACACATACATATATTTTTTAAAGTAGGTTCCACACCCAGCGTGGAGCTCAATGTAGGGCTTGAAAATTCATGATCCTGAGATTAAGACCTGAGCTGAGATCGAGTCAAATGCTTACCTGACTGAGTCATCCAGGCACTGCTTATTTTTATTATTATATTACAAAACAACCAACAACAACAAAAACAAGGCTGTCAGGTTCTAGGAAGATGGACTTAACAGCATAGATTTTACCCTCCAGCTGCACTCCGGTTAACCTACATCCAAGTATATATAAAACAAAGTATTATGTTTTCCTTAATTTAATCTTAGATTTCCCTTTGGGTCATATGATTGTGAAAAACACATTTATATCACTCTGGTATCCAACAATAGCAGGTGAGATTCATTTAGCATTACTATAAACATTTTACAATACCCTGTTTAATACAAGGTACTTGATTACATTACTTTGCCTATAAACACTCTCTTTCGTTTTGTTTTTTTTTTTAAAGATTCATTTATTTATTTGAGAGAGAGAGAGTGCCAGCAAGGGGAGGGAGGGGCAGAGGGTAAGAAACTCAGCAGACTCCATGCAGAGTGCAGGGCTTGACTTCAGGCTTGATTCCAAGACCCTGAGATCATGAACTGAGCTATAATCAAGAGTCAGATGCTTAAGGGTCTGAGCCACTTTGGTGCCCCTTAAACACCGTCTTTTAGATGCTATATTTATTCCATTACATGTTGACAAAGCTTAGGTTTAGAGAAGAAACATAACTTGCATAAGATTTCCCTGCTAGTAATCAATACAATAAGTATCTAAACCTAAGATTTCCCCAGAGTTTATACACATAACTGCATGCTAAGCTCATTCCCTCACCATCAAATTCTATTCCTTGTTACCTTCATTCCTGTGAAGAATTCCTGAATTATAACTACTTGTCCCTCTATGAATGTGAAAATAATTACTTGCAGGTCTGCTTCTCTTTGTGAGATATATATATATTTATTTATTTATCTATTTATTTATTTATTTATTTCTATTTCCCTATAAGATTAATTTATTTTTTAAATGTTGTTTATGGTAGTACCAAAATCTCCCAATGGAATTAATTCATGAATATTCTCTATTGCATTATAATATGCAAAGCAGTAAATGCCTTCTCAGATTAATAGCTGAAGCAAAACTAAGGTGGTTAATGAATCTCAAAGCCTATTTACTCTGAGGCAATAGTGATTATTGTTCTTTTACAGTCAACCATATCATTAGGAGGAAATACAAGAGAAATATATTTTACCTCACCTGAAAATGTTGAAGATGGTATTTCTATAAAGAGTTCAGCAAGATACATTCTAATACTATATGATATAGTATTAGACATATTAGATATAGACATATTTGAATATTTTTAAATGATTTACAGTTTAGTGGGATTTACTAAGATAATACAATTTAGATTAATAAAATGAATACATGTGAGAAATCTTTTAATAAAGTGAAGGAAACAAAAATTTACTTATATTAATAACAAACTCCTAATCACTAATGTATAAATTCTATTTAATTTTTCCGGACTGTGGTTTACAGAAATTGTTCTTGTTTGGTTTAATTGCATGAAACTCACTGCAGAAGAAATTCAAATGAGTGGCCATTTTCATCACCGGGGGGAAATAAAATATTGGCTAATACGGAAATCATTTCAAATAGCTATTATGTGTGCATAAAAATTAAGCTCTTATGTAAAAATCAGGAAGACATTTGGAAGTGAGTTATATTTTTTCTTCTTTTTAGTATCATTTACCATAATCTTCAAGAAAATATCATAAAACAATGAGCTCTCTATCAATCATTTCCGGAATGAACAATGTTTCTCAAAAAATTAGTGTTACAAGAATATCTGCTTTCCACCTGTAAATTGGATCAGGACTAAAATATACCATATTTCACCAAGCACAGAAATACTGGCTTTTGGGACGCCTGGGTGTCTCAGTGGTTAAGCATCTGCCTTCGGTTCAGGTCATGATCTCAGGGTCCTGGGATCGACTCCCGCATTGGGCTCCCTGCTCAGCGAGGAGCCTGCTTCTCCCTCTTCTGCTCCCCCTGCTTGTACGCGTGCTTTCTCTCTCTGTGTCAAATAAATAAATAAAATCTTAAAAAAAGAAGAAAAAAGAAATACTGGCTTTTGATTCATAGCAAAATTATGCATTTATATCAAGTCATATTTAAAAATGTATTATATTTACATAGATGACAAAACAAAGGATTAAATAATAAATATGAAACAAACATGTTTCTGCAGTCTTAAAGAACTTTTGATTGCATAATTGTTTATAACAGTAGCAGCATTAATCTCTTAAAATAGTAACATAACATTTTTAAGAGATAAGTAACTGATATTTTACCTAATCGCGACTAGCTACCTTGTTAATAAGATTTGGACGACCACATCAAAACTATGCATATAAGGTTGTCCAAACCTTCCACAATACCCTAGTCAAACATTCATCTAGATGACCAGGTTAGGAATATCATGACATCTAAAATATCTAATCACTGTTGCTGTCATAGCCAAAAAATAAAGGATACCATTTTCTTTAGTTTTATATCATCCAGTCATAGGAAGAGTGTTTGACCTATCTCATGATTCCTCTTTGCTTGTCTACATGTCTTTTGTTATCATCACTTTTTTAAGGGGAATGGGGATAGCAGTAATTTTTTGCTTCTAATGTCTTTATTTCCTTACCTCACAGATCCTGCTTTCTGTGTTAGACCCGGTTATAGTTATTAGTACGTAATAAGTTCAAATATTAGAATTTCATTTTATTTCTTGTTGTTCACTTCTGATATTCTCCACCCTGCATCTCATCCATTTCTCTTGAAAAAATATGCTTACTTTGCCCACTTTAAGAAAAAAACACAGAAATGTCTTCTTCATTTTTAAGTTACACTTACTATAAAGGGAATCAAAATTAGCAAGTGGATCATTACACTGAAAAAAATCTATAAAGTACACAGTCTCAACTTTAGTTACTTGTAGTTTTTATTTATGTTCACTGTAATTAACTCTAGGAGTGACTCTGATATCACAGCATCCAAGGTATGCACTAAATAGTCCAGCTTCCAGGATAACTTGAAAATGTCACTGAACTATAATTCAAATGTAGGAAAGTTATACTGTCAGTCTGTTAGAAAAGTTTAAAAAGAAGAATTTCATTTGGTATTGTAGCTACTACATCAGCACCCATTTGGTTTTTATTGTTCTTCCATTTACTCATTGAAGAGTCATTTAACACCAACCATACACCAGGCAGAATGCTAGCAATTTGAATAAAGTCTTATCAAATGCCTTGAGGCTCAGACATTATACTGTAGGTACAGAAAAGCCGTAAGTTGATTGTTTGGTTAAGTTTTCATGGAGCTGCACATTGGCGCTGTGGGAGCCAAGAGAAGGGGAATTGGAATCAGATCTGGACATAGGAATATTTTCCAGAGGGACTGAAGTGTCACTGGAATTCTAACCTGTAAGACATGAAGATCTTCCCTGGTATCAGTTTGCAATATTTCCATAAACCATTTCTGCCAGAGGATTCTTTGTTTGAGATAAAATTATTACCCTATTTCATAGCATTTCAGCATGGATTTTAGGCACTTTTTAACATCTCTGAAAGAAAGCCATATTTTACAAGTGAGGGCATATAACAATTTAATTGACAGCATTTTCCACATTATCAGTACATAAAATAATGATGCGGCTTACATTCAAAGGCGTATTAAATTTGATAATATACAGGAGGCTATCATTCTGCAAGACAATACTTAAGCAGTATCTCTACTGAAATAGCCTAACTAGCCCTGATTAACTCTTCCCCACTTATAAAGGGTTACATGTCCCACTCACTCTCCACAAAGAATTAAACACAATCATCATCTCTATCAATTTGGAAAGTGGCTCAATGAAGTCATCTATGACTACAGTGTATCCCACTTAAAAGAACTGGCTGCAGCTTGCCCATACTTTTATAAATAGTGAAATAAAATGTTCTAGAATGTCTCTTTGAAAAAGTCTAATTCCTTCCTAGAAAACATGTTAATACAATGCTTAAACTACTGCATCAGTGATTAGTTTCTAGAACATTTCCATTAGTTTTATCTTCAGCCATCATTTTGCAGCCTGATTATATAGGGCATATCAAAGATAAGCATGTTGATGAAACATCAGGTAGTGAGACAAATATTTCCAAGGATGATCTATTATAAAATCTTTTCAAGCATTCTGCTTTTCCAGTGGATCTGAAAATGTCTGTCACATATGGACCAACTTGTACAAGCTTGAGAAAATATACGCAATTGAGTTATACAAGTGGTTTAAAAAAGCTTATGTTCTCAACTTTCATTTAAAATTATTTCTTAGTGTTCTCACTGATCTAGCTTTAAAATTTAAATATACTCCAGTTCTTTAATATTGCATAGATATCCTCCTTTACTTTAAAGTAATATTGTGAACATACAACTTGAGGAATAATTTATTTCAAATATATTTAACATTTACTGCATTTTAAATACTTTGAGATGTTTCTGAAATTGATTTTTAATATGAATTTTCTAAACAGTTTTTATTTTAGAAATCACAATAGTCTTTTTTCTAAAAGAAAATATGGATCTTAAATGGCATAGCAGCTTTTAAAAACTAAACTCACACAGGGAATTAAATGTAAAATGTGCATGTCCGGAACGAGTATTCACAGGGAAACAAGAACACACTAAGTGGATCACAGTTCTGAAAGAGCTTACATAGGAAAGGTAAGATTTACATATTAATGAAACAGAAAGTTTGCACAAGCTCAGACGCTAAGCTGTGTTCAGTGATGAGCAGGCTTCTATTTAAAAGGCCTCTAACCCACTACAACCCTTTGTATTATTATTGCAGATGTTAATCTACTGGCAGCATACATATGTAAGCTAGTTCCAATTTTATTTCAAGACAGAAAATAGCATACTGGGTATGAGACCAGTCATATCTGCTGCACCAGCTCTATCTGGAAAGTGAATTAGCTCAAATGGAATAGTGAACAGAAGACTGATATTAGTATAATATGGAAATCAGTTGGATTATATCTGCAATATCCAATTTGGTAGCCACCAGCCACATGTGGCTACTTCAAAGTAAATAATTTAAATTAATAAAATTTAAAATTCAGTTTCTCAGTCATAGTATTCACATTTTAAGTGTTCATTAACCGCATGTGGCTGCCATACTGAACAGTGCAGATAACAGAAACACTTCCCTCACTGCAGAAATTTCTACTGGGTAGCACTGGTTTATACGTAGTATTTCCCAGGAAGTTAAAGGTCTGTGCCACCAAGCAGCAGGAAGTGATCACACAGTCCATTACAGATGCAAACAGCCACAATCCGTAATGTATTATGCCTTTCACCCTCTTGGCTCAACTACTCAGTCTGCAAAGAGCTTATTTCATGCTTCCTGATCATTGCACATTTTGCTCATCTCCATAACTTCACAGTGTTATCCTTTCCTTATTCCTCGTTCCACCTGCCATCTTCATCATTTCTGAAAAGTTAATTCTTATTTTGTCCTATAGCTTCTTTTATTTATTAGGAATTTTACATTTCCTTTCAACTCTGCTGAGATTTGTATTAAAAGAATATCACTTTTCTTTATGATCTTGTTACACAGACAGAAGCGGATATAAACCTAGGTCCACTTTCCCCATCAACTCTACAAATTTTAGTGTGTAATTCAGCAAAATGTTAGATTTTTCAAAAATGTTTATATTACATCATACCCAAAATGTTGGTACAGGCTCTAGGAACAAATTCAGGATGTGACATCCCTGCAAACTCAACATATAAGGCTAACCTTCACCTATACAACAGGGTAATTACACCTGGATCCCAGCATTATGCTGGGAGGAGGAGGGGAGGTGATATGCCTTAAGAACGGCAAGTGTGAATGAGTTACATCACTCACGAAAGCACTCATTTACTTTCCCATTTCACTGAGACTATCATTCTCACTTCATAAAATGTTAAAATGTTAAAGAGTTCTTTAAAGAACTCTTCTTTGTTCACTCTAGGATGGATGAGTTTGTGTGGGTAGTTTGACCCAGAAATCACAAGAGTCAACTGAACATCTTCAGAAGCATAGGATAAAGTATTGGTTGGCTCATGGATTAAAGATAAACAAGCCACCGCCTTTAAGACAGGGAAAACCTATCGAAGACTGCAGCGAAGGTTAAAGAGCCACAGGCAGAAAAATGAAGATGCACATTGCAGAAGAGATAAATTAAGAAATATGGTCCACGACTTTTTTCTATAAATAATTAAAATTTCAATTTATCTGTACTTAATATATTCATTCCCTTAAATGAGTATTTTTAATGTAAGATCATTTACATTATTCAGAATCAATATATAATAAGGCGTAAATATTCTCTTTATAAACAGAAAGGAGCCATCTGAGTGCTGATGACCATTTCAATAAAATGCTATTATTCATGCGGTAATGCCAGTTTTTGCATTTTATATGTCAGAAAATCCTTATGGACACGACATTTACTGAAATAGGAGGGTTTTTCCAGTTACACTAATAATATTAAACTGCATCATATTTTGGTTGTACATTGAACTTTTTGAATCATCAATCAGATAAATCAGTGTTTTTTAAACTGTAATTAATGAAGGACTGCTCTTTCCCGGGGATCCTTCCTTCCTTCCCTCCTCCCCACAGTCTGTCGTGGGCCAATAAAATAAAAAATAAATAATTACTAGGAAAATGAAATAAAACATGACACACAAGAAGAAAAGCCAAAATGTTCATCAGACTCAATAGGTAAAATTACTCTATTGCTTTGTGTCTATACACACTTGTAAATGTTCACTCTCAGTTTCTATCTCCTGGCAGGCCCAAAACAAACACTGTGGAGCAATTTGGTCCCACAGACCATCCTTCGAAAAGCACTGAGTTAATCACCAATACATTTTTTTTTTCTAAAAAGGGGCTAACATACAACTCAATAAAAATGCCTCAAAGAATTCTTGCCATTGATGTGTATACACACACACCCACATATATGTACATATATATGTTACCATAGCCAGTATGGTAAATAATGTTAATTAAATTACTTCTTCCACAATATTTGAAAATTTTAACACATAGCTAAAGGGCCAAAATAAGTTTTATTGCATATTTTAGAAATATTCAGGTAAATAGGCTTCTTGGTAAATATGTGATTGCATTCATGCAAATACATGAAGATGTATGCAAATATAGTATTTCCTCTATTTAGTTTATACAAATTTGATAAAGCACAGACTTTACATCTTAATTACATCTTAATCTATATACGTGCATCCAATTATGAGAAATGAAGAAGTCTGACCACAAAACATACCCAAAAGTCTACTGACTATTTCATGTATATTAATGATACAAATTACTTATACGTAACATACTAATTTTCATTATTCAAAGTTGATTCACATGCTGTCTGATTACTTTGCCTTATCTTTTCCACCTAAGGGTAACACCTATAATATGACCTAATTTGGCATATTCTGTAAATAATTGACCTAAAATATTAGGTACATGTTGTGACAATTGATAACAATGATGGACCACAGCCATAGCAAATTAAATTAGCTAAAGACAAAGCAAAATGAAGCAGTGGTAATAATTTAGAAGTAAAAATAAAGGAATTTTAACAATAAATTTTTATTGCACTCTGCAGAACATTTTTTTTCATTCAACTTCCAGTAATATTGTGAAAGGTGTATGTATACTTTTATATGCAAGGGAATCATTCTTACACAAACAAGATAAATTGAGGGCATTTATGATATGTACATTGATAATTATTGTATATGTAACTGTCCATAGTGTATGCATGTTAATTTTGAACATTCAAATACATATTTTCAAGACAAAAGCCAAATGAAAACATGCAGTTATTATATTTATCAAATGTCATTAAGGAGAAACATGAAATTCACGTTATGGGTTTATTTTGAAAATGATAAATATGGATTTATGAAAGTTGACTTTTAATATGTCAACTTTTTCTATGTCAGTATTATAAGTGATAACATTTATCTTGAACCAAAATACACAAATACACACACATGTACAATTTCCTTTTGAGAAAACTGTAGCCTATTTATTCCAGATAAAACAAATTTAAGAAAATGAGGAGCCCTTAAATGGAATCGAATGCCTATTTTCAAAATAATATTCAGTTTAAACATAAAATAACTTCTATTACATGCAGAAACCTATAATCACACAATAAAGCAACTACCAATTATATCTTTTTTTAAGATTTACCTTTTTTTTTTTTTTTTAAGATTTATGTATTTATTTGAGAGAGAAGAGAGCGCGTACCCGTGACAGGGAGAGAGTCTTTAAGCAAACTCCACACTGAGCCCAATGCAGGGCTTGATCTCACAACCCTGAGATCAGGAGCTGAGCGGAAACCAGGAATCAGACGCTTAACCAACTACACCACCCAGGCACCTCTTATTATATCTCTATTCTGAAAATAACCCAAAAAGTAAGGAAAAGAGAACACAGGCAATTCTTGACACATGTTATAAGAACAATTTCTAGAGGTTAAAACAAATCTACATTGGTAGCTTGAAGTAAATGGAGAACTTTATCTTATTACTTAATTACTACTGAAATATCATTTTATAACATACCTAAATCTTATGAAACCCTTGATAATAAAAATTGTCCATAAAACAGCTTATTTTGGAATATGAAAAGGCAATTCTTTAAAAGAGAGAAAGAATACTGATCTTTTTCAATATTCATAAATATTTTCAGTGAGATACTGAAATTATGTGTTGTCTCTCAATGGAGGGAACATTCCTATTTGTATAGTTCTCCCTTTACCTTTACCTCACTCATGTTACTTGTACTTACAGCTTCACATACTGCTACAAAAACTTGTTTCTTGAAATCTAAAACTATTCCATCAAAATTTGGATGATGCAATAGCCTTTGCTTCTCTAGAAATCAAAATATGTGTTCTCATTCCAAGCCTCACAGTCACTTGCTAGTGATTTTGTGCAACACATTACATGTCTCTATGATTAATTTCTTTCTTAATAGATTTAGAAAACAACACCTGCCCCAAAAACACCTGATGTTATGAGAATTACATTAACTTGCACACTGGAAATAGTTTTGAAAAAAATGAAACATAAAGAAACAAAAGATAGTAACATTATGGCAGGATAGAAGGCTAGAACAGCATTTTTCATGTAAAAGAAATACAACAGAAGATAAATAAAAGTTCCATTTACTTATGCGGAACACTATGGGAATTCACAGAAAGTATCATTTTTACTCAAAATTTATATTCAGACTTACTAAGCTCTGTGCTAGAAATCCTCATGTAAATTAAATCTGCATTTTATGCTCAGAACCACATTTATATCCACATGCAGCTTTATGAAAGATAGAATTCACAAAGGTTAAGAACACAGAATCTTAAAGTGACGGATATGTTAATTAGCTTGATTGTGGTGATCATTTCACAATGTATCATATATGAAAACACCAAGTCGAGTACCTTAAATATACATAATTTTTAAAAAGATTTTATTTATTTGAGAGAGAGAGTGAGAGAGAAAGAGAGAGAGCAGGAGCAGGGGGAGGGGCAGAAGGAGAAGCAGGCTCCCCGCTGAGCAGGGAGCCTGACATGGGACTGGATCCTGGAAATTGGGGGTCGGGGATCATGACGTGAGCCTAAGGCAGTCGCTTAAACAACTGAGCCACTCAGATGCCCCAACATACATAATTTGCATGTAAATGATAACTCAATAAAACTGCTAAGAAAAAAAAAACAACAACAAAAACAACCACAGAATCTGGAATAAAACTGCCTGGACTGCAATCCTGGCTTTGCCACTCTGTGACCTGGGCTTATCTTCTGTATACCTCAATTTCCTCACTGCTAAAGGTGTGAATGCATGCGATGTGCTTAGAATAGTGCTTGGCAATATATAGGTACTAAAGAAGTTTTTGATAATGTTGTTGTTATTTATTATTATTATTATCATTATTATTGTTATTACACTGCCCTCATAGATTTTTCCCTAGGGATAGTTCTCCAGCTCTATGCATTCTCTCCTTTTCCTGGGGTTCTGCTTGAGTGAGAACATTTATATACAGCCATGTCAAATCATCACACGTCTTACTGTCAGCCAACAAAGCAGTTTCCTGAATTTCATGGAATTCATCACCATTCATCAGTATATAATTTTGGATCAAGGTACAGGCAGTTAGTGGATTAACCCAGCAGCCAACTTCAAACATGGAACAGAGAGTTTCTTATTGCTTGGATTGGGGAAACTATGCATGCTAATCATTGACATTGTAATCTAATCACCAAATGATAAAAACATCATGGGAGGAAGCAAAATCTAAGTGGTGGATCTAATTACGCTACTATTCAGTCGCTTGATGGAGAAGATGGCAAGTTGCTGCAGTCATTTATACAACTAAACACTCAGTAGACCATTTTGGGCCCTAGTCCAAACTGTGACTGGAAAGCTAGTAGCTGTACATTTCAAATCAAGATGAGTTGTTAGAGAATTAACTAAGGGGCTCCGGGAACTCTAATTCTAATCATCTTCGGGTAACAGCAATCCTGAAGTGGAGACTGTGATGGTAAAATACTATTGTTTGCGAGAAAAAGGTCAGGCATAGAGTCAGACATATGTATTTTCAAATCTCTGCTCTGCTATTTGCTAAGTGACACCAGCAAGTGACCTAAGTTTTCACTTCCATTATCCATAAAATGGGGATAATAAGACATCTACCTTTAAGGGCTGTATAAATACTAGGAACAATAATGACATAAAACCTGGTACACTGTTAGTAGTCAAGAATTGGTGTTGAGGGGCGCCTGGGTGGCTCAGTTGTTAAGCGTCTGCCTTCAGCTCAGGTCATGATCCCGGGGTCCTGGGATCGAGCCCCACATTGGGCTCCCTGCTTGGCCGGAAGTCTGCTTCTCCCTGTCCCACTCCCCTTGCTTGTGTTCCCTCTCTCGCTGTGTGTCTCTCTCTGTCAGGTTAATAAATAAAATCTTAAAAAATAATAATAAAAAATAATTTAAAAAAGAATTGGTGTTGATTTTTATTGGTAATCATGAAATGATAAAATACATTAAGGAAGAAACCGACATGTAGCCGCCATTACACAACTGCATTACTACTCTCTAGAATTATATAAGCAACATAGGGATTAGGCTAGTTGTTCATGTATCAGTGCCTAGCATACCGAAGGTACATAAAATTGGTTATGATAATGCTGATGATGCAATTTATGAAAACTGAGTGAAATGAATAACCCATGTACATGTGTCTCTCAAATAAGCATAAATGATATAGAGGAACATTTTCAAGAATTAAGATTGTGAAAACCAAACATATTAAAAATGTTCAGCAAACTATAAAATAATGTTTCAGTGGCCCATGACCTTACAACTTGGATTCTGCCAATGGATAAAACAAAACAAAGTATATTATGAACATTTCTCCATTTTCTGCACTGGTAGAGGGAATGGTCCAGAACAGCAGGTGATCCACACTTCATTTCCCGGACTCGGACTCTTTAATAAGTGCTTGCATATATTTTGTTTACATCACAGCATCCTTCTTGTGTTTTCTGGAGACTAATGAGGTATGTTTTTATGAATGACCCAGTAATTGAGAAAGAGAAGTAGCTCATGCTAGCACTAGCACTATTGAGGCCTACAGTGGTACAAGCAAGATGCTAAAAAAAAAAAAATTCATTTTGAGAAATCTATACTGTATTGAATGCCAGTTACCAAAATGTTAAATACAAGACCTAAAGGCTTATCAGCTGTCAATATCATGACTCTGGAAAAACAATTTTAAAAATTTGAAAAATAATTAAGATACACACACACCTTTATTTATGACGAAGCCTGTATAATTCTGAGGCTATAAAACTAGACAGCATATAAAGAAGTGGAGTTCATTTTTTAAACATATCAGAATTTCTACCTGATGTGTGTATTGTCAACCCAAAATTGTCTGCTTCAGAGATACACACTTATTCCAACAATGTTGTCATACTTCTCTTTAATAATTGCCTTGGCATGGGTTTTGCCATGAGAAAAGTAGCCGCTTTAATTCATAACAGCACTACAAAAGCTGTTAATTAGAAGTAAATGAAATGAGAAATACAACAATCTATAGCTACCTATTCAAACATAGTCATTCTATTGGAGTACACACGTTGTGTATGCATGCACACACACGCACACACACGTGTGCACACTCACAGAGCTGGGGGTGGAAAGGTGAAGGGACACTACACCAGAATCCTAAATTTACCCTGTAATGTTTTTGAATTACTTGATACAGCATTTGTTCCCATCCCAATGGCACCTTAAAACAAACTAGGGAACTTCTATTATGCTGATTCCCAAGCTCCACTCCAAGTCCCCCATAAACCTGAGTCTCAAGGCTGCAATCAGATCACTGAATGTTTTTTTTTTTAACACCCAGATACTTTCAAACTGTATATAAGAGCCACCGAGTTAAAAAAAAAAGTCATCATTTATTAAAAACATTGTCAGGTGGTGGTTCTGTTTATTAAAGGTGATCCCCATAGCTGCCATTAGAGTAGATGTTACCATCCCCACTCTCCAGATGCCAAAAGGAAACTTTTAGAGGTGAATGCAAAGCCAGTATTTGAGTCCAGATCGGATTCAAAAGCTGTGCTTTTTATAATACACCAGACTTAAACCAAAAAGCTTTCATAGAGCTTATAACTGAGGCCAAAAAGTGGCCAGTGAAAGGAAACTCACATAAAGCCAGCACTTATATTCTGTTCAGTCAGCAGTAGTGTTGTTTTGAAAAGTGCATGTGAACCGGACGGACATCAGGGAGTATCAAAGAGACAATACCTTCTGCAAAAAATAGTCTTTTTGCATTATCTTACAAGGATAGCTTTTTTGAGGGGAGGGATATTTGCAAAATTTGTTAGTTAAATCTTTTTTAATGTTTTATTTATTGGTATTATTATTTATGTATTCAGGTGTGTACCTACATAAGCTTCTCCAATTCAAAATCAAAGCACCGCCTTGCCACCTCCCACAGGGATGGCAGCTTCATGTAGCCAGCATAATCTTCCAACCAAACGGCCTCCTTCCTTCTCATGTATTTTTTACCCTGGAATGCTCAATACAACAGGGTTCACATTTAGACAGGGATGCTACTCTCAGGGAGTCATGTTAGAGAACCCTCTTTTTTCACAAAGAGGCAATTTCAGCCTCACTTATGACCCCTGCTTTAAAACTTCCTTATTTGGGGAGCACCTGAATGGCTCAGTCAGTTAAGCGACTGACTGACTCTTGGTTTTACCTCAGGTCATGATCTCAGGGTCATGAGATCAAGCTTCCTGATGCGCTCCACACTCACCATGGAGTCTGCTTGGGTTTCGCTCTCCCTCTCCCTCCTCCCCAACCCCGTAAAATAAATAAATATTTTTTTTTGTGAAATTTGACATTTAATTAAGAAATCATATATTTGAGGGGCACCTGGGTAACTCAGTCAATTAAATGTCTGACTTTTCTTTTTCTTTTCTTTCTTTCTTTTTTTTTTTTTTATATTTCAGCTCAGGTCATGATCTCAGGGTCCTGAGATCGAGCTTCACTTCAGACTCTACACTCAATGGGGAATCTGCTGGAGATTCTCTCTCTCCCTCTCCCTTTGCCCCTTCCCCTGCTCATGCTTGTTCTCTCTTTCTAAAATGAAAAAATAAAACTTTTTGAAAAAGAAACCATATAGATGAATAACACACGAGTGCTTTTTTTTCCCCCCATCAATCATGTCAATAATCTGATAGAACAAAGAAATTTAGCACCACTTTCTACAGATGTGGAAACAAAGCTCAGGCATGCAACGTGTGATGTAAGCTCGAAAGCCAGGGTAGGAATTACACACAGGTCTCCAGTCTGCCCACCCAAGGCCCTTTCTGGGTTCTCTGGTCTTGAGGGGCTGAGAATCCTCCTTCTGGAAATCTGATGCTCCTCCTGAAGGGATTAAGAACCATCACAGCTACAACAGAAGAGCTTATCACTGACTAGTTAAAGCCCTTACCAGATACAGTTAAGCTCTTCCAGCTCTGACAGTAAGTCTAAAAAGGTTAATGTACTAATCATATTTTGGAGGAAAAGGATAACTCATGACAATTTTTCTAATTTACTAGTGTATCTGATTTACTTAGATATAAAGATAGAAAATACTGATCTTTTTTAAAAAACTAATTATTCTGTAAAGACAATGAAAAAATGTTCAAACTTTAAAAGGTTTTGGTTCCTGTGGTAATGATGACTTTCTAATGACTTTCTAATGCAAATACTTTGATTACTGATTTCACAATTTAATACTCTACAGAAAAGAACTTCATGTAGCCAATCAATCTTCAGCATTACTTAAAGACGATGATGGGGTACGTGTACACTGCTCATAAAGAAAACTCAAATAAAGAAAAATGGTGGATTAGATCTATATCTGACAGTTGCTAATAGGTTTTGAGGCTAAAAATCTTCCCTCCCACTAATACTCTAACAAATTAAATGCATTTGTAAACTTTTTAAACAACCAACTGTGAACTCTAATAGACTCTACTCTACTTTGACAGACCTCTTTTTTTTTTTTTTTTTTTTTTATAATTTCTCTCTCAGCTCCACGGACCTATTCAGTCTTTCCAACTTTCTCACTGGTTTGCCTTGGTTTGACTCACTAACACTGAGCATAAATGCTATGAGAGAAGCACTTTCTCACCTACAGTTCCTTATTCTCAGATTCATCCATTTTCACCTCAACTATGTATATCGCCTCCACTGAGATAATTCTAAACTTGTTCTTAATCCTGACCTCTCCCCAAATCACCAGTTATTCTACTGACAACTTAACCCCCCCACCCTCCTGCCTTGGAGAACTGAATTCATAGTCCTCTAAATTAAATGTGTATACTATTAATTCAAGTCTTAATCATATGCTCTCACTGAACCGTTTTTCCAATGCCTCATATACGTAACCTTAATGAAATATTTACGTTTTCTAATAAGAAAAGTGCCCTCTTAAAATGACATGCTTCTGAGTGACTAAGGACACCTTCTCAGCTACTCAAATGAGGTCGCCAGATTTTAGGTAGCATGAGAAAGGCTGGAGTTATCTCCAGACCATGCAGAGTCATGCCAAGGATGGTTAACCAACCCACTAAGGACGGTAAACTCCTTGAAAGCCAGAATTGTAACCCATTCCTCTAGCATTTACTACAGTGCTTGAAGTAGTTGACACCCGTTAAGGACTGAATCATGTCCCACCAAAATATGTATGTTAAAGTCCTAACCTTCAGGACCTCAGATTCTGACTGTATTTTAAGATGGGGCCTTTAGAGAGGCAACTGAGGTAAAACGATGTCATAAGGGTTAACCCTAATCCAGTATGACTGGTTTTCTTATAAAAAGAGATTGAGACACCAGGGATGTGAGCATCTGTAAGAAAGACCATGACAGCATTGAGCAAGAAGGCTGCAAGCTAAGGAGAGAGGCCTTAAAACAAACCTGCCAACACCTTGATCTTAGACTTCTAGCCACTGGAATTGTAAGAAAATACATTTTCGGTTAAGCCAGCAGTCTCTAGTATTTTGTTGTAATGGCCCTCGCAAACTAATACAATATTCATCATTTATTTGTTGAATTGATTACAACTTGCAATTTGTTACTTTTTCTTTCTTCTCAGACCACACTTTCAAATGCAGATTCATAAAGATAAATTCCTTGAAATCATGGATTCCCCTTCCTTCTTTTTATTGCCAACTTAGTGTTTTAGAAAAGCACTGCTATTTCTAGCACCACCGCCCCACCACCCCACCCCACCCCCGCCAAAGATGTCTTGAATTTAGGTTACTTGTTCCTTCAAGTTACAGGCTTCAGTTGGAAGTCAAGGAATGTTGAAAAGAAAAAAACCTCCAGACAAGAGTGTCAGCGGCTTTTCCTTTGAATACCTTGCATATGTGTTGAAGGAAGATTGTACAATACTTTCAAGTTTTAATATTTTTGGAATCCTCTCCAATTCAAATTTAATCAATGTTTAATTCCTAAACAGAAAAAAAAACAAAACACAAAAAAAACTTCATGAAGCTAATTTCCAGCCATACGGCTTTCTTCATCCTGATTGTTGATTTTACCCTGAGAGAATAGAAATGAAGGCTGGGGGTGGGGGAGAGTGGCTCTTTATAACCTATAGTGTTGTCACTTTACCTGTCTTGAGCCAAGGGAGCAAATGTTCAGTAATTGTATACTGAGAACATTATCTGAGCTCAATGGCTTCACAGACTTTCTGAAGTGTCAACACACATTTCGTTAGTCAGAAAAAATAATGAACATCACATATAAAGATATTAAGGACTGAATGTTTTGTGTCTTCCCGAAATGCGTATGTTGAAATCCTAACACCCAATGTGATAGTACTAGGATGTAGGGCCTCTAGGATATGATTAGATCAGGAGAGTGGAGCCCTCATGAATGGAACTAGTGCCATTAGTCACTAGGGACGCTAGAGAGCTCCCTCGTGTCTTCTGTCATGGGAGGTTGCCTCATGAAGGCAGCCCTCTATGAACCAGAAAGACAGCCTCCTTGGACAGTGAATCTGCTCCTGTCTTGATCTGGGACTTCCCAGCTTTCAGCAATGTGGGAAATAAATTTCTATTGTCTATAAATCACCCAGTCTATGGTATTCTGGTATAGCAGCCCAAACAGACTAAGACAAAGGATCGTATCAGATGTAAGTAATCAAATCCTACTTAACATAGCATGAATTATGAAATGAGAGTAACATAGTGGGTCAGAATTACAGACTTTCATCAGATTGACCTAGACTGAATTTTAGCTTTGCTACCTAGTAGCCTGTCACCCTGGGCCACTAACTTAATTCCTCTGATTCTCCAGTCCAACATTGATAAAATACGAATAAAAATAATAGGCCTGAAAAACCTGGCATATTTTGTATGCCTATGCCATATAAAAAACTGCTATATATTATTTAAACCTAGGAATACTGAACACTGCTTCTGCTTACTAAAATTATGTCTTCAGAGTAAATTATTTTTGGAAATGATAACAGAAATAACCACATAAGCTTTATGAAGAAATCTGAAACAGGAGTTGAACATATGGCATGAACAAAAAAGATACATTTAAGAATTCATCAAATATTTTTAAAAAAGCAAAATGTCACAGTGGTACTTCAGGGAACATAGTATGGTGAGATAACATTTCTGTAAAAGCAAACAAAAAATAGACAAAAATGAAGAAAAGTAACTTGATTTAGGTGAAACTGATGTTAATCAGGTATATGTAAATATACTGTAGGCAGTAATAATATGCATGGCTATAATGCAAGTCTCTATGCTTTCAACATAAATCGATGGGGTCAAAATATGTAAATCTTTGCAAAAAAGAAAAAATTTAAAAAAGCATTCCATTTTTAAGACAATCACAGAATATTATTTATACATTTTAATTTATCAATATTTCCCAGATATTTTGATCTGAAAAGTTTTTTCATGCTCCTCTTTCCTTATTATTTTTTTTTTAGAGCTGTAATTCTATCAATAATGCTTCTGATATTTGCTCAGATCTTTTGGGTGAACTACTCTGAATATCAATATCAGTCTCTATATAATATTTTTCTGTTTTTATTCAGATTACATTATAAGAATAGTTAAATGTGACCTGCCTGTGATAATCTCTTTTGAAATTTTAGGCAATTTTCATATAATGCCAAAGGTTTAAAAAACAAAAATATTATAAGTGTTATAATACAGATATATACACACACTGTATATGTATGAATATATTTATATATATTTATTTAAATAACACAATTAATTCTAGGAATGTTTATTGACTCTATAAACACTAGGGCAACTATTCTCATAGAATTAAGTTTCCCTGGAAATTGTGAGCTCATTACTCATGGGACAATGTTTTATATATTCTGTATATGAGTAACTAACACTGTGTCAATTGATAAGTGTTTGTAAGCAAATGAATAAATATGAGTTAGTGAATGACTGAATTACACCATCTTTATTTTCAAGATGAACATAATCTAGAAAGGACAAAAAAATGTGTAAGTGCAATGTACTATGTTTTATACCAATACTTCTCAAGCAATTTGTGCTGAATGACTTTTTTTTTTAAATTCTAACCAGTCACAAACCAGTATTTTATAAAATACAATAAAAATATATTACTAAAGGGACTCCTGGATGGCTCAGTTGGTTAAGTGTCTTACTCTTGGTTTCGGCTCAGCTCATGATCTCGGGTCATGAGATGGAGCCCAAAGTGGGGCTATGAGGTCAGCACAGAGTCTGCTTGGGATTCTCTCCCTTTCCCTCTCCCTCCCCCTCTGCCCCTTTGTCCCTCTGCCCCTTCCCCACTCATGCACACTCACATGCATGCTTCCTCCCTCTCCCTCCAGAAATAAATAAATAAAATCTTTTAAAAATATTTTACTAGGAAAAATAAGGAAAAAAAAAGACAATAAGACATAAAATTGTTCTGTAAAATTGTAGGGAAGTCTCAATTTCTTGTCTCCAACTAGCAGTCAGTAGGCCACAGACTCTACTTTGAGTAGCACCATTTTTCACTATTGCCATCAACAATGGGAAAAAACCCTAATTAACCCAAGAGTGAATGAAAGAAAAGCATTTGAAAACTTTCATTAAAATTAGTTCAGAATAATCTGCTGAGAAAATTATTATTTTCTTCCCGTGCTTCAGAATTCTACTGTGATTCACACAACAGACAAAAAACAAAAATGAAAACAAAACAAAACAAAAAAACGGGCATCAAATGGTTCTAGTTCTTTTCTGCAAACTCTAGTCATCCTGGCAACTTTGGAGAACTCAAAAGAAAGCTATGTATGTACAGTTTCTCTTCCCTAGAAAAGATTCTCAGCACAAGGCACTCTTTTTTTTTTTTTTTTTTTTTTAGTTTTATTCTTAGAGAGAGCATGGGTGGGGAGGGGGAAAGGGAGAGAGAGAGAGAATCCCGAGTAGGCTCCACGTGGAGCTCAATGGATGCAGGGCCCTATCCCATAACCCTGAGATCATGACCTGAGCAGAAATCAAGGATGGACAACTTAACCAACTGAGACACCCAGGTCCCCCTCACAGCACAAGGCACTCTTCTGATAGCAGGTAAAAAGCCCAATTCTCCTGAGTGATAAATGATAAATGCCATAAGCATCTTTCTCATTTCCATTTGTTTCTTTTTCAAAAGAATTAACATTCTTTTGTTGTGTTGTTGGAAATAATTAATTGACAACTGCAAAAAGTACTGATGTCTTTACTCCTTTCCCATATAATTCTGTTTTTGTGTTATGTTTCAAGTAACTTTCACATGTGAGTGACATATTACTAGAAAGTGTTATTAGTTGTGCTAGTAAGCAACCAGAGTACTCCAATATTAATACACATATATGTGGTGGAAATATTAAGAAATCACTATAACATTTTAAACTTTAAATTTTAAAAGCTCTGCCAGTTTTTTTAAATTAAGTGTTCAAAATGTCACTGCCTATGCAAAAAAAATATTCTATGAAATACAATTATACAGCCTATTTCTTAGTGGTTAGGTTCTGAAGTAATCATGAAAGGTATGTAAAAACTGCTCCCGAAAATACCTGCAATGGGTTATATACTACTTCCTTGTGATATGTTTTTTTTTTTAATATCATCTGTAAATAAGTCCAACACAGTTTTTCTACCAATGTTGGACAAGAAGATAAATTTCCTGAACAATGAAGTGCTAAGCTTGTATTTTCACTAAAAACATAATAAAAAAATGTATGAACTCGTATAAAGTAAAAGTGCACATAATGCTACAGCACTGGACTAAAACACAAAAAGATGTAAGTATAGGAATAAACATTATTTAAAATAAAAATCAAAAGAAAATGCAGAGAATCAACTAAAATATTAAAAATTTAGCAAAAATTTTATATTGTGAAATTCTACATTGTCATTAAATATATGTTGCAAATGACAGTTAATGACAGTGTATTTAAAGTACATTGTTAAGTGCAAAATTGTTTTACTCCATATATTACATAGTATATATTTAAACATTTATATGTGATTATTATGTGTAGACTACATAAATTATATAAGTATTATATAATTTAAAATGTTTTAAAAATTATATCATTACTTATTTAAACAAAAACTGAAAGGATTTATACCAAATAATATGAATAAAAAAGAGGATATAATTTTGAATCTTCTCACTAGCATGTGATTAAAATTTCAACATCAACACTATCATAATAACAATGCTTCCTTTTAAGACTTTTTGAGCATTTTCCATTTTGATTTCATTTTTTAAAAGATATACGCATTTATCAGAATATATGCATCAATGCAGTTTTTTGGAAGAAATCATCTAATAAAGTACAAAATCAAAATTTGGATTTTGAGAATGAATACTATTCTATATCAAACTTCCTTCCCCTTATATTAAAGGAAATTATAAGACCAAACCATTTATTTTTACTTGTAACAAATCCAAACCTACCTTCTCTCCTTGGTATATTGTGAGCCTAATCTGAGATTATGGGATTTCAATATAGATATATTAACCTCCTTCTCCTTCACCAGAGAAAGATCAAAAACAACTAAGGATTAATTCCCTAACTGAAGATCTGATAGACATACCAATGTAACGCTCACCAGATAAGAAAAAATACCAAATTCACAATAACATTTTTGACATGAAGGAAAAAAGTATAACTCGTTCATTAATATTTTGAGATACAATAGTTTTGCAGTTACACATCTGAATCAAAACCACGGCACATTTAGTCAAAACCTTAGAACCCAAAATCTGGAATTAGTGTGATTTGAGTATTTCCAACTCCCTATATGGGTACCAAAAACAAGAAATCTAACTCATAGTAAAATTTGTTTAAATTTAATGATGTTGGGGCACCTGGGCGGCTCAGTGGGTTAAAGCCTCTGCCTTCAGCTCAGGTCATGATCTCAGGGTCCTGGGATCGAGCCCCACATCGGGCTCTCTGCTCAGCGGGGAGCCTGCTTCTCCCTCTCTCTGCCTGCCTTTCTGTCTACTTGTGATCTCTCTCTCTCTGTGTCAAATAAATAAATAAAATCTATTAAATAAATAAATTTAATAATGTCATACATGCATCTTTTAGGGACAAAGAGACATGGTATCAAAAAAATGGGCCAAAAAGAATGAGAGCTACTCCTCTCACTTGATTCTACGTGGTAACTAGATACCTAAGGCCATTTCCTACAGCTTTTTATAAGCAATTAATTCCCTCCCCTGCCATTCCACACAAAATTACACAGTCATATCCCTTTCACTCACACAAGGACACACCTTGGAAGACCTGTAAAGGGAATCATGACCTAGGCTTAGCTCTGAAACAGTCAAATAATGAGAGATTATGGGTCAACATTCGATGTTCATATTTCCCATCACATTCTTGGTGACTCATAAGTTTTAACCAAGGATACTAAATCACTTCATTCTTGGAGACTATACAAATTGTTTAATGTCTTATAAATTTGTGGTGTTCTTTTCAAATAATGTGTCATTTTCCATACAGCCATCAAAAACAGGTTTGACTTTATTCACTTTATTATGAGTCATATTTTGTGAGTGGAATTACATATGGAAATTAATCTTCTGATTTAATACAAAATAAGGCACCATGTTAACCCTGAACTTTATTTTTTACCTCTTAGGGAATTTATCACCATCTGCCCCTTCCACACCAAAATCTCCATTCTGATACATTATAGAGTATCTCATGACACACAGAATGGTGAAAAGCAAATTTTCAAGAAATATTTTTTGAACAAATATTAAAATTCCTTAGCCAATTGACCATACTCTAATGCTTAACCAACCGAGCCACCCAGGCGCCCCAAGGTTACTTTTTAGCAAAAATGAACTTCAGCGGATTTCAGTTCAGATTCTTAATAAAAAGCAAAAACTCAAATTGAGACAATCCGAGAGTATTTCAAAATATATCTTGGCTAATCTCTGCTAAGGAGCAGGACATCAAAGAAATTTTAAAGCATGACATAGTCCTGAGACCTGTGAACCCTCTAGATATTCATTATCCTAGTCCTAGCTATTAGCACATGTAGCTATTGAGCACTTTTTAACCTTGGCTAGTTTTGTGCTCTACATATAAAATACCAATTGGATTTCAAAGACTTAGTACCAAAAAAAAAATGCAGAATGTTTAAAAAATAATTTTAAATTGATTACATGTTGAAATAATCATTTTTGATAAACCGAGTTACATAAAATATATTATGAAAATTAATTTGTTTCTTTTTTCTTCTTAATGGGTCGTCTAAAAAATTTAAAATTACACAAAATTGCTTTCCTGGCTTGCCTTCTCTTTCACCTGGGCAGCGCTGATCTCAAGAATGTCTTCTCACTGGCCTCCTCCTCTATTTCCCCTCTTCTCTCTTCTACACTTTCTTTCTCCTTTGTTATTTTTTTTTTTCTTCTACAATTGCAACAATGGCAGGAGGGAGGCCTGGAATAACGAAGGCTCTAGCAATTCTGAAATAAACATGATGGAATACACTCAGAGAGTAAATGAAACAAAATATTTTCATAACTACTGGGTCACTAAATTATATTTTTTAAAAGATTTTGTTTATTTCTTTGAAAGAGAGAGCAACAAGAGGCAGGGGTAGAGGGAGAGGCAGACTCCCCACTGAGCAGGGAGCCCCACCTGGAGCTCAGTCCCAGGACCCTGAGTTCATGACTTGAGCCAAAAGCAGACACTCAACCAAATGAGCCACCCAGGCACCTCACTAATCTAACTTATTAATAAAATGACAGTTGACCTTTGAACAACATAAGGGTTAGGGGCTCTGACCCATGTGCAGTTAAAAATCCATGTATAACTTTTAACTTTCCAAAAACTTAACTACTAATGGCCTCTTGACCAGAAGTCTTACTGAAATAACATAGTTGATTAACTCATATTTTGCATGTTATGGGTAATATATACTGTATTCTTACAATTAAGATGGAGAAAGTTATTAATAAAATCGTAAGGAAAATACACTCACAGTACCGTACTGCACTGATAAAAAAAAAAACCCAAAAAACAAAAAAAACCCAAATTCGTGCATGGGTGGACCTGCACAGTTCAAACCTGTGTTGTTCAAGGGTCAACTGTATATTGTTGTCCAGCTAAAGCATCTAAATGCATAGATATTTCTGAGCTTATTTTATATGTTTTATATATTCAAGAGTTTCTAAGAAGGTATTTTTAATTGAGATTTTGAATAATCTCAATATATTCCAAAATAAAATTCATTTTCCCAAATAATGAACTCTATTTTAGTGAATAAACTATGAATACAAAATCATACACTCATATCAACTGTACCTCCTTATTGCTGACCTCTTTTTTCTTTGAAAGTTAATCATTCTTTTTCATCTTCCAATTTCCTTTCCAGATGGCCCTCTCCAAATCTTTTGGTTGCTGTTGTCCTCTTCATTGGCCTATTTACTTTTCCTGCTACACACTTCCCCACATGCACTCACGTATTCCTAACTTTGGATACCATATCCAGAGAGTCCTGTCAAATCTCTCAATCTGAGGATCTTGCAAAGTCACTAGAAGAAAGAGAGAGACCCTGCATTCCAAATTTTCAAGTGCCTTAAAAATCTACGTAACCATAAGTAATTATCTTCACTTTTCTTAATTCTGATTACCTTACTGTCACTTTCCACATGCACCATTTCCTTCTTCAAGCAGGTTGTCAGTTCACGAGGACAGGTTCAACTTAGATACCACAGATCCCTAATAAATCGTGGTAGAATGAATGAACAAGTGTTCAAAGTCACAATTGTGCTAAGAGCAGAAACACTACCGAAGACTCTGAGAAGGACAAGAATCACAGTCTAAGGCCTCACAGTTCTGAATAAAAGCGTTGTGTTTTTAAATCTTCCCTATGTAGGGAGCTGCTGTGAGGGTGCCTATTTTATGAGACAAATGTCACTGACCTAACGATGTACAAATCAAATATTTTCTCCATTTTTTAAAGAAGGTATGGAGGTGTTAAGTGTAGAGCAAAAAGGCTTGTGTTCAGATCTTTAGTCAGACATTTGACAGCACTTTTGACAAGCCATCTGTCTGATCCTCAATATCTTCCCAGATATTACTATCTGGGATAATAAAATATTCTTCCAGGGTGTAACAAAGAAGAGGCACAATATGACTA
Source organism: Potos flavus (assembly GCA_028534135.1). Classification (NCBI taxonomy): domain Eukaryota; kingdom Metazoa; phylum Chordata; class Mammalia; order Carnivora; family Procyonidae; genus Potos; species Potos flavus. Next base: position 41,791,811 of record CM052900.1, read on the forward strand.
AGCACTTAGCAGTCAGTCTGACCCATAAGGGATGATCTATAAATGGAATGAGGTCGTAGCAGCTGCAGCAACATATCAAGCAGTAACAATAGCTATTGTCTGTCTACCTACCTGGACTTCTGACTTCAAAAAAAAAAAAGCTTGAACTAGATAACGAAATAAACTAACACTCTATAACCTTCAAGTCTGAATCATTTACTGTTATGTTTAGAAAGTATTTATCAGTTTCCCTGGTTCTGATCAGTAACTTCCTTACAAAACTCAACTATGGGAGCGCCTGGGTGGCTTAGTGGGTTAAAGCCTCTGCCTTCCGCTCAGTTCATGATCTCAGGATCCCTGATGGAGCCCCATATCAGGCTCTCTGCTCAGCAGGGAGCCTGCTTCCCCCTCCCCCTCTCCCTCTGCCTGCTTCTCTGCCTACTTGTGATCTCTGTCAAATAAATAAATAAAATCTTAAAAAAAAAAAAAACTCAACTGTGGGTTGCAGTAACCATGACAGAGTTTATTTCCGCATTTCCTGAATATTCTAGCCAAATAGAATCAAGATAGATACAAACATTACTTATATACAGCTCTCTTCATGATGTTCCAAAACAGAGGACTAAAATCCTACATAAATGAAAAAAAAAAGTTCCTTTATAGTATCAGTTGATTATAAACCTCTAGAATTGTCATTGATACATTTTAGCACCTTTTAAAGTTTTCCTTTCCACCTTTTTCCCTGTCTGCAATTATGGATTTAAAAAATCCTTTCTCTAGGGGTGCCTGGGTGGCTTAGTTGGTTGAGCACTGGACTCTTGATTATGGCTCAGGTCATAATCTCGGGGTCCTGGGATTGAGCCCCTGATGGGGCTCTGGGCTCAGCTCGGAGTCTGCTCGAGATCCTTGCCTTCTGCCCAACCCTCTGCCCAAGTACATGTGCCCCCCCAAATAAATAACTAAAATAAATCTTTAAAAAAAAATCCTTTCTCTAAATTACACTTTAACACTCAGCCTTTCTTCACGATGCTTTAACTTCTCAATATCAGCAACCTTAGTTAGCCACGTCTTTCCAAACTCTAAAATGTGTTCATCATTTGACTCTGTTCCACTATCAAAATCCAGAAGAATAATACTCTCTTCTGACAAAAGACACCCATCCTTGCACCTTTCTCATTTTATTAAAAATAGCAAAATTGCTATTAGTTTTCATCCTAACCTCAGGCTCTCAATTCTTAAACTGCTCTTAGTTTATTCTTCTCCTGGAGTTGCCCTGGCCCCCTTTCCCGGCCCAGATTTATGGCCCTTCTTTTCTATAATATACTCACTAACCCTAGAAAGCCAGGCTCTTTGTTTTGCATTATGTACACCTGCTATATTCTAATCAAGTAAACCTCAGTTGTTTGCTAGACCCATTCAGATTACAGACTAAGTACTGCTAAAGAAAGTGATGCAATTGGCTTAACTAAAATGTGACGAATTGTTAATTTTGCCAAGTTCCCCCTTATGGCTCTAGAATCTTTTTTACAGACCTCCTGAATATTCTTGGCTATATTCCCCAAGCTCCTATCCCCATACCAGTTCATCTCAACCTATGATCTTGCACTTGTAACTGAGAAGACAAGTCACCGTTTCACATGCCCAAACTCCCTGCAGGCATGTAGTCTTATTACCACTGAATCTCCACCCTCCAGTACAGGGCTGAAAAAATAAGCAATTCAGTTAACTAATAAACTGACTCAATTTCTTTCCTCTTCTAAGATCAAACATCTTCTTGTGCTAGCACTGATCATGCCAATCCCTTAGAACATTCTTATACTTGCTCCTGAAAATTACCATCCTTATCCTTACAGTTCCATCTCTTCTTGCTAGGGGATTCCATCCTGAAAAAAGTAAATATGCATTCAGATTTTCTTTTTTCTAGCTTAAAAATATACCCTTCATTCAGTAATATTACTCTTTGAGTAATATTTCAGTCCCATATTAGCATTAAACTTCATTTACTTCTTGTCTTCGTATCTTCAAGACCCCATATGACCTTAAACATGGGCAAAGGGACTTCTTTCTGCTATAAATTTATATATATAATTTTTATTATATAAAGAATTATATGTAAATTTATGTAACATATATTAAATTATATATAATTATATACATAATTTATGTAATTTATACATATGAATTACATAAATTTATAAAATTATAAATATGTATAATAATACACATATTTTTCTCAATGACAACTAATGGATTTTCAACATTTTAACTGAAAAAAAATCAAACAGGTAATCTGCAAGAGTACAATGAAATTTGTGTAACATGTCTTTTTATCCAAAAATTAACAAATGATGATTTGTTCCAGACACCACACACACACACACACCCACCCACCCACCCACACACACACACGATGATGACTCATAAGAACGCATGGCACTAATCACTATGTAACTCAGCTTGCATCTCCTATCATTTATTATCTAGCATATATATAAATTTTCCCAATTCTCCCAATATTTGAGCCTGTTTGTGTTTTTTTTAATAGGATCAAATACAGCTTCCAGTATTGCATTTGTTTGTCTTTTACTCTCTTCTAATCTAGAAAATTCTCACTACCATGGTGTGACTTTTGAAGAAACTAGGCCACATGTCTGGTATGTTCAAAGCAGAATACTAAACCTTGGAAATTTGTCTCTTTCCTCATGGTTTAGTTTAACCTGTTCCTCTTTCCTTGTATTTTTCTGTAAACTAAAAGTTAAGTTTAAACAGGTTTTATTAGGTTCAGCTTAAACATTCTAGCAACAATATTTCACAAATGGTGCCGGATGGAGACTTGATATTGCATCCATGAGGAGGCTCATGGCATCAGGCTGTTTATTAATGAAGATAGGTTTGATCACTTAGTTATTTCAAAAGACAACTGCTAGAAGCAATTAAAAAGTAATATTTGAGCACCATGAGAATATGTTATTGCCCAAAATACTTTTAGCTAATGATTTTGCACCTGTTGATGATTCTTTACTGAATTATTTATTTCATTGGGAGTTATAAACAGTAATTTTCTAATTCTAGCATTTCTTACATAAATCAACTCACATCATTTTGTAAAGAACTGGTCCTTCATGAACTAGAGAATAGTTCTTCCTTGAAAAAACAGGCTAACCATTTCCTTCAATTTAATTATTGTCAGAATTGTTTCCTGTTTTAGGGGGGTTGAGTTTCACTAGGAACTCATGGATTTTACTTCACTGTTTCATAAATTGTTACAGTCACTCTTGTTGGAGCAGGTCACTGAGAAGATGTGATAGTTGGTTGACCCTCAAGGTGGACCCAGGTAATCAGATGCTCCTTACCTCCTCCTCTGTCCTTGAAATGTACATTCCCCCACCATTCCCACACTAGGAGCCACTTCGAGTACACAGTCTTAAGAGGATAATGTGCTTTTGAGCCCACCCAGACTGAATATGTAACCGAACCCCACTAAGGTCTCTTAAAAGTTTTTTTTTTTTTTT